>JARQOD010000003.1:551493050-551827674 GCA_033576555.1 Oophaga sylvatica
CATCCCCATCCAGAGGGGGGACTGTCAGCAGGGTAAGCGCTCCTTCATCCCAGGCGCTGCCTCCAGGACAGCGGGGTGACAGCCGGTACTGCTGCCGCTGAGTACAGGGGCTGTCACTCTCCCTTCATGCTCCTGGTTAGTAAATGCAAGATGATGTTTTATCTTTGCAGCAGTGTTTTCTATTACACCTGAAAAATGCAGCAAGTCTGCAAATAGTCTCCATAAAATCCTCCTCCCGTATTCTGCACACAGCATCTGCGCTGAGCTATGTGTCTCCATGGTTACAGGGATCATCTGCGCTGAGCTGTGTGTCTCCATGGTTACAGGGATCATCTGCGCTGAGCTAGGTGTCTCCATGGTTACAGGGATCATCTGCGCTGAGCTATGTGTCTCCATGGTTACAGGGATCATCTGCGCTGAGCTATGTGTCTCCATGGTTACAGGGATCATCTGCGCTGAGCTGTGTGTCTCCATGGTTACAGGGATCATCTGCGCTGAGCTATGTGTCTCCATGGTTACAGGGATCATCTGCGCTGAGCTATGTGTCTCCATGGTTACAGGGATCATCTGCGCTGAGCTGTGTGTCTCCATGGTTACAGGGATCATCTGCGCTGAGCTGTGTGTCTCCATGGTTACAGGGAACATCTGCGTTGAGCTATGTGTCTCTATGGTTACAGGCGCAGATCCCTTAGGCTGCGTTCCCACAATGAGCTTTTAGTAAGTTTTTGATGTGGCCGATTTTCTGTGCCCATTAAGTAAAATAGGTCACTTGTATATTTTTTTTCAGAAATACGCAGCTTAAAAAAACTCACAAAAAACTCATGGTGGGAAGGTAGCGTAGAGACGTGCATTTATGATCCAATGGACAAACTCACTATTTTAAGTGAATACATCTGTGGGGAAAAAAAAAGGCTCGCACTCCGATGCCGTCCGTGTGTCCTCCAAACACCGTCCATTTTCTACTGTTTAATGGATAGTAGACTAGAATTTTTGGGGGGTTTTATCGTACAGAAAAATGGGCGCCTCAGTGATAGTAAAGATGGACACATGGACCAAAAAGGGATGAAAATCGGACGCAGCACACTGGGGAAAAACGCACTGGGGCCTTTTTTCTGAAACACAAAAAAACTCAAAAAATGACTTTTGAATGAGGCCTTAGTAAGAAGTAAGGACAGTTGGCATGGAGGGCGGGTGCACACAGTGTTTTTTGGCTTTCAGCATATTAACCCCTCATCTTTTTGGTAAAGCTTCTGTGTGTTCAGTTTACTATCAATAGATTGTTTACTTTTTTTCACGCGTTAGAAAATGTGCAGAAAAAACCTGCACCATATACTGTAGGGGTATGTGCACACTACATGCTTATTGGGGTGCAGGAACCAGCGAGGTTTTCCTAGGCGAAGCCGCTTGCTGGCCGTCTTTTTCCTGAAGCTGCTTCATGCGCGGTTTTGCCGTCATTTTCAGTCTTCTGCAGTCTACAGCGGCTTCCATCAGGCCTAGACTATTAAGGCATCAGTAAAAGGGCTCAGTCACAACTTATTACAGGAGTCAGATTGGAAAGTGGTTGTAAAAATAGGTCACTTTTCAATTTACCTCTTAGAAATATCCTTTCATTAGTCAAGAACAGAGAGATCTGAAACTTGGGTTACCGGCCTCCCAATAACCCCGCTGATCATCTGATTGAAGGGGAAGGAGGCTGAAGTGCAGCGGATATTGCAGAGCGCTGTCAGTTTTGTAGTGGCCGTGCATGGTACTGCAAGCTCCCCGCTAGTGCCGGTGCTACATGGTCCCTTGAGTTAGAGGATCGTGGGGATGCCAGGAGTCAGACCCGTACAGATCTCATAGTGAATAAGGAAAGGGAATATGCACATTATAGGGGAAGGTTCCCTGCTCAGGACCCACCTTTATGAACCTGAGTAGAGAGCCACACACGGACTCGTGCTCCTGTCAGTAGGGCCAACCTGAGAGCAGAGTGCTAAGGAGCAGCACATCTCATTCCTGTATCACTTAGGATGGAGTGGGATTCCTGCCAAGGTTCACCCCTGGCTCTGCTGCCATAGGCACAAGACATTCCAGATAAGGGGCAGATGTGGCAGTGCATAGTCACTATGCCAGATCATAGTCTGGACTAAGGGCAGTGAATTCTATTTTCACTATTTTTGTAAAGAGTAACTACATTTTATATATATTTTTTTAATAATTTTGTCCACCATGGAAAGCTCTGAAAATCACATTATTAGGGAATATGTCTTCATTTCTGCAAAAAAAAAAAAGGCATTTAAGTGGCTTCCAAGCTCCTTCTTTTCCCCAGCCTCCCTTAAGGTGTATTGATATCAGCACATACTCGTTTGGAGTACAGATGATGGCAGTGACAGGGTCAGCACTAGAAATGAGCGGATCGATTTGCAGGATTCCAGGCCAGCGTCCAGGTCCGTAGTGCTCAGCGGCTAGATGGGAATCCCACGAATCTCTACCTTCCGGCGATACCGGGATGGCATTTGATGTGTCAGAGCTGGTGCAACGTACGGTAATCTGTGTTACATGAAGTACAAATGATGGCGCCCCAGCCCAGGCTAATCAAAAGCCGCACGGGGATGCTGGAAGGTAAGTGATCCCCGTCGAGCCGCCAGGATGATGGACCGGAGTCCCGTGAATGGATCCGTTCTTTTCTAGTCGTGACTTGTCTCCTCTTATGAGTGTTCTGCTTATCACAGTCCGGACCGGTTGCAGGTCACCTAAAGATGACAGCCTCATAGGCATATACTGTATATGAAGCTGTCAAATTCAGGTCAGAAGACTCACGGCCATTGCAGACCTTGATATCCGCATATCTGAATTCGGCCTTAGTGGGACACTGCTGAATGACCCTTTCACTGCCATCATCTGTACTCCAAATGAATACAGTATGTTCTAATATAGAATCAGATGAATGCTGCCAAATAGACTGGGAACAGCAGGGGGTTGGAAGTCAGCTCCATGCCATTTAGGAATCAATATAAATCCCCTAATAAAGTGATTTGCAAAGTTTCTTAACTTTTCATGCCAGACAAAATGATTAAAAAATAAAGGAAAGTTTATTTACCTACATGCCATTGACATAGTGTAAAGTTTTTCTGCCCCTTTAGGGGTCTGGAGCCTTTTATTAGGAGAGCACGGTGATAGCGCAGATGGTATTTACGGAGGTTAAGGAATGTGTGAGAACTGATGGATGACCATAGACGAGGTTTAGTAAGGATCGTCTTTATTATAGCTAAGAAAAAAAACATATTCAAGTTCATCCACCAAACCGAACCCAACATATGTCACATCCCATAATTCTATATTACAGGACAGAAGGACCCCGACAGCCCCCGCTATAAATACAACTTTATAGCTGACGTGGTGGAGAAGATCGCACCGGCTGTTGTGCACATTGAGATCTATCGCATGTAAGTTCCTCCGGTGCCATAAGTACAAATATGGTTCAGACGGGGACGTCTGATTACCGGTGACAGGCCGCAGACATTAATGTTAGTCTCCAGATGGAATAACTTGACCTTGCGCCTGACATGGCATAAAGTACCGTATATCTGACATAACAGTAGACATGTTTCAGCCATCGCCAGCGTATGATGTCTCTTCTGTGGTGTGCAGTTATAGCCGGGAACCCTCAGCTGTTTTTACGTTAGGTTTATGTCTTTAGTTCTTTTTTGTGAAATTTGTAAAAAAATATGTATTTGCCAATCCGGTAGTTCTTAATTGCCGCAGAAAACAATGATCAGTTTCCTTCCACCGTCACCATCATTTTATGTCCAAATTTGTGCGCTGATTGTTTTCAGAATTTATGTAATTTATGTATTTAATACACTTTATATATTGAGCTAGAGATCTGAATCTTGTGGTTCCCTTTAAATAGCAATTTAAATGTGTAATGGGGCTCTCTGTTTTTATTTTTTTAATTGTGCTAAGAGTAAAAAAAGGAGTTGAATTAATAAATAAAAAAAACACCTATTAAATTCCTTGTTGCTCCAGTGCCGTTGCTCTAGTGGTCTTCACCGACTCGGCAGCAATGAGGTGACGTACATCATTGACTTGTACAATGCAGCCAGTCACTCTCATCTGTTCATCTGTACTGAGATCAATGATTGGTTGCAGCGGTCACCTCAAAGGATGTTTTGTCATAAGAACAATCCACAGAATGGATGATAAATGTATGATTGCTGGGGGTCTGGCTGCTGATTCTGAGAATAGGGGGCCCAAAGTGAATGATGCTGTGGTGAGCATGGGTCACCATCACTCCCACACAGACAGTTGGTGGAGCAATGGTCGCACATTCTCACTATTACTCCATTCACACAGAAGACATTGGGACGCCGTTCTCGTGAATGGTCGTAACCCAACATTTGGAAGCCCGCAATTCTGCATGGATAGGTGAGATATGTTGTTTTTGTATGTGACATCAACAATGAACGACCGGCACTGATCACCAGAGTGGAGCAACAGGAAATTGAATGGATGAGTATTATTTAGTTTTTAGTTTTTTTTTTATCATCTTAATATATTTTCTTCTCTTACACCAATTTTTGGAAAATATTGAAAAGCCTCCTAGTTGCAGGCAGTCCAAAATTTGTATTTACCTACAACTGACCCCTAAAACAAGTTTCAAAAAAAGTTAGACTAAATAATAGGGCTTTGATAATATAATGTGAGGATCGCATGGGCCGATGTGTTCTGCACAATCCTAAACACTAGTGACATGGGTTCCTCTGGGTGTGTGTGGTGGTGTTCCCTTCAGATTTTTCCCATTCAGGCCGCATACCCTCAGATGACAAAGGAACCCTGGATGTAAAGCATTAGCGAGGAAGAATTCAGTCCATTTTATAAAAATAGAAAATTACTGGTGGACCTGATGTAAGACTTACACAGTAGTTAGCGGGTGCAAAGCTTAGAGTTCACATCTTCTGTATTGCACAGAATGTAGAAACAGTCACACGTGGCAGCACATCACTTGTTAGCAACAACATTTCGGCATACATACATATGTGGCATGCATATCCTATCTTTACTAACCCTCTTCAGCGGTAGCCATTCCCGAATCTGGCAAACTCAGCTTGTCCTCACGAACACCCCCAGGTCCGGCCGACACGTAGCCTCTCCATTTTTCCTTTGCTCAAACATCACCGCATAGGATGGTGTAGCTGCGGAAGTGGGGATCCGGCTATCAGAGGCAGCTTGAGTCCCCATAGAGCATGCAGAGATAGTTTATTACAGTCTGTGCCTTCTCGGTCATTGCATGTACACAGTGATAAGTAATCACTGTGTACACAGTATAAGGATGCGCTGATGGTCAAGTGATCACTGACTTTAGAAAGGAAGCAGGAACTGTTGGCTCATAGGAGACCTCGACAGCTCTGCAAAACATAACCAACAAATAAAGTTGCACTCTGTGGCATGAAACATGAAATATTAATTGCATTACTGCTCTAAAAAATAGGAAACATTGAGAATATTTAGTGCATAAATTGGCCAATTCATGTGTACCCAGCAGCCACGATAAGGCGATTCTCATTGCTGGGAACCTATCTAGTGTGAATCCTCTCCTAGGCTTAAACCTACATTTATGTGGGTAGATAGCTCTGCTAAACATCCAGCAGACTGCATTTCCCCTGCAACTGGACCTAATATACCAGCCCCAATTACAATGGAAATAAAATTAAACATTTTTTCAATATTTAAATGCCCCCAAAGGTCTTTTATGATCGATGTGTAAAATAAATGAAAAATTAAAAAAATAACTTGTAAAAAATAAATAGATTAATTAAAAAAAATGCCACTGTCAATCCAAATCACTGTTACTAGCCTAATTCCTGTGAGAAACAAAACATTTCTTATATAAAAAATATTTGCTACAGAATGGGAGCAGATTTATTTATGTATTTTTGTGGTCCTACATTGTCACTAAGAAAAATGATTTCTCATATTTTTCCACCAGTATTGCCATATACCAGCAAAAAAAGAAAAAATATAACAGTAATAATAAAATATAACAGTGAGTTGTTTTTTTTTTTTGCTGCGTAATTTCGAAAAAGCGCAAGTAATCTATTTTAATTAATAAGTACAAAAATGGTGGAGAAAATCTGCAACATCAAAAACTCATCGTGGGAACATAGCCCAATAACACAATATCAGAAGTATCAGATATTAGTTAGTAGTTCAAAAAGATTTTAAAAAAAGTTTATATCATGTTTTGTTCCTTTTCTATAAATTTACATACACTTTGTTCTTATCCTGTTGCAATCATATCACCGCCATTTCTTGTTCTTAGGTTTTCTTTCTTTGGAAAACGGGAAATTCCAGCAGCCAGCGGCTCTGGTTTCATTGTCTCGGAAGATGGCTTGATTCTTACCAACGCCCACGTGGTCACAAACAAGCAAAGGTTAAAAGTGGAGCGCAGTGACGGGTCTACCTATGACGCCAAGATCATAGACGTGGATGAAAAGGCCGACATTGCCTTAATCAAAATCAAAGCAAAGGTACAGAGATATTTATCATGCTTATTACAGTGGTCTCCAACCTGCGGCTACGACCACTCCCAGCACGCCATTACAGTCTGGGTCTACCGGGACATGCTGGCCGTTATAGAGTTGTGCTATGGATTGGCCATAGATCTCCCAGAGGATCTACCACCGGAGCTTATTGTAAATGAAAGAGGGCATTACCAGGGTGAGACATGTAATGACTGACAGTCTGCTCTCCTGATCTACATGTCTCACACCTTTTAAAATAATTTTTGTAGGCCGATTCTTGTGGGAATCTGTGTCTGGCCCATAGATCTTAACACGCATGCATCACGCTGCAAACAATGAGGCAAAAGAGATGCCGGCGTGTAGGAGGAGGTTCACGGGACTATGGTTTGGTAGCCGCAGACTACTGACATTGCGTATTTTGATCAGAAAAAGTGCACAAAAAAACAGCCTTATCAGAGCACCTTTTGAGTTACGTTCAGTCCGGACCATATATATTTTCTTTATTTGGAATGTGGCTGCAGTTTTTCTTGGGTTTCTGCAGTGAAACCCTTCAGGTTAATGTCTTCACACTTGTACACATTCATATAAAAGAAAGATGAAAGTGGGGCAAATCCGGATCAGCCTGCCATACACGTGGGGAGGGCTGAGTGCACTATTACACAGGGTGTCTAGCACCAGCTGAGAGATTATGGGATCCTGTACATAAAACATGGGAGTCACTGGGTACGCTGGACTCCTGCCAGAGAGCAGAACCCGTGAGACCTCTCTGGAAATGTGTGACACCACAGTCCTGTGGCCGGACACAGAGCTATTATGGGAGTCTGCATGTGTCCAGTAACGCTCCTACATGAGCTAGACTGCGGGTATTGGATTGTTGTTCTGATTAAAGATGACATCATATAAAGTGAAGAGCATGCTGGGAGTTGTAGTTTTACAACAGCTATAGTGCCCTAGTTGGTGTAGCACTGTCTGTAGGTCTACTACAGTCATGGCCAAAAGTTTTGAGAAAGACACAAATATTATATTTTCACATGATCTGCTGCCCTCTGGTTTTTATGTGTGTTTGACAGATGTTTTTATCACAGACAGAAATATAATAATTGCAAACATATGAGTAACAAAAGCTTATATTGACAGTTAGAATGAGTTAATGCAGCAAGTCAATATTTGCAGTGTTGATCCTTCTTCTTCAGGACCTCTGCAATTCTCCCTGGCATGCTCTCAATCAACTTCTGGACCAAATCCTGACTGATAGCAGTCCATTCTTGCACAATCAATGATTTCATTTTGTCAGAATTTTTAGGTTTTTGTTTGTCCAACCGTCTCTTGATGATTGACCACAAGTTCTCAATGGGATTAAGATCTGGGGAGTTTCCAGGCCATGGACCCAAAATCTCTATGTTTTGTTCCCTGAGCCATTTAGTTATCACCTTTGCTTTATGGCAAGGTGCTCCATCATGCTGGAAAAGGCATTGTTGGTCGCCAAACTGCTCTTGGAGGGTTGGGAGAAGTTGCTCTTGGAGGACATTCTGGTACCATTCTTTATTCATGGCTGTGTTTTTAGGCAAGACTGTGAGAAGCCGATTCCCTTGGCTGAGAAGCAACCCCACACATGAATGGTTTCAGGATGCTTAACAGTTGGCATGAGACAAGACTGGTGGTAGCGCTCACCTTGTCTTCTCCGAATGAGGCGTTTTCCTGATGTCCCAAACAATCAAAAAGGGGATTCATCAGAGAAAATAACTTTACCCCAGTCCTCAGCAGTCCACTGCCTGTACCTTTTGCAGAATATCAGTCTGTCCATGATGTTTTTTCTGGAGAGAAGTAGCTTCTTTGCTGCCCTCGAGACCAGGCCTTGCTCCAAGAGTCTCCGCCTCACAGTGTGTGCAGATGCACTCACACCTGCCTGCTGCCATTCCTGAGCAAGCTCTGCACTGCTGGTAGCCCGATCCCGCAGCTGAAACACTTTTAAGAGACGGTCCTGGCGCTTTCTGGTCTTTCTTGGGCACCCTGAAGCCTTTTTGGCAACAATGGAACCTCTCTCCTTGAAGTTCTTGATGATGCGATAGATTGTTAACTGAGGTGCAATCTTTCTAGCTGCGATATTCTTCCCTGTTAGGCCATTTTTGTGCATTGCAATGATGACTGCACGTGTTTCTTTAGAGATAACCATGGTTAACAGAAGAGAAACAATTGTTGTGAATGGGTTTGAGATGAGTTCTGAGCAGAGGCTCCCTCTGGTGGTTACAAGCGGTGCTAGTCTGTCCAGTGAAGATTGTGAGGACTGGGAATCAGGTGTTACTGACTGGTCTTATATAAGGGAGTCACCTTCCCATCAGGGTTGCCGGTGATCAATTGTTCTGGTCTGAATCCTTTATTCCAGTTTCCCTTGTAGCCTGCTGTGTCGTGTCTGCATCTCCTGCTATCAGATAAGACATTTTCTTCTTTTGTGTTTGTGCTATATTTTTGCATTTTGTCCTGCACTTCTGTGGGGGCCTTCAGGGTCCCCTCCGGGGGCTTCTGCCCTCTCAGTTTTGTTCAGCCACTGATGTTTGTACTTTTGCTTTTTCCAGTTTTTTCAGTGGCTGCTGTTTTGATTTTGTTACACCAGAGAACTAATTTAGGTGGTAGAGGTCGTGTGATCTCAGGTGTTTTTGAAATTAGTAGAGTTGGTGCTTTTCAGGGTTTTCTGGGATTGCAGTAAGTACCCTTCCTATCCTTTTCTATTTAGTTAGTTTTGGCCCCAGCGTTTGCTCATACTATTTTCTTTCTGTGTCAGTATTTCTTCTTGTCTAACCGCCATTACATGTTTGGGGGCTTTCTATTATCTTTGGGGTTCTGCTCCGGGGCAGATAGCTTTCCTATTTCTATCTTTAGGTGTAGTTAGTTTCTCAGGCTGTGACGAGGCGTCTAGGACCAACGTAGGAACGCTCCACGGCTGCCTCTAGTTGTGGTGGTTAGTCAGGGTACTGCAATCTCATAGATTCCAACTGCTCTGGTGTATTGCCTTTTTTACTTGCACTCCTCAGCTACCGAAACATAACAGTATCACCGGCCAAAAAAAAAAATTGAAAATTGTATGGTACTCACAGAAGGGAAAAAATATTGTGAAAGAAAAAAGGTTGTCAGAGTTGTCAGAAATATTTTTCTGTTTGTTGCATTTTTTTTTTTCCCTCTGTATCTCTGGGTGCTGGGGAGGATCTTTTCTCTCAATGGAGTTTGCACAGTTGTCTGGCCGTGTGGATCAGCTTGCCACTGAGGTTCGGAGTATTGCTGCCTATCTTGCTGGGTTGCCTGTTGTGGAACCTAGGATTCCCATGCCAGATTTGTTTTTAGGGGATCGAGCTAAGTTTCAGAATTTCAAAAATAATTGTAAATTGTTTTTTGCCTTAAAATCTAAGTCCTCAGGGAACGCAGCGCAGCAGGTTCAAATTATCATCTCTCTCCTGCGCGGCGATCCTCAGGATTGGGCTTTTTCCCTGATACCTGGGGATCCTGTTTTGAGTGATGTTGATGCATTTTTTCAGGCCTTGGGGTTATTGTACGATGAGCCTAATGTCACTGATCAAGCTGAAAAAGCCTTGTTGGCATTAAATCAGGGCTTGATGACGCTGAGTTATACTGTCAGAGATTCCGTAGGTGGGCAGTCCTGACCAAGTGGAATGACGACGCTTTGGCGGCCCTTTTCCGGAAGGGTCTGTCAGATAATGTAAAGGATGTTATGGTGGGATTCCCTGTCCCCTCTGGTCTCAATGATTCTATGTCATTAGCGATTCAAATTGACAGACGTTTGCGTGAGCGGAGAAGTATGCGTGGAATGGTGTTGCCTTGTGAACCAGCTTCTGAACCCATGCATTGTGATAGAGTGGTGTCTGGGGCACAGCGTCATGAGTTTCGAAAGCGCAATGGGTTATGTTTCTACTGTGGTGATGCCTCTCATGCTATTTCAGTCTGCCCTAAACGGGAAGACGTTTTGCACGCTCAGTTGTCTTGGGTAGTGTTCAGACTAAGTTTTTATTAACTGTCACTCTGATATGCTCTCTGTCCTCATTTTCTGCTCAGGCTTTCGTTGATTCTGGAGCAGCTATTAATCTGATGGATTATGATTTTGCTAAACGTTGTGGATTTCCCTTGATACCCCTACAGAAGTCTATTCCCCTACTGGGGATCGATTCTACCCCTTTGGCTGAGAATAAACCCCAGTTTTCTACTCAGGTGATAATGAGGGTTGAACCTGATCACCAGGAGTGCTGCAAATTTTTGGTTCTGTATAATCTGCATGACATTATCGTGCTGGGTTTTCCTTGGTTACAGTCTCATAATCCTGTTTTGGATTGGAAATCTGTGTCTGTAACCAGTTGGGGCTGCCAATGTGTTAATACTAACACTCCTGTTTTTTCTGCCTCCCCCCAGGCTCAGGGTGTTCCTGACTTTTTGATTGATTTTTCTGATGTGTTTAGCGAAAGTAAATCTGCATCCTTGCCTCCCCATAGGAGCTATGACTGCGCTATTGAATTAATGCCGGGTAGTAAATTCCCTAAAGGTCGCCTTTTTAACTTGTCTGTACCTGAACATGACGCTATGCGGTCTTATATCAAGGAATCATTGGAGAAGGGTCATATCAGACCATCCTCTTCACCCTTAGGTGCCGGTTTTTTCTTTGTGGCCAAAAAGGATGGTTCTTTAAGGCCGTGTATTGATTATCGTCTCTTGAACAATATTACTGTGAAATATCAATACCCGTTACCCTTGATTTCTGACCTGTTTTCCAGGGTGAAAAACGCTACTTGGTTTACCAAGCTTGACCTCAGGGGGGCGTATAACCTTATTCGCATTAAGCACGGGGATGAATGGAAGACGGCATTCAATACCCCTGAAGGGCATTTTGAGTACCTGGTGATGCCCTTTGGGCTCACTAATGCTCCTTCCGTCTTCCAGTCCTTCATGAATGACATTTTCAGGGATTTTGTGGACAAATTTCTGATTGTTTATTTGGATGATATCTTGATTTTTTCTAATGACTGGGACTCTCATGTGAAACATGTTCGAACTGTATTCCAGATTTTGAGAGAGAATGCTCTGTATGTGAAGGGATCAAAGTGTCTTTTTGGCGTACAGAGGATCTCATTTCTGGGATTCATTTTGTCCCCATCTGTTATTGAAATGGACCCGGTCAAGGTTCAGGCCATCTGTGATTGGGTCCAACCTACTTCATTAAAGGCTCTTCAGAGATTTTTGGGTTTTGCCAATTTTTATCGTAAATTTATTGGTAATTTCTCGGTTATTGTTAAACCATTAACTGATTTGACCAGAAAGGGTTCTGATGTGGTGAATTGGCCTCCTGAGGCAGTCTCTGCATTTCAGGAACTTAAGCAGAGATTCACTTCTGCTCCTGTTCTACGGCAGCCTGATGTTTCTCTGCCATTTCAGGTGGAGGTTGATGCCTCTGAAATTGGGGCAGGTGCCGTTTTGTCCCAAAAAGATCCAGAGACCTCGGGAGTTATTGGCCATGAAGTGGGCTTTTGAAGAGTGGAGACATTGGCTGGAGGGAGCCAAACATCAGGTGGTGGTCCTTACAGACCATAAGAATCTGGTCTATCTGGAATCTGCCAAGCGACTCAATCCTAGACAGGCCAGGTGGGCCTTGTTTTTCACACGTTTTAATTTTGTGGTTTCCTTTCTTCCTGGCACTAAGAATGTTAAGGCGGATGCCCTCTCGAGGAGTTTCCTTGCGGACTCTCCTGAGTTATCTGATCCTTCTGTTATTTTGAAAGAGGGTGTAGTTCTTTCCGCCATCTCGCCCAATTTGAGACTTGCTCTGGAGGGGTGTCAGGAGGATAGGCCCGAGTGCTGCCCTGTTGGAAAATTGTTTGTCCCGGACCAGTGGAAAAAGAGTGTGATGTCTGAGATTCATTGTTCCGCGTTGGCTGGGCATCCCGGAATTTTTGGTACCAGAGCCTTGGTTAGTCGGTCCTTTTGGTGGCCTACCTTGTCTCGTGATGTCAGGGAATTTGTGCAGTCCTGCGGGACTTGCTCTCGCTCCAAGCCTTGCTCTCGCTCTAGTGGTTTGTTGATGCCATTGCCTGTGCCCAAGAGACCATGGACCCATATCTCTATGGATTTCATTTCCGACCTTCCTGTTTCTCAGAGAATGACCACCATCTGGGTAATTTGTGATAGGTTTTCCAAGATGATACATCTTGTGCCATTACCTAAGTTGCCTTCCTCCTCTGAATTGGTGCCGTTGTTCCTTCAGCACGTGGTTCGTTTACACGGCATTCCTGAGAACATTGTGTCTGACAGAGGAGTCCAGTTTGTTTCCAGATTTTGGAGAACTTTTTGTTCTAAACTGGGTGTTCAATTGTCTTTCTCCTCGGCATTTCATCCTCAGACCAATGGTCAAACTGAGAGAACAAACCAGACATTGGAGACTTATCTAAGATGCTTTGTGTCTGCTGATCAGGATGACTGGGTCTCTTTTTTGCCTTTGGCTGAGTTTGCTCTTAATAATAGGGCTAGCTCTGCTACTTTGATGTCTCAGTTTTTCTGTAATTCTGGGTTTCACCCTCGATTTTCTTCAGGACAGACGGAGGCTTCTGTCTGTCCAGGTGTTGACTCTGTTGTGGAGCGTATGCAACTGATTTGGGACCAGGTAGTGGAGAGGTTGTCCCTCTCTCAGGAGAGGGCCCAGTGGTTTGCTAACCGGCATAGGACTGATGGTCCTCGGTTTAAAGTGGGGGACTTGGTCTGGTTGTCCTCAAAGAATATTCCTATGAGAGTAGCATCTCCTAAATTTAAGCCTAGGTTCATTGGACCTTATAAGATCATGGAGATTATTAATCCTGTTTCTTTTCGTTTGCTTCTTCCAGGGACATTTAAGATCCATAACGTGTTCCACAAGTCCTTGTTGAAGAGGTTTGTTGAGCCAGTGGTTCCTGCTGCTGTGCCTCCTGACCCTGTTTTGGTTGAGGGCAATCTGGAGTATGTGGTTGAGAAAATATTAGATTCTCGTTTTTCTAGACGGAAACTCCAGTATTTGGTTAAATGGAGAGGTTATGGTCAGGAAGACAATTCTTGGGTGTTTGCTTCGGACATCCATGCTAGGAGACTTATCCGTGCGTATCATAGAACTCATCCTGACCGACCTGGTTGCTCAAATGAGGGTTCGGTGACCCCTCCTCAAGGGGGGGGTACTGTTGTGAATGGGTTTGAGATGAGTTCTGAGCAGAGGCTCCCTCTGGTGGTTACAAGCGGTGCTAGTCTGTCCAGTGAAGATTGTGAGGACTGGGAATCGTGTTACTGACTGGTCTTATATAAGGGTGTCACCTTCCCATCAGGGTTGCCGGTGATCAATTGTTCTGGTCTGAATCCTTTATTCCAGTTTCCCTTGTAGCCTGCTGTGTCGTGTCTGCATCTCCTGCTATCAGATAAGACATTTTCTTCTTTTGTGTTTGTGCTATATTTTTGCATTTTGTCCTGCACTTCTGTGGGGGCCTTCAGGGTCCCCTCCGGGGGCTTCTGCCCTCTCAGTTTTGTTCAGCCACTGATGTTTGTACTTTTGCTTTTTCCAGTTTTTTCAGTGGCTGCTGTTTTGATTTTGTTACACCAGAGAACTAATTTAGGTAGTAGAGGTCGTGTGATCTCAGGTGTTTTTGAAATTAGTAGAGTTGGTGCTTTTCAGGGTTTTCTGGGATTGCAGTAAGTACCCTTCCTATCCTTTTCTATTTAGTTAGTTTTGGCCCCAGCGTTTGCTCATACTATTTTCTTTCTGTGTCAGTATTTCTTCTTGTCTAACCGCCATTACATGTTTGGGGGCTTTCTATTATCTTTGGGGTTCTGCTCCGGGGCAGATAGCTTTCCTATTTCTATCTTTAGGTGTAGTTAGTTTCTCAGGCTGTGACGAGGCGTCTAGGACCAACGTAGGAACGCTCCACGGCTGCCTCTAGTTGTGGTGGTTAGTCAGGGTACTGCAATCTCATAGATTCCAACTGCTCTGGTGTATTGCCTTTTTTTACTTGCACTCCTCAGCTACCGAAACATAACAGTATCACCGGCCAAAAAAAAAAATTGAAAATTGTATGGTACTCACAGAAGGGAAAAAATATTGTGAAAGAAAAAAGGTTGTCAGAGTTGTCAGAAATATTTTTCTGTTTGTTGCATTTTTTTTTTTCCCTCTGTATCTCTGGGTGCTGGGGAGGATCTTTTCTCTCAATGGAGTTTGCACAGTTGTCTGGCCGTGTGGATCAGCTTGCCACTGAGGTTCGGAGTATTGCTGCCTATCTTGCTGGGTTGCCTGTTGTGGAACCTAGGATTCCCATGCCAGATTTGTTTTTAGGGGATCGAGCTAAGTTTCAGAATTTCAAAAATAATTGTAAATTGTTTTTTGCCTTAAAATCTAAGTCCTCAGGGAACGCAGCGCAGCAGGTTCAAATTATCATCTCTCTCCTGCGCGGCGATCCTCAGGATTGGGCTTTTTCCCTGATACCTGGGGATCCTGTTTTGAGTGATGTTGATGCATTTTTTCAGGCCTTGGGGTTATTGTACGATGAGCCTAATGTCACTGATCAAGCTGAAAAAGCCTTGTTGGCATTAAATCAGGGCTTGATGACGCTGAGTTATACTGTCAGAGATTCCGTAGGTGGGCAGTCCTGACCAAGTGGAATGACGACGCTTTGGCGGCCCTTTTCCGGAAGGGTCTGTCAGATAATGTAAAGGATGTTATGGTGGGATTCCCTGTCCCCTCTGGTCTCAATGATTCTATGTCATTAGCGATTCAAATTGACAGACGTTTGCGTGAGCGGAGAAGTATGCGTGGAATGGTGTTGCCTTGTGAACCAGCTTCTGAACCCATGCATTGTGATAGAGTGGTGTCTGGGGCACAGCGTCATGAGTTTCGAAAGCGCAATGGGTTATGTTTTACTGTGGTGATGCCTCTCATGCTATTTCAGTCTGCCCTAAACGGGAAGACGTTTTGCACGCTCAGTTGTCTTGGGTAGTGTTCAGACTAAGTTTTTATTAACTGTCACTCTGATATGCTCTCTGTCCTCATTTTCTGCTCAGGCTTTCGTTGATTCTGGAGCAGCTATTAATCTGATGGATTATGATTTTGCTAAACGTTGTGGATTTCCCTTGATACCCCTACAGAAGTCTATTCCCCTACTGGGGATCGATTCTACCCCTTTGGCTGAGAATAAACCCCAGTTTTCTACTCAGGTGATAATGAGGGTTGAACCTGATCACCAGGAGTGCTGCAAATTTTTGGTTCTGTATAATCTGCATGACATTATCGTGCTGGGTTTTCCTTGGTTACAGTCTCATAATCCTGTTTTGGATTGGAAATCTGTGTCTGTAACCAGTTGGGGCTGCCAATGTGTTAATACTAACACTCCTGTTTTTTCTGCCTCCCCCCAGGCTCAGGGTGTTCCTGACTTTTTGATTGATTTTTCTGATGTGTTTAGCGAAAGTAAATCTGCATCCTTGCCTCCCCATAGGAGCTATGACTGCGCTATTGAATTAATGCCGGGTAGTAAATTCCCTAAAGGTCGCCTTTTTAACTTGTCTGTACCTGAACATGACGCTATGCGGTCTTATATCAAGGAATCATTGGAGAAGGGTCATATCAGACCATCCTCTTCACCCTTAGGTGCCGGTTTTTTCTTTGTGGCCAAAAAGGATGGTTCTTTAAGGCCGTGTATTGATTATCGTCTCTTGAACAATATTACTGTGAAATATCAATACCCGTTACCCTTGATTTCTGACCTGTTTTCCAGGGTGAAAAACGCTACTTGGTTTACCAAGCTTGACCTCAGGGGGGCGTATAACCTTATTCGCATTAAGCACGGGGATGAATGGAAGACGGCATTCAATACCCCTGAAGGGCATTTTGAGTACCTGGTGATGCCCTTTGGGCTCACTAATGCTCCTTCCGTCTTCCAGTCCTTCATGAATGACATTTTCAGGGATTTTGTGGACAAATTTCTGATTGTTTATTTGGATGATATCTTGATTTTTTCTAATGACTGGGACTCTCATGTGAAACATGTTCGAACTGTATTCCAGATTTTGAGAGAGAATGCTCTGTATGTGAAGGGATCAAAGTGTCTTTTTGGCGTACAGAGGATCTCATTTCTGGGATTCATTTTGTCCCCATCTGTTATTGAAATGGACCCGGTCAAGGTTCAGGCCATCTGTGATTGGGTCCAACCTACTTCATTAAAGGCTCTTCAGAGATTTTTGGGTTTTGCCAATTTTTATCGTAAATTTATTGGTAATTTCTCGGTTATTGTTAAACCATTAACTGATTTGACCAGAAAGGGTTCTGATGTGGTGAATTGGCCTCCTGAGGCAGTCTCTGCATTTCAGGAACTTAAGCAGAGATTCACTTCTGCTCCTGTTCTACGGCAGCCTGATGTTTCTCTGCCATTTCAGGTGGAGGTTGATGCCTCTGAAATTGGGGCAGGTGCCGTTTTGTCCCAAAAAGATCCAGAGACCTCGGGAGTTATTGGCCATGAAGTGGGCTTTTGAAGAGTGGAGACATTGGCTGGAGGGAGCCAAACATCAGGTGGTGGTCCTTACGGACCATAAGAATCTGGTCTATCTGGAATCTGCCAAGCGACTCAATCCTAGACAGGCCAGGTGGGCCTTGTTTTTCACACGTTTTAATTTTGTGGTTTCCTTTCTTCCTGGCACTAAGAATGTTAAGGCGGATGCCCTCTCGAGGAGTTTCCTTGCGGACTCTCCTGAGTTATCTGATCCTTCTGTTATTTTGAAAGAGGGTGTAGTTCTTTCCGCCATCTCGCCCAATTTGAGACTTGCTCTGGAGGGGTGTCAGGAGGATAGGCCCGAGTGCTGCCCTGTTGGAAAATTGTTTGTCCCGGACCAGTGGAAAAAGAGTGTGATGTCTGAGATTCATTGTTCCGCGTTGGCTGGGCATCCCGGAATTTTTGGTACCAGAGCCTTGGTTAGTCGGTCCTTTTGGTGGCCTACCTTGTCTCGTGATGTCAGGGAATTTGTGCAGTCCTGCGGGACTTGCTCTCGCTCCAAGCCTTGCTCTCGCTCTAGTGGTTTGTTGATGCCATTGCCTGTGCCCAAGAGACCATGGACCCATATCTCTATGGATTTCATTTCCGACCTTCCTGTTTCTCAGAGAATGACCACCATCTGGGTAATTTGTGATAGGTTTTCCAAGATGATACATCTTGTGCCATTACCTAAGTTGCCTTCCTCCTCTGAATTGGTGCCGTTGTTCCTTCAGCACGTGGTTCGTTTACACGGCATTCCTGAGAACATTGTGTCTGACAGAGGAGTCCAGTTTGTTTCCAGATTTTGGAGGACTTTTTGTTCTAAACTGGGTGTTCAATTGTCTTTCTCCTCGGCATTTCATCCTCAGACCAATGGTCAAACTGAGAGAACAAACCAGACATTGGAGACTTATCTAAGATGCTTTGTGTCTGCTGATCAGGATGACTGGGTCTCTTTTTTGCCTTTGGCTGAGTTTGCTCTTAATAATAGGGCTAGCTCTGCTACTTTGATGTCTCAGTTTTTCTGTAATTCTGGGTTTCACCCTCGATTTTCTTCAGGACAGACGGAGGCTTCTGTCTGTCCAGGTGTTGACTCTGTTGTGGAGCGTATGCAACTGATTTGGGACCAGGTAGTGGAGAGGTTGTCCCTCTCTCAGGAGAGGGCCCAGTGGTTTGCTAACCGGCATAGGACTGATGGTCCTCGGTTTAAAGTGGGGGACTTGGTCTGGTTGTCCTCAAAGAATATTCCTATGAGAGTAGCATCTCCTAAATTTAAGCCTAGGTTCATTGGACCTTATAAGATCATGGAGATTATTAATCCTGTTTCTTTTCGTTTGCTTCTTCCAGGGACATTTAAGATCCATAACGTGTTCCACAAGTCCTTGTTGAAGAGGTTTGTTGAGCCAGTGGTTCCTGCTGCTGTGCCTCCTGACCCTGTTTTGGTTGAGGGCAATCTGGAGTATGTGGTTGAGAAAATATTAGATTCTCGTTTTTCTAGACGGAAACTCCAGTATTTGGTTAAATGGAGAGGTTATGGTCAGGAAGACAATTCTTGGGTGTTTGCTTCGGACATCCATGCTAGGAGACTTATCCGTGCGTATCATAGAACTCATCCTGACCGACCTGGTTGCTCAAATGAGGGTTCGGTGACCCCTCCTCAAGGGGGGGGTACTGTTGTGAATGGGTTTGAGATGAGTTCTGAGCAGAGGCTCCCTCTGGTGGTTACAAGCGGTGCTAGTCTGTCCAGTGAAGATTGTGAGGACTGGGAATCGTGTTACTGACTGGTCTTATATAAGGGTGTCACCTTCCATCAGGGTTGCCGGTGATCAATTGTTCTGGTCTGAATCCTTTATTCCAGTTTCCCTTGTAGCCTGCTGTGTCGTGTCTGCATCTCCTGCTATCAGATAAGACATTTTCTTCTTTTGTGTTTGTGCTATATTTTTGCATTTTGTCCTGCACTTCTGTGGGGGCCTTCAGGGTCCCCTCCGGGGGCTTCTGCCCTCTCAGTTTTGTTCAGCCACTGATGTTTGTACTTTTGCTTTTTCCAGTTTTTTCAGTGGCTGCTGTTTTGATTTTGTTACACCAGAGAACTAATTTAGGTAGTAGAGGTCGTGTGATCTCAGGTGTTTTTGAAATGAGTAGAGTTGGTGCTTTTCAGGGTTTTCTGGGATTGCAGTAAGTACCCTTCCTATCCTTTTCTATTTAGTTAGTTTTGGCCCCAGCGTTTGCTCATACTATTTTCTTTCTGTGTCAGTATTTCTTCTTGTCTAACCGCCATTACATGTTTGGGGGCTTTCTATTATCTTTGGGGTTCTGCTCCGGGGCAGATAGCTTTCCTATTTCTATCTTTAGGTGTAGTTAGTTTCTCAGGCTGTGACGAGGCGTCTAGGACCAACGTAGGAACGCTCCACGGCTGCCTCTAGTTGTGGTGGTTAGTCAGGGTACTGCAATCTCATAGATTCCAACTGCTCTGGTGTATTGCCTTTTTTACCTGCACTCCTCAGCTACCGAAACATAACAAACAATGATGCCAAGCACCAGCCTCCTTTTAAAGTGTCCAGTGGTGTCATTCTTAATCATGTGACAGATTGATCTCCAGCCATGTCCTCATCAACACCCACACCTGTGTTAATGGAGCAATCACTGAAAAGAGGTTAGCTGGTCCTTTTAAGGCAGGGCTGCAATGATGTTGAAATGTGTTTTGGGGGATAAAGTTCATTTTCTAGCCAAATATTGACTTTGCAAGTAATTGCTGTTAAGCTGATCACTCTTTATAACATTCTGGAGTATATGCAAATTGCCATTAGAAAAAGTGAAGCAGTAGACTTTGTAAAAATTAATATTTGTGTCATTCTCAAAACTTTTGGCCATGACTGTAAATCCTTCCCAAACGCCTGCTATGGGTTGTGTGATTTTTCGTTCCTTATAAGGCTAAGTTCACACTGGGCGTTTTTTCAGCATTTTTTTTATGCAAATTTTCAGCTGCGTTTCACAGTACCAGCAAAGTCTATGAGATTTCAGAAATCTCATGCACACACCTTGTTTTTTTTGTCATCAGTCTTTTGTGCTTTGCATGTTTTTTTGCACAATGGAGCATGTCACGTCGTTCAACATTTTTTCAGCGCTTTTCACCCTTTGAAATGAATGGGTGGTGAAAAAATGCTGAAAAAAACACAGGTATCAGGTTTTGCTTCAGTGTTTGTCACATGCCGACTAGATGTGCGCGGCTTCGCTCAAGAACAGTGGATTGAGCGAGACTGGGCACGTCTAGTCGGAATGTGTGCGAATCATATACTTGCATTCACATGGGCTCCGCCACCGTTGAATCCTAACAGCATGCACTCTGCGCACTTTGAGGATTCACAAGTCTGCAGTCACATAGAGTGCCGACTTGGGCCCCAAGCCTGGACAGCCCATTTAAGTGTTTAGTCCCCTTGCAGTGCCACCACAGGGGAAATATAACATTACATAGTTTAAATTAAAGGGGTTGTCCACTGCTTCCCTCCAATGCTATACACCCCCTCTGCTGCACATGCTCTCCTGGGGCTTGCATGGCATTATGTCTGTGTCGGCCTCTAACTCCTCTCTCTGCCACAGAATTTTAAAAGCACCAACTGTCATCTATCTCAGTAATGGGAAAATCTGTTTTCACTGAATACAGATTAAGGGTGCAGTCAGACGGCCGTATTTCTTGCTCGAGGAACACGTTGCAATCCTCGGACTGGCTGTCTGCTCTCCTGACCTGTGCGTGACAGCATGTACTTCTATGTAGCTGTCACACTCAGGTCAGGAGAGACAACGGCCAGTCCGAGGATTGCGATGCGATCCTCGCGCAGGAAATACTTCCGTCTGACGGCGCCCTTAACCTGTGATTGAAAAGATGAATCCTGGAGGTGATAGAAGCAATTTCTCTGATGTGACAAAGTTTCTTATTTTCCTATGTACTGTAGATTTATGAAATAAAAATAAAAACAATGGTTACTCTTTAGGTTTACGTCCGGAGACCCACAGACGGCACAGACATTGCGGTCAGACGAGTGAAACTGTCTGAAAGGGTACTTGACATACAAACGCTCCATGGAGTAAGACACTCCTCGTAGTCAGTTTTGCTAATAGATGAATACATATTATAGAGCAGACATCCACCTTAAAGAGTTGTTATGATATTTTAAAATGGTGACGTTTCGCAAGTATCATAAAATGGGTTGGCTTCATCTGGTGGCCTGGAGTGCCGCTCAGCAGGAAAAACTTGGAAGGGCTAGACCCCTTCTTTCTTAGCACCCCAGATTTCCATTGTAAAAGTATCATGATCGCAATGCATGGACTGGCGACGCATCTCCCGAGTGTCACAGCCTCATAGAAATATATGCAGCTGTCATGCTCGACTTGGTTTGGGGGACACGCGGTTAGCACGTGCATTGCATTCCGAGACCGGACCGATGATCATGGACGTCTGAAGAAGCCCTAATTGTGAGAAGCTTGACAAACCTCCATTAGTTTTTTTTTATGTTTGCATAAAAGAAAAACAGACGACACATGGATGGTGAAAACAGAAAAATGAAGGAAAAACGAACCAGCACACTAATGAAAAACATTCCTATTTTTTCACCCAGATGTGTGAATTTGGCTGTATGGTTTTCAGACCTCTTTAGTATATACACAGTTTCATTACAAGTAGTTGCACGCTTGCTAAAGGACAATAGTGGTTTCATTTTTATGTATTTTGTTTTGCATTCTCCAAAACATTATAAAGTAGGGCACATCGTTCATCCGTTCTTTATAAACTTTTTTGTGTGGCTGTAAACTTCTGCAATAAATATCACAGCATCTGGTAATTCCTCTGCATAAATAGTTGAGGTTACACTGTACACCGTGACATGTACAGTGCTGTAAATATATATACCTAATTAGTCATGTCAGTATACGGTGCCAGCTGGGAGACAGACTATGAATTTGGACTCATCAGTCTTAATCCACATGTTTTCAATGGTCGAATTCCAAAACCTGTGACTGTGTCCATCAGCGAGGCTCACGCTGTTAGTAAATATACGTAATCTAGGTATGCGCTCGCTGGCTCGCTTACAATTCGTGCTTGTCAGAACCTGTCGGGGGAGGATATCGTGGAAGTGTCACCCACACAAGGAGGAATCCTTTCCCCGTAGGCTGCAGAATAAATCAGAAAATATAAAAAGCACGATGCTTAGTGATGTATGAAGTGACTTAGGCCTCTTTCACACATCAGTTTTTCGCCGTCAGGCGCGATCCGGCTTTTTTTAAAAAAAACGGATCCGTTTTTTTTTTTTTTACCACCGGATCCGTTTTTTTCTCATTGACATGCATTAGTGCCGGATCGCGCCTCATGTCCTTCCGGTTTGTCCGGTTTTTGCCGGATCCGGCTAAAATTTCTATTCTGGCGGCCAGACAAGACGCGTCCTTGAACTTTTTTGTTTCCAGCAGAAAAACCGGACAGCATCTGAAGCGGCGCATCCGGCTTGTTGATACAATGGACGTCTATGGGTGCCGGATCAGGCAAAGGACTGATCCGGACTCCGTTCTCTCTCTCTTTCTCGCGCACAGTGCATTTCTCGGGTTCAAAAGTTCTGAACGGATCCAGCTAAAAATCCATTGCATCAGTTTTTTCCCACATTGGACGGATTGGGCCTGACGGCGAAAAACTGATGTGTCAAACTAGCCTTAGTCGTAGCCAGGTGTCGGCCCATTAGGATGAGACTTGGCCTTCAGTAAATCTTCCCTTCGTTAGACGTCTGCTCGTTGTGTGACTCACAGGCAGCTGCTTTTGGCTAAGGACAATGGCAGCGCTCGGAGAAGACAGCGGTGCGGTGCTCTTGTTCTTGGGAAAGTTAGAAAAAGTGATGTGGCAAGTCCTGACTTATGAGAACAATATGTCTATGGTTTTGGAGATTTCCTGCCTGGCAGTATGATGTATAACACCACCTTTTTCTTATTACTAAGAACTTATTTTTTTTGAGTGCTTTTTTTCTTTATATAAGAGATTTATTTACCAGCACATTATAATTTGGCCCTCACAACCAGAATTCACTCCTCGTAATCAAATGCAGCCTGCAAAAAATAAGATCAACCCTGTTTCCCTGTAGCTTTTCTTTATACCACTCCAATGTTATGCCTACTGTAAGACCTTTGGGCCTCATAGACGTTAGATAAATGTCGGCTAAACAAAGGTTTGGACTGTAGCTATTTCTCCCGACTACTCCACATTCAAGGAGCACTTGAGTCTATGAGACTCCTCTAATGGCGGCTCTCTTCAGGGAGAACGAAGATAGGCATCTGATATTATTTCTTCCTCAACCAATCATGTTAGGTGAGAGAAGGATCTGGATTTTGGAATTTAAACAGCCGAACCCTTTGTTTGGCGAGTAGATAAGTTTCCTCCAGACTCCTCTGATAGCGGCCCTCTCGTAGAGGACTCATGGACACTCGGTTGAGCGTTCCTCTGTGTGTGAGAGTCGGAGAGCTGTCAGCTAAATAATTCTTCATCTGACTTCTGTCTAATGTGTTTGGGGGTCTTACGTTTCGGTGTCTCGTGTGATCCCACCAGGCAGGACATGAAGACATAACACCAGGGCTGGGTCAGGATTTATTGAGGACTCTGGGCAGACCTTTATATGGAGGTGCCTTCTTGCATTTGGAAGGAAGAGAAGGTAGACTAGCTAAAAAAACTAAAAAAAAACAGACTACATACTGTCATGGCACCCTTCAATTATGAGAGACCTGGAGAAGTTTGCAAAAAAAGAGTGGTCCAAAATTCCAGGTGATAGGTGTTAAGAAGCTTGTTGATGGTTATAGGAAGCAATTGATTGCAGTCATTTATTCCAAAAGGGGTGCAACCAAATATTAAGCCGAGGGTGACAACTCTTTTGTTTGGCCTATTTTTAGGGTTTGTGTGAAATTATGTCCATTTTGCCTTTTTTTCCTTTGGTTTTTTTTGTGATGTTCTAATGCACACAAAGGAAATAAACATGTGTATAATAAAACATGCAATACTTAATCTTCTGAAACAATTTCAAGGGTGCCAATAACTGTACAGTATATGAAAATTACACGCTGTTTTGTGTATGAATAAAAATGCAATATGGAGTGCTAATAAAACCACCGGACAATGCATAAGTAACAGTCCTACATAACACTCACATTACAGTGCTTAGGCCCAATTTTGCTGGCGATCACTCTGAGTCTTGTGGTGGAATCCGCTAGAAGCTAGATGATAGAAACAGGATTGATGGCAGTCCCTCGTCAAATTGGCAACTCGGGACCCTAGGGTTGCGGTGTTTTCTCCTTTTTGCCCTGAATAAATATGACCCCGTATGTGTTTTGCCTAGAAGGTTCCTTTAATGCATTTTAGCCACAAGTAAAGAATAAAATAATAAAGTGTGGCTTAACATATAAATTCCATCTTCGTATGTTTTTGCAGGGGAAGCTGCCTGTTCTGCTCTTGGGCCGGTCTGAAGACCTGCGTCCAGGAGAGTTCGTCGTTGCCATTGGAAGTCCGTTCTCTCTTCAAAATACGGTCACCACCGGTATCGTGAGCACCGCACAACGTGGTGGGAAGGAACTGGGCCTGAAAAACTCTGATATGGAATACATTCAGACTGATGCCATCATTAATGTAAGTCACTAATTAATTGTCTACCAGCTCTGGTTTACAGATGGCTGTAATCTGGTGCCATGTGGCAGACTATCTTGTGACAAGATTTAATCAGATTCCTCAGGGTGAAGAAAGTGACCCCTTTTCTAAAAATTTGTTCATCTGAGTTGCTTTCACCCCTTACAATTGCCTAAAAATATTTGTACAAAACAATATTAAGGACAATATTAAGGACTAAATTAAGGACTATATTGGGGGACTTAGCTACAACTCACGTTTTAAGTATATTGAGAAAAAACTTTTCATATGCAAAAGGGGCGCCTCAGGATACTCTTGGCTTGGCCAAGGACTCAGGGCACCATTTTGTCCTCTTAACCATTATGCTGCGCACCCTTAGCTTGTCCATTTTACAATGCAGAGGTACAGCGAGCGAACACACAGTGTCAGTGCAGGCGTGCTCTCCTCTCTTTCTCCTGTCTACAGTGGTTGCTCGTAACTCTGTGCTCTGTGAACCTGTGAGCAGCGTGAAATTTCTGCAGACAGGAGAGAGGTATGAGAGAGTGACTGCATTGACACTGTGTGTGAAAGCGTTCCCTTGGTTCCTGCAGTGTCAGTGTGTATCAGCAGGGACCAGGGCTTTAGCTTGCCTTTAGTAAGCGCTGTCAATCAAGCTAATCCATGCCAAAGGGTGTGCCAAAGAGCCCTCATTTACATATGAAGTGAAACTTTTTTTTCTGAAATATTAAAGAAGCAAACTCTGTACTGCACATATGATTCTCATAGTGGCTTTGTCCACTTAGTCTTAGTGGCTTTGTATAAGTCGTTGCGTTTTAAGGCTGGCAGACTACCTTTAAGGATATGCTCACATCTGCGTATATAAAGTATGCAGTTTTTTTCTCATCTATCATCTATATGTCATTTCAAGCTAGTTTTCTAACTAATAAACGTATATAGATTTAGATAGATAGAAAGAAATATGTCAGTGAAATATATAATCAATGTTTTGCATGTGTAGATTTCTGTATTTGTATTTAGCTAGTAAATAATAAAAGTAAAAGAAAAAAATGGCATGGGGTCCCCTTATTTTTATTAACCAACTGAGAGAAAGAAGACAGCTGAGAGCTGATCTTAATAGCATTGGAAGGGGGCAGTTAATATCCGCTCACAGCTGTCTACTTATCCTTTACTGGTTATTTAAAAATGCCGTAGGGTCCCCTTTATTTTTAATAAACAGCAAAGGCTAAGAAGACAGTTTAATAGCCTGGGAAGGGGCCATGGATATTGACCCCCTCCCAGACTAATAACATCAGCCCTCAGTCGCTCCATAAATGGCGCATCCATTAAATGCGCAAATTCTGGCTCTTAGCTTTGGCTCTTCCCACTTCCCCTGGTGTGCTGGCCAGCGGGGTAATGGTTTTGGGGTTGATGTCAGCTTTGTAATGTCAACTGACATCAACCCCAGGGGTGAGTAATGGAGAGGCGTCTATAAGACACCCCCACTACTAACCCCGTAAGTTTAAAGCAAAAAACACACACAGATCAAAGTCCTTTATGTGTACAAAACATTGCCCAACCCTCTTATATCCATTTATTAAAAAAACAAATATCCCAATAGGGTCCGCTTTAAATCCATCCCTCGTCCCACGACGATCCCCAACTCTGCTACATCCAGATGGTGTGTTGAGCGGTGACATGCGTAATGCGACTACTCTGCGTGCCGGCCAGAACAGACTGACAGCAGCATGAGAACGCACCTGCAGTGATGAGCGGTGACATCACTAAGGTGATTGGAGTTCATCGACTATGAACTATGGTAACCATGCTGATATCACCGCTCGCAGGTGACTGAATGAACTCCTGTGACCTTACTGACGTCATTGCTCATCACTGCAGGTGCGTTCTCATTCTACTGTCAGTATGTTGCAGAGTTGGGAATCGCAGTGGGATGAATTTACGGCAGACCCCTTTGGAATTTTTTTTTTAAGGTAATGAGTAAAAGAAATAAAAGAGGATCAAAGAGTGCTTTGTACAAATAAAGGACTTTTCTTTGTGTGTTTTTTGCTTTAAACTTATGGTCTAGGAATGGGGGGTGTCTTATAGATGCCTCTCCATTACTAACCCCTGGGCTTGGTGTGAGCTGACATTACAAAGCTGACATCAATCCCAAAACCATTACCCCGGTTGCCAGCACACCTGGGCAAGCGGAATGATCCAAGGCTAAGTACCAGAATTGGTGCATGTAATGGATGAGCCATTTCTAGGGCAACTGAGGGCTGGTGTTATTAGTCTGGAAGGGGGCCAGTATCCATGGCCCCTTCCCAGTCTATTAATATCAGCCCGAAGTTGTATGATTAGCCTTTGCTGGTTATTAAAAATAGAGGGGACCCCACACAATTTTTTTGGGGTCCCCCCTTTTTAATAACCAGTAAAAGCTAAGTAAAAAACTGTGAGCTGATATAGTAATAGCCTGTTAAGTTACATGTTTATTGCCCCATTCCCAGACAATTAAGAGCAGCTCTCAGCTGTCTGCTTTCCCTCAGCTGGTTAATAAAAATAAGGAGGACCTCATTTTTTATATTTTATTTATTTAATTATTTGCGAAATACATGTACAGAAATCTACACACGCACTGCACTAATTATATATCTCAATGACATCTTTTTATCTATCTATTCTATCTATATATCTATTCTATTCTAACTGTTCACGCTGTGAATTTACTGTACTCGACTGATGAAATATCGTGTGTTTTTTCCTCTCACCCATTGATTTTCATTAGTGAGTCTTGGCCGTTTTACGAGGCCATATGCAGAATGCTGCAATTTTTTTTTTCCCCTCACCCCAATTCCAGGTGAGGAAAACTCGCAGATGAACACTGCCTAATTGAATAACATTTGGTGCTAGTGCAATGCGATTTTTTTCTCATATTGCATTGCCAATTTTATACGCAGATGTGAGCGAACCCTAAGTCAGAATACAGATATATAGTGTGCTGGGTAGGATCAAGGTAGACACAAGTATGTTGAGTTAGCCAATGATGCATTGGACAGATGTGGAGTTGTGAAGTCACCTGTTCACCGCTTCTTATTTATTTACGGCTAAAATCAAGACCTTACATAATGTAGATGAAATATTTCATTCGTTTGGTCCTTTTGTGTAGTTTTTCTTGAATATTTCAAATGGTCCGGCATTGCCAGGGTTGTGGGACTCCCACTAGCTGATCAAGTTATCAACTCGTTGTAAATAGGTGTTAAGTTGGCAAAACCCCCTTTAATATTTGCAAACTTTTTTTTTTTTTAATTACTCCTGGACCTCATTGTAGCCATACACGTTAGATGATTATCACTTTGCACTCTAATTTGAGGCAAGCAAATCTTCTAATGTGCATGGGGATGTACCAACTCTTTTTGACCAGGTGCAAGAAGGATTTTGCATGTTGAATTTAAATTTTCCAGATTTTGGAGATACAGAAGGCCACCAGTACAGTCTGTCAGGAGTTCACCCCCAACTCCCCGTTAAAGTGTGAAAACTTCTTAAGAAAGTGTACACACTTTTCTCATGGCTCTTATTTATAAGAAAGCTATGACATTATGTATAATTTGTTGATGGATCCGAACGTCAACCCCATTAATTTTTAATTGAATCAGAGTTCTGTTATGTTTGACATCATTTTTTCAGTGAGAACACCACTGCATGCAGCACTATTCTTGCCATAGTAGGTGACCTAACACCTGATGATGGCTCCCAGGAACCACCCAAATATGAAGTCACCAGACAAGTCTATGGTGGGTCCTGCACCACTGATCCTCCAGAATTTTTAGATAAATTAGATGATTGGTTGATTAAAGAAAACATTAATTATGCCCAGTGTAGTTTTTGAGAATATTTTATTGACCCATTGGGCCATAACATAAAAAGAAGCCTTTGAAATGCAACCTTAGAAGAAGAAATTAGTAATGATACATTTGCTTTCTTTGCAGTACGGGAACTCTGGAGGACCTCTTGTGAATTTGGTAAGAGACCCTGCCCTTTATGACCTCAGTTATTGGATATGTACGTGAATTCATCAGGTGTTGTCAGAACTTGTTACCTGATACAGCCTGGCAAGAGCTTTGTGGATTGGCAACACATTACTACATGTCTCAAATATGTATGGTTGGCAAGACAAATACAAGGTGGTTGGTGTTAGTGGCTGACTAACCCTCTACAGACTTTGCTTACGATCTACAAATAACTTTAAGTGTATTGAAGTTTTAAGTATCTGCATGAAAGGAAAAGTTTCGTAGACGTGATTGAAAACAATAATATATTGGGTAAGCTAGAGTGTAAAAAAAATAAAAACATTATAAAAGGAAAAGTCACAGAAAAAAACAAATAATAACTTCCAAAAATAGAAAATTATTACTAACTTCCTGAAGCTTCGCTTATTACTGTCAGTGTCCTGTTTTCATTCATATTGTACTGATGTTCCCTGTGTTTCCTTGTGGTGGACTACAGATACTTTTGTATGCCAGGAGTTTGTGTCGAAATCCCACAATTATCTTGTACTCTATATACTAAAATGTTGTGCCTCCTCCACATTACACCTACAGTAGGTTTCATGACCTCCCATTCTAAATCCATAGGGATTAATATGGGGTTAGTCCCTGCTTTGCAGCTTATTAACTTCCACTCTTCCAAGAAGGTTTTCTACAAGATTTTGGAGATGTGTATAGGAATTTTGACTTTCATCCAGAAGAGCATTTGTGAGGTCAGACGCTTATGTTGAATTAGAGCCCCTGGCTCATAATCTCTGTTATAGTTCATCCCAAAGGTGTTGGATGGGGGTTAAGGTCCAGACTCTGTGTGGCCGGTCAACTATTTCCATACCCAACCATGACTTTATGGACCTTACTTTGTGCACTGAGGCACAGTCATGCTGGAAAAGAAAATGGCCTTCTCCAGACTGTTCCCACAAAGTAGGAAGCTACAATTTTCCAAAACGTCATGTGTGTTGAAGTATTAAGATTTCTCTTCACTTGACCAAGTCCGACCGAGAAAAATAATATTGTTGGCACAATACAGTCAAGGAGATAAAGTTTTCCTGGCATTTGCCGAATATTGACTTGTCCCTAATATTGCCAGATAGATAAGTTTGATCCGTCACTCCACAGAACACGTTTTCACTGCTCCGGAGTCTAGTGGTGGCGGCTTTACACCACTCCCAGCTGACTATTGCCATTGTGGTGATGTAGGACTTGCATGCAGCTGCTTGGCCATGGAAATCCTTTGCCACAAATACACTATGGGGACACAGTTTTTGTGCTGATGTTAATACCAAGTTTGGACTCTGCAGTTATGGAGTCAGTAGAGCGTTGATGACTTTTCTGCCCTCTGCTCCTCAGCACTTGGTGATCCAGCTCCAGGACTTTGGGAGCCCCGTACTCATGATCATGGGCTGATCCCTAGCGATCATACACTTATCACCTACCACCTCTGCTTTCTCTTCTCCCAAAATATTCTCCATTTATATTGCAATCTGGCCTTGTGTAAGAGCCCCGGGTGACTTTTTGGGTAATATTTTGATAGTAGCTGTGTTCAATAACTTGGTAGTAAATATATACAAGTTATAATTCTTCTTAGAAACACATTAATATAGAAAGCTTAACAAATAAGTAAAACGCTTCATAAACCAAAAGTGACCATCATAAGAAAAACCACACTCAACACTCAAACCCTTTATAGCTTGTTTCTCAGAACTCGTAGGCTTTCAATTTTCACTTACGAAACCTAAATGTTGTTTCCGCCATGCAGTATAGTATTTCTGTTGGACCACGCTCTTTTAACCAGTGTTTTCTTTTTTCGCACCACAGGACGGAGAAGTGATCGGGATAAACACTCTAAAGGTTACTGCTGGCATCTCCTTTGCTATTCCATCAGATAAAATCCGCAAGTTTCTTGCCGAGTCACACAGCAGACAGTCCGCAGGTGATTTTGCAACCTCGGTCCTTTCGTGGGCAAACATGCAATGAATAGTCGCCATTTATTACCACTGATAACAACTACTTGCAGTCGAGGCCAAGCTACGCATTCACAGGCTGAAGTTTGAGGGAAAATAAACAGAAACTAAAATGGTATTTTAGATGAAAGAGGAGGTAATGACATATGGCGAAGTTGTGAAGGCCCACACAAGAACACGTTCGAAACCAGCTGCTTATTAGGGTCTAACCAACCTGGATAGAAGTGGGTGGTCCAGAGTATGGATATAGTTCTTTGACCCCAATACCCAAAAAATTGGTTTGAGGATTCTTTAGTGTAAAAGAGGTCTATAGCAAAAATGTAAATTGGAACCCTCACTAATGGTGGCTCATTTCACCAACCCAAAGCACTTGTTATTTCCTTTTTCTGTTTCAGTGCTTGCCGTGTATGGGAATTTTAAGTAGGTTCCCCCAGTTCTTCAGAAAGGGTGATGGAGCAATTAGACTATAGAACCTTTATAGCAGAAACAATGGTCGGACTCATAAAAACTACCATGGATCCAATTTTCGGCCTTTTTTATCCATGTGTCCATTTTTATCATCATTGACATCCATTTTTCTCATATGCGAAATAAATAAATACATTTTTCAAGACTTTCTCACCCATTGAATAGTAAAAGTGAGAGCGTGTCCTATCCATTTTTTTTCTCAGATTCCGTCACTTCAGATGGATATAAATGGACATTTCTGCATTATTTATATTCGATCCTCCCCAGAAAAAAACAGACATGTAAAAATGTCTGTAGACTATAATGATTACCTTCATAAAAAACTTCTTTATTTGGTCCAGATTTAAAAGCAGCAATGGAGGCATGTACGTGTTACCCTCCTGCCATTTAGTTTTTTTGCTTCTTTTAAATCTGGACTGAATAAAGAAGTTTTTTATGAAGACACAAGTGCCGCTTGGTTTTATCACTTGTAGTACTGCTGCCAAGCCCCGGACAGGTGAGCTGATTGTTCTTTTTTTCTTGAATTTATGTTAAATATCTGTTCTATCTGTGAAAAAAAATATAGAACGAACAAACATACGAAAATAGATGTCTGAATGAGGCTTTACACTCATTCAGCAGTGTCACAGTGCTCACTCATCCTGATCTCCAGCTGACATCAGAGAGTCGGCGCCCTTCATTCTTGGCAACAATATATTACCAAATGTATGTGGACGCCTGACCAACACATCTATGAGAGCTTTTTGGACATCACATTTTAGAACCATGGGTGTTAATGTGCAATTTGGACCCCGTTTGCAGCCATAACAACCTTCACTCTTCTGGGAAGACTGTCTACAAGACTTTGGAGGTATTTGGGAATTTTACCCATTCATCCAAAAGAGCATTAGTGAATTCAGACATTGACGTTGGACGAGCTCACAGTTGGTCAATGCTTCCCAAAGCTGTTTGATGGGGCAGAGATTAGGACTCCGTTCAGCCTGCTCAGTTCCTCCAGACTGCACCTATCATAGTGGTGCCTTTCAAGGGTTCATAGTAAACCAACGTATTATTCCAAAGCAAGCAGAAGCCACCAGTGTGATGTCCGCATTCACTTCTGTTACATCTGTTGGAAAATTGGAATTCAGCGCTGCCGGAGGTCGTGCACATTCATTACTCTGAATTATGGATTTGTTTTAGGTTGTATTGACTTTTGTAGTTTTTTTTTGTCACCAGCGGCTCCAGTTGACGTCTGAGCTATAGATCGGCACGGACACTGAATGACTTTTTAGAAGGTTACAATGACAAATCGAAATTGCACTGTTATAGGTCGGTTCATTTGACTTTCATTACAGTCTAAGGGCTAATGAGAGCCAAAGTTCCATAGAGGTCTCTAAAGTGCCATTATCCCTTTGGTGGGTGTCTTAAAGGGTTATTTCCAACATTAAAAGTTAGCACCTATTCACAGGGATGATTGGTGGGAGTCCGGATGCTTGGAGCTCCATTGATTCCGAGAATGGAATGCCCTTTAGGTATTTACGCATATGCATGCCAGCACTGCATTCATTGACTATGGGACCACTCAGTCCAGTAGAGAATGAAATGGAGTGGTGGTGCCTCATTCCTTAGGGGCATCTCAGAGTTCTGTTTTCTCGATTGGTGGTGGTCCCAGCCATCTCACAGTTATCACCAATCCTATACACAGGCAATAACTTTGCATTTCAGGATTAACCTTTTAACATCTGATCAAACTTGTAACATGGCTCTGTGATATGTCAAAAGTGTTCCATTAAGACTGGAAACAGACCAGCGTACGGCATTATGACTATGTGCAGTTTTGTATTACAAGTGTATCTTATACTTCTTATAGGCCAGGGAATTAAGAAGAAAAGATACCTAGGAATAAGGATGCTGTCACTCACTGCAAGGTGAGAACCTCCTATTATTCCATGGATGATTTTAATGCATTGATATTTAGGATAATGTTTTCTGGTTCTGCTATGCAATCCATATACTGTATATGTAATGCAAAACCTTACCAAGGCTCCGACTAGTGCAAATAGCGGTGTCTTGTGTCATTGCAGCAAAGTGAAGGAACTGAGGGAGCAATTAAAGGATTTCCCTGATGTGACGTCTGGAGCTTATATTGTAGAGGTGCTTCCCGATACCCCAGCGGAAGAGTAAGTGGTGCTGAAATCGCCCGTAAAGCCTCTACTTATCTCCCCTTAGCTTTTTCCTTTATAAGCGCTAATTTGTAGATGAGATACAGTTCAGTCCAATGAATATGGCTTCCCTAACCCCTTCACTGCTGTGCGATTTTTCATTCTTGCCCTTTAGTTTTTTCTTCCCCTTCTTCCAAGCGCCGTCATTTTTTTTTTATCTATGTAGCCGCATGAAGGCATGTATTTTTTATGTATTTTTTTATGGTGAGTTGTAGTTGTGACTGGTACCATTCACTTTACCAATTAATGTACTGAAAAGCAGCAGGAAGGAAATTCCATGTCAGGTGAAATGATGAAAAAAAAATGTGATTGTTTATTTGGTTTCTTCTTTATGGTGTTCACTGGCAGGTAAATATGAACCTGCAGGTCAGTAGGATTACAGCAATACCTTTTTTTAATAATAATAATAATTAATATTATTAGTATTTTATTTTTATTATTTCACTTTAAAAAATTTCAGAACTTTTAAAAACTTTTTTCAGCTGCAGATGGAAGGAAGAGAGCCACAGTATTCATTACTGATGGGTAGGCGGAGCCCCAGATCAGGATGTCACCTCAGATCAAAAGAGTGCTGACTGGCTGGCCCCTCCAGCTCGGGCTCCTCCTACTCAGCTCCAGTCTAAGATTTGAGGTCCAGAAGGATGGTCGCTGCTAATGCAGCTCCTCAGAAGATTTTATTATTTTATATTCGGACAGGAGACCTGGATCACTAGTTGGTCTAGAGGTCTCAGGGGTACCAGCGCTGCTGTACCCCAACCTCTCCCTTGGCGGATCTGTACTTACTCAAAGTCCCTGCAGAATCCTTGCCGGCCCTGGGGGATGAGGAGAGCTTCCCTGGCGGGACGCAAACCACACGTGCGGTCACTGCGTTCCTCGCCCTGGGGGAAGCATGGGCATAGCGCCAGAAACCCCTGAGGGTCCCTGTGGCGCCTTGGCTGGTGAGTACTCCACACAAAATTTTATTATTAATGTGTGAGTGCTTTAGCGTCTGATGACAGCGCTATTACATGTATATCAGTATGCTTCAGCGCTGCGGTGACAGCGCTATTACATGTTTATCAGTGTTTTTCACCAGCCTCTCCCTTGGCGGATCTGTAATTACATAATGGTCCCTGCAGAATCCTTGCCGGCCCTGGGGGATGAGGAGAGTTTTCCCTGGCGGGGGCGCAAACCACACGCTGGGTCACTGCGCTTCCCGCCCTGGGGGGAAGCATGGGCATAGCGCCAGAAACCCTTAGGGGTCCCTGTGGCGCTGAGCTGATGAGTTTTCCACACAATTTTTATTATAATAATGTGTGAGTGCTTCAGCACTGCGGTGACAGCGCTACTACTGTATGTCAGTATGCTTCAGCGCTGCTGTGACAGCGCTGTTACAGTATAGATGTGGTGATCTTTTGTCCGCAGGCAGATAGCTGCAGGACAGAGAGGGAGCAGGAGCGGGGGAGTTCGCGCTCAATATTTGAGCTAGCAGGGGGCGTGGCCTATCTATTCCCGGTCTTTTGAGCAGGAAGACGCGCGCTCTGGCGTTTCTCCTGCGACTCCCTCACTGTGGCGGCCATTACACAGGCTCCTGGGCTCCTCAGACCGCTCCTCTCCTCATAAGACACCACGGCCAGCTGGGTGAGTGCTGATTCCTCACCCTGCAGCGCAGCGATCGCTATCCTGCAGCTGCAGTCTCATTAGAGACATAAAATTGGCTGGGACTCACACTTCATATATATATGTTGTGGTGAGTTTGCAATATTAACCCTTCTGAGGGTTATTTCTACCAGAAAAATTTTTTGACTGAATACCGCTGGGGTAACCCTGCCTGGTGGAGCGTTAACCCTTCAGCATATATAAAAAAAAAAAGAAAAACCGCATAGTTTTTGCTGGCATTATCGCTTTGACCTGTTCATACAGGTGAGACATGTCTGAACAGAGTTCAGATGCCGCGGACCATGTCCCAGTGCCATTGCGGCAATCAGATACGCAGACCTCCACAACGTCTAGCGCTGCGGTCGACAGCGGTGAAAAATTGGACGATATCGCTCGATCAATCAACAACTTGTCTGACCTTTTAGGTCAATATGTGTCTGCTAATTCTTCTCAGAGGATGCGACGCAGGCCGTTACCGGCCTCTACACGGAGCGAGTCAGACGTATCTGATATTGGGCAGAGTTCCCCTTTAAATTCGGATGGAGAAATATCCGATTCAGATGCGGACGAGCCGCAGGGGCGTTCCTCTATGGCGAAGCGTACGGAGGCATTAATTGAAGCCATGAGAGATATATTACAGTTACCGGAGGAGGTAACTAGTCGTCCTGGTAAATCAGCACGCATGTTCCAGGAGTCCCGTGCTTCGCGTACAACATTGCCAGCTCTGGATGAGCTTAATAGTGTAATAGAGGAGGAACGTCTATGTCCAGATAAGCGTTTTCATGGAACGCATTTCTTGGATACACTTTATCCTTGCTCTGCGGAGTTAAAGGCTAATTGGACTTCTGCTCCTGAAGTGGATGTGTCTTTATCTCAGCTTAATAAATCCTCACTACTCCCTATTAAGGGAAAAGCGAGCTTACAGGAGCCTTTGGATAGAAAAGCAGAATTGGCGGCAAAAGCAAGCTATGAGGCTGCGGGTCATGGATTCCGAGCAGTGCTAGGATCCATGTGTGCTGCTAGAGCTTCTCTAAGTTGGTTGGCACGTCTGAAGACGGAGTTGCACAATGAATCTCCGTTATCTGAGATACGGGAAACTTGTGAATGGTTAGAAACGGCAGCCTGTTATATCTTTGATGCCGGTCTGGATACGGCATCTCTGCTGGCCAAAGCGCAAGCTTCAGCGGTCACAGTCAGAAGAGCTTTATGGCTCAGACAGTGGGCCGGGGACGCAGTTTCCAAACAAGGGTTGTTGGCCTTACCTTACAAGGGTGGCCATCTTTTTGGATCTGACCTCACAGAGCTGATTTCCAAGGCTAAGGCGAAGGAATCAGCATTACCACAGCGTAGGGCCATGGCCTCGGTGTCCAGTAGGCCTGGTGTCTATAGTGGTCGGCGGTCCTTTCGGGGCCGAGGACGATCTAGTCACTCCTCGTGGGGATCGGGTCGTCCTTCCTTCTCAGGAAAGAAATCCTCTCAGAAAACTCGTACTTCCTGGAAGCAGAGTTTCCGCCAGGACAAGCGGGAACTTGACAAGAAGCCCGCAAAGTCTAATTGACGCCAGGGGTCCACTCGAGGATTCTCGAGTGGGGGGTCGCCTGCTTCTTTTCAAGGCGACTTGGATGGCTCGCGTTCCAGATTCCTGGGCAACGCGGATTGTGTCGGCAGGCTATTTCATAGAGTTTGCTTCTCGACCCCCAAATGTTTTTTGTCAGTCTCGCGTTCCGTCGGAACCCGAGCTTGTTGTCGCGCTACAGCGAGAGGTCGAATCTCTGCTACAAAAGGGTGTAGTGATACCGGTTCCGTCAGAGGACCGAGGAAAAGGTTTTTATTCCAACCTTTTTATAGTTCCCAAAAAGGAGAACAAATTTCGCCCGATTCTGGATCTCAAGCGATTAAACCGGCATGTCCATGCCCAGAAATTTCGCATGGAGTCGCTTCGTTCCGTTGTGGCAGCTCTGTCACAGAACGATTTTCTGGTGTCAATCGACATTCGCGACGCCTATTTGCATATTCCCATCGGAAAGGCTCATCAGCGCTTTCTTCGATTTGCCATAGGTCAGAATCATTACCAGTTCGTGGCTCTGCCGTTCGGCTTAGCCTCAGCGCCAAGGGTCTTTACAAAAATTCTGGCGCCTCTCATGGCAATCCTTCGAAGACAGGGGATTACGATTCTCCCTTATCTGGACGATCTTTTGATCATGGCTTCCTCGGAGGAGGAGGCGTTGACGGCTCGGGATTTGTCTCTTCAGTTTCTGAAGGACTTCGGTTGGCTGGTCAATTGGGAGAAGTCGTCCCTGGAACCATCGAGGACAATCCTCTTTTTGGGAATGCATCTCGACACGTTTCGGTCGGTAGTTTCCCTACCACCAGACAAACAGTCATGTCTTCTTCGACATGTACAGATTATGAGATCCTCAACGGCAATGTCTCTACGGAAGTGTATGCGTCTTCTAGGACTGATGGTGGCGTCCATGGAGGCAATTCCTTTTGCCCAGTTCCACTCCAGGACTCTTCAAAGGTTCATCTTGAGTCGATGGAATCAGTCGCAATCGCTGGATTGCAGTGTCACCATTTCTCGCGCGGTGCGGGATTCTCTAGAATGGTGGTTACGTCCAGGGGCATTCTCCTGGGGAAGTCTTTCCTCCCTCCGAAGTGGTCAGTCATAACCACCGATGCCAGCCTGACGGGCTGGGGGGTGTTTGGAACAATCTCTGGATTCAGGGGGTATGGTCATCGGAAGAGTCTGTGCTTCCGATCAACATCCTGGAATTGAGGGCGATTTTCCTTTGCCTCCAACATTGGACGGTCCCTTTGAGCGGTCTGCCAGTCCGTGTGCAGACAGACAATGCGACGGCTGTCGCGTATATCAATCACCAAGGTGGGACAAGGAGTTCCAGACTCATGGTAGAGGTGTCCCGAATTCTGATTTGGGCAGAGGCCAATGTACCAGCCATTTCGGCGATTCACATTCCAGGGGTTCAGAATGTTACAGCGGACTTTCTCAGTCGCAGAAGGATGGATTCCGGGGAATGGAGCCTCCATCCGGATGTGTTTGCACTACTGTGCTCTCGCTGGGGAACCCCCCAAGTGGATTTGATGGCATCCAGGTTCAATGCCAAGTTACCGACATTCATGTCCAGGTACAAGGATCCGAAGGCGGTGGCGGTGGATGCTCTAGTGGCTCAGTGGGATCAGTTCGAGCTGATCTATGTATTCCCGCCGATATCCTTACTTCCTCTAGTACTGCGTCGGATCAGACTAGAGAGAATTCCAGCTATTTTGATAGCTCCAGACTGGCCAAGAAGGGTGTGGTTCTCGACAATAATGTCGCTGTTGGCGGCACCTCCTTTTCCACTCCCTCTTCAACCGGACTTGTTGACTCAGGGGCCCGTTTGTCATCCGGACTTGATGTCCCTGCGTTTGACGGCGTGGCTCTTGAGACCGAAATCTTGACCCGTAGAGGTTTCTCAGCCGAGGTCATTGCTACCCTTCGTGCTGCAAGATGTCCGGCTACTACTAGGATTTACCACAAAATTTGGGAAACCTTCTTTTCGTGGTGTTTGGGGTCCTCTCGGAACCCGAGAAAATTTTCCATTCCCAACCTGTTGGCTTTTCTACAGCATGGGCTAGACAAGGGTTTGGCAGTAAGCACTCTGAAAGGTCAGATTTCTGCTCTGTCCTTATTGTTTCGGAGAACCATTGCTTCAAATAGAGACGTGCTCTCCTTTTTCCGAGGTATATCTCGTAAGTTTCCGCCGCGGAAGGCACCCGTGTCTCCTTGGCGGCTCAACCTTGTTTTGGAGGCTCTTCAGCATAAACCTTTTGAGCCTATGGTTTCTGCTAGCCTTTCTTTACTTTCTTGGAAGGTGGCTTTCCTTGTTGCAGTCACTTCCTTGAGGAGAGTTTCTTGTTCGCCTCCTTTTCTGGAGTTTTTTCCGGATCGTGTAGTGCTTCGCACTCGGGGTGATTTTTTGCCTAAAGTGGTGTCACAATTTCATGTTAACCAGGATATTGTGTTGCCTTCACTCTGTCCGGATCCGAAGAATGCGAAAGAGCGAGATTTACACACATTGGATTTAGTGCGGGCCTTGAAGTTTTATCTATCTATTACTCAAGGTTTTCGTAAGACGGACTCCCTGTTTGTGGTTCCAGCAGGTCGTCGGCGTGGTCAACGAGCTTCCAAGGATTCTATAGCTCGTTGGATCCGGTCAGCTATTTTGGAAGCTTACCGTCTTCGGGGTGAATCTTGCCCGATTAAGATTCGAGCCCATTCTACGAGAGCTGTGGCCTCATCGTGGGCTTTTCATCAAGGTGCCTCGGCAGTGCAGCTCTGCCGAGTGGCAACTTGGCGCTCTGTCCACACGTTTACAAAGTTTTATAAAGTGGACGTCAGTGCTTCCGCTGATGCAGCCCTCGGACGTAGGGTCCTGCAGGCAGCTGTAGTTTAAAGTTCTGGATGAACTTGTGTTTAGCGCTGGTTGCGCTTTGTTGTTAAGGTTGTTGGGTTTCTGCCTTTTATTGGTTTTTCCCACCCTTATTTTTGAACTGCTTTGGGACGTCCCATCAGTAATGAATACTGTGGCTCTCTTCCTTCCATCTGCAGCTGAAACACGGATTTTGGTAAGAACTTACCTGTAAAATCCTTTTCAGCGAAGGAAGGAAGAGAGACACAGCACCCTCCAAGGCAGAAGTGTGTTGATGTTTTCAGATGCAGCGCGACCCTTATCTGATAGCGATTATCTGGGCTGAGGTCAGCGCGCTAAGGCTCTGTTCCAGCATCGCCAGCTCATCGCAGTAGTCAGGTTCCGTGAGTAGTACCTGGAACTCTGTGGTTTTTGGCTTTCTTTGCATGCATAACCTGTATCCTTGTGTTTTTTCTCTGAAGTTCCTTCAGAAGGGGTTATGTTGCTCTGCTGGTGATCTTGGCTCTTTTCCTCAAAGCTTTGGTACGACTGGAGCTGAGTAGGAGGAGCCCGAGCTGGAGGGGCCAGCCAGTCAGCACTCTTTTGATCTGAGGTGACATCCTGATCTGGGGCTCCGCCTACCCATCAGTAATGAATACTGTGTCTCTCTTCCTTCCTTCGCTGAAAAGGATTTTACAGGTAAGTTCTTACCAAAATCCGTGTTTTTTTTGTAAATGTTGACTTTTGTTAACTCATAATTTTTTCTTTTATCGTTGATGGAGCTGTGTAAGCGCTTGCTTTTTGCATGGTGAACTGTAGTTTTTATTAATACCATTTTGGTATGTATACAATGTTTTAATCATTTTTTGGGAAAGTTGCAGCGTTTATAGGGTGAGTAATTTTATAGTTAAAGGACTTTTATGGACTCGTTGATACAAAATGCTTTTTTTTAGTTATTTTTGGTTTGGGAAAAGAGGACTGATTTAAAATATTATGGGTTTTTGTTGACCACTTTTTACATTTTTTTTTAGTCCCCCTTTGGGACTGGAACTTGTGATTGTTTGTCTGTGCTGTAGTATTGCAGTATTTAGGGAAAGTGTCAATTTCCTATGAAGCATAGTTCATTTTGGGTTTTTAGTCCCTTGCGTGGTCAGCACCGATACGATTTCTTCATGACTTTTGTGTCTTTTTGTCCCAGGGCTGGGCTGAAGGAAAGTGACGTGATAATCAGTATCGGCAGTCAGACTGTGACTTCCAGCAATGACGTCAGTGAAGCCATTAAGCAGGAAGGACCTCTACGTTTGGTAATACGCCGCGGAAATGAAGATATTGCCATCACAGTGACACCAAAAGAGATTGATTTATAATGGAAGAAATGAGCTGGTATCTTAGGTCTTCCAAGATATAGATCCAAACAAAGACACTGCACTTGTGAGGACACTGTGTATAAGCACTGAATATAAATGACCCCCACTCGCCCAGGAGACCCCTTTAGCTTCCGATTACAGAACCCTCTGCCTGTGCCTCTTCACAATCCCACCACTGGTGTGCGCCCTTCTGAAATAACATGCTGGTTTATGTGTCATAACTGGAGGAGAAGAAGGAGTGGTACAATAATAAACACCCAATCGGTCCAACAAATATATTTTACATGTATTTTCTTACGTGTTTTATACTGTTGTTTTCTGCCTGAATTTCTTTTGTTCTGTGAGTTTTTTGATTTGTTATAAAACTGGAAAATGAATCAAGTTTTTAACGGCAGATGTTGAGTCACACCTTCGCCTGGCAAAGATGACATGGAAGACAGGAATTTTTGGGTCTTTATAATGAAGCATCAATATTGATTTTGGCCACTGATACATAGCACTTGTCATAGGAAAAATGGGGTCGGGCATTAATTTCTTTCCAGAGGGAAAGTGAACTGAAGAGTACAGTAAACTATTTATTATAAACTGCTACAAAGTTCCACCTTTTTAAAGATCATGAAAAAGAACTATCCATAACTTGTACACCATTACAGCTTTAATTTCTTAAAGGGAATCTGTCATCAAGTTTTTTCTACCTCATCTGAGAGCAAAATAATGTAGAAAAAGAGACCCTGATTCCAACGATGTATCACATAGATTTCTGGGTGCAGCAGTTGTGACACAATCTGAGTTCTTAGATGCAGCATGAAGCCAAGCTGAGAAAGCTAACCCCGCCCCACCATAACTTCCTGTGTACATTGTCTATTGACAGTGAGCTGCTTATCACAGGAGGGGGCGTGGTCTGACAACTTGACATGAAGTAGCTACTCACAGCAATGATAATTTCCTAGTGATAAAACCTTCATTGCATGTAAACAATAGCACACAACCTGATGAGTGACACATTGCTGAATCCATTGTTTTTACCCCCTACTTCATGTTGTCCTCAGATTACATAGCAAAAACCTACTGACAGATTCCCTTTAAGTAGTCATTGTACTTTCAGATAACATGATCTCATAGGATACTGCGATATATAGATAATCAGCAAATCATTTAATTAAAAAATTATATTACCTTACCCTGAAAAATCCCTCCCAGGTGTCAGCCTTTCTGCCCAATGTGTTGTCCCCTGCCTGTTGTCCAGTGTAATCCGTCTGTAGCAGCAGTGAAGCCGAAACAGATTACAAGGAGCGGAGGTGAGACTTTGTCTTTCTGCTCTTGCTCTCCTGTCTGTCAATCTGCATTCAGGCACAACAATGAGGCGTGAGATACAAGGTGAAATAATCATGTCGCTTTTACCTTCTCGCTTTTCCTTTACATAATTGACGACACCATAGGACAAAGACATGCAAATTAAACCCCCCCAAGATATTACATAAAAATTAGACAAACCTGTTGATGACAGCCAGGATTGGGTTAACAGGTTAATGTGTAGAACAAAAAACCTGATCAGCACCACCATATAGTGTGAACAGGTGCCTACTGCAATGACTACATAACTTGCAAAAAGGAGTAACACAGCAGCACTCTGTGGAGACCAATATACATGCGAACACAAAATGTATCATAATTGCTGAGTAAAGTGTAATAAAAAGTAAAAAAAAAATTACAAAAGTGAAGGTTCTTAACTGTTATGTTTAGGTAGCTGAGGAGAAAAAGCAAAAACAGTAATACACCAGAGAGGCTGGAACCTATTGGATTGCAGTAACCTGAACTAACCACACAACTAGAGGTAGCCGTGAAGCGTTCCTACGTTGATCCTAGACGCTTCGTCACAGCCTGAGAGATAACTACACCTAAAGGCAGAAAGAGAAAAGCTATCTGCCCCGGAGCAGATCCCCAAAGAAAATAGGAAGCCCCCAAACATGTAATGGCGGTTAGACAAGAAGAAGCACGGACACAGACAGAAAATAGAATGAGCAAACGCTGGGGCCCAATCTGTCTAGACAGAAAAGTACAGGAAAGGATTCTCACTGCAATCCAAAAAAAACCCTAAAAAATACCAACTCTTCTGATTGCAAAAACACCTGAGATCACACGATCTCTACCACCTAAATCAGATCTCTGGTGTAACAAAACTAAGCCACAGCCACTGAAAAAACAGGAAAAAGCAAATGAACAAATAACAGTGGCTTCAGATAAACTGAGAGGAACACAAGCCCCCAGGAGGGGACCCGGCTGACCTCCACAGAAGTGCAGGGAACTATGCAAAAAGCAAGCACTAAAATAAAAGCAGAAAATATCTTATCTGAAAGCAGGAGATGCAGGCAAGACTCAGCAAACTTCCAAATGAACCAGGAACCACAATTGAGACAAGAACAATTGATCACCGGCGACCATCATGGGAGGGAACCTCCCTTATATCAGTCCAGTCCGTGATCCCAGATTGCCATTCCTCGCTGTGAGGTTCAGTACTGTCTGCAAACACCAGAGGGAGCCTCTGCTCAGAAACCATCTCCAGCACATTCATAACACTTAACGCATAAATTGGCCAATTCATGTGATCCCATCAACCGTGACAAGGTGACACTTCCCTGATGGGTCCTATCATCTAAAACATGCCTCTCTTGTGCTATAAAAGTCTAAAGTGTGAATGGGCAAACATGCCTCTCCTGGGTTACAAACCGGCACATTTAAGTAGGTTGGTAGGAACCAGAGCTGATTACAAACACCCTTAGGCTGATGGGTGGGTGCAGAGTCAGAAAGGAGGCAGTAACAACCTCCAATAGATAACTGCATAGAACAAAGTTTTTACATTCTATGTTGTGTCCCTCTGTATGGAGCGAGTGCAGGAGCTGAGGCTACACTTCACCTGGCATCTGCCTATAACAGCAGCGACTGGAGTTTGCTCTAATCGCTGCTCTTTAACAATTTAAATGCCACTGTCAATAACTGAATTCAGCACCTACATGACACGATTGCCATTGTGCAACGTTTCCACCTCAGGCTGGGCTTCATACACAAATATAAGTTCAAATGTTTCAAGGGATTACAACATAAAATAAAAGTTAAAAAAATATAAAACTTTGAATTACCCCCTATCCTTTTTCTCTCAATAAGTTAGCATGTTTGGTATCCCCATATCTGTAAAGTCTGATCAACTAAAATACTAAATTAATTAACCAGTACAGTAAGTAAAAAAAATGGAAACTCCAGAATTGCATCTTCTTGGTCACCTCCTCTCCTCACTAATAAATGCAATAAAAATCATTGTGTGTACCACAAATTGATCATCTCACCAGTCGCCATGGAAAAGACAAGACCTCATACAGCTCTATCAAAACAAAAAGAAAAACGTTATGGGTCTCATAAAATGGAGACACAAACCACAATTTATTTTTATTATTATTTATTTTATTTATTTTTTTTTTAGTTAAATTTCAGATTTTTTACACAACTTAATTACACAAAAAATTATACAAAATTTGTGTAGCTGTAATCGTACTGACTTAGAGAATTATGCTGCCAGGTCAGTTTAAGTTTGCATTGAAAATTGTAAAAACACCCTCCCTCTCCATTCCCACCTTAAAAAAAATCCTTCCCTCCCCCAAAAAAATAAAAAATGCAGAAATGTGTCTTTTTAAACATTTCACTTCACTAAAAAATTTTTTTACCATTTTTCAGCATATACTATTTAGTAAAGTGAATCGTGTCAATCAAAGCTACAAGTCATCAAAAAAAAACAATCCATCTCATGGCTGTGTTGATGGAAAAATAGAAATGGTGTAGATCTTGAAAACATTGTGAAAGGGATAAGCAACCGACACCACTGAATTGGTGTATGCCTGGACACAAGCAGAGATTTCATCGAAGACCAACAGGTCCTAGCAGTTTTTCCTGGTATATTTCACTATAGCGTTGACTTTCCCACGGGAATTTGGCCAGTGTTGTATTTTGTTAATGCAGGAAGATTGCACAGTTTCTGATATGGAGCTGGCATGTACGCTCAGTTCTTGGTAGGAATTCAGATGTTCTGTTTTGAGGAGAGCACTGGATTCCTTACACAATAAAATCTAACATTAGAAGCAACATAAATCATCTACAATGTAAAAAAATGTGAATTGTCACCATTTTTGCAAATTTGATTTCCACAAGATAGAATGGTGATCAAACGTCTAATGCTTTAGAACATATCCTTAGATGACCTCCTCTGCAGAATAAGACCCCAGATTGTCACACTTAATAACTGGGAGTTTATTAAAAATCTAAACTAGTTACAACATTTAATATATATAATACATAGTTCTAGCAATGGTAGCTGAAAATATAGTCCCGACTGTTAAGATTGAATTAAGTGTGTACACATGGCTGATGTCTAGGGTGCACTGATGCCGAACCGGCCTTCTGGTAAATTCTACATAGGCCTGTCCGCAGTGGGCTTCATCAGTCCACAGCACTCTTCACACTATCTATAACCTCAGGACACACATATTGCTAAATAAGTGCAGCAAAACATGGATCGCCTAATAGGTGTCGGTAAAAGTAATGTAAGTACTTACTGATGGCGGTTGTACCTTGCTTCTAGTGTCGCTCTGGTCCTCCGCTGGATTATGTGACCTCAAATCAGACTAGCTGGATCACATTGGGGTTTATGTGTGGACTGGAAGTCTCTTTTACAAATTAAAGGGGATTTTCCATGAACAAAAGTTCATTTTAATCAATAGATCTTGGAATAATAATAATTTTCCACAATTGGATGTGTTTAAAAATCATCTTCCTGTGCTGAGATAATCTTATACATGCACCCTTCTGTGTACTGTGTAATGGCCATATCTGACCATACAGAAACATGATCTGATCATACCACAGCTCCTGTGTCAGGGGGAGAAAAAAAAAATCTATACTGTCATTACAGCACGGGATCGCAAATTATTCTTTCTTTGAAGTAAAACATTGTTTAAAAACAGGCAGGGAAATGTGTTACCTCACAAAAGAAATCAGTTGCGATCCCGTGCTGTAATGTCAGTTCAGTTTTGCTTCCTCCCCTGCCCAGGAGCTGTGGTGTGATCAGACCATGTTCACATCATTGCACGGCATGGGAGCAGGGTGAGGTGAGTATCAGTTTACTTTAGTTTTAAACATTAGGGTGATCAGGCACTCTCATTATTCAACAGGTGGTGGTGCTTGAGAATATGCTCAAGTTCCCACCCAGTATGTTTTCCAGCTGTTTCTCAGCCACTAAAAATGGGGGGATTGCCTGCCAATCATGGTAATGCCGTAGCCATGTTGGCTACTGGCAATATTGTGATTGGCCGGCTGCGTTACTTCATTGGGTCTATGTAAACAACGTGAAAACGTTTTCCAGCGTGGTCAGGAAATAAAACTTCACGTTTATTGTAGAAACATTAAAATGACATGTAGTGGATACACTAGGAAGCCGAGGATGGCTAGCGACCGACGCATTTCGACCGTCGTGGATTGGGCGACAATTATGAGGAGAAACAGGAGCAGGAGATGCCTGTTGGCAGTCTGGCACACATGACTGACTTTATGTCCCGCAGCGTTTCAACATGAAATACATGTTGTATGCATTTTGGCCAACCCTGATTACTGGTTGTTGACCCTTCTCGACCAATGCTACAAGGAGAATTTTCCATCGTTCCTTCGTGCGGCAGAGAGAGATAGTAAAATTGTGCAATACCAGAAGGCCCTAAAAATTCCCATCTGATAACTAACTGGCAGCAGCGGTCATAGTTCCTTGGAAACCCATGAAGTATGGACAAGGGAGACACACACCAGGTCTAACAGAGACAGGGGAAGGCTAGCAAAGGTCTGGGACAGTTTCATTAGACCCTCCCAGTACCCAAGCCCTGATGCGCGTGGTACTATGATAAGGAGTTTTGGAAGATAGTGAAGGAGTACCTAGCAAACCGTACCAGCGTCCATGATTCCTCTGTGCCATACAACTATTGGGTATCCAAGCTGGATGCAAGGCATCAACTGTCCCTCTACGCCTTGAAGATGTTGGCCTGCCCTGCCACTAGCGTTTTGACAGATTGGGTTTTCAGTACCAGGGGCAAAATAACTGATAGGCGAATCCGCCTGTCAGGTAAAAAGGCTGACTCTTATGAAAATGAACAAGGCCTGGATTGGTCCATGCTTCTCAACCCTGCCGAATAGTGTTTCAAGTGGGGTACTACAAAGCTCTATCCTGGCCCCAGTGTTATTCAACAGTTTTGTAAATGATCTAGATAAGGGAACTGAAGGTAAGCTAATCAAATTTGCAGACGATGCACAGCTAGGAGGGATAGCTAACACTAGAGAAGATGGGCAGCGACTAATTGAATGGTATTTAATAGGGAGAAATGCAAGGTTCTACATCTGGGCAAAAAAAGCAAAAATTCCATCTATAAAATGGGAGGAATAGAACTAAGCAACAGCACGTGTGAAAAAGACTTGGTATACTAATAGATCACAGACTGCTCGAGTCAACAGTGTGATGCAGCTGCAAAAATGGCAAACACAGTTCTAGGATGTACTAAGAGAAGGAAGCATACAGTCTAGATCAAGTGAAGTTATTATCCCCCTCTACTCCTCCTTGTTCAGGCTTCATCTGCAATACTGTGTCCAGTTCTGGGCACCACATTTTTAAAAGGACATTGAAAAACTGGAGCAAGTTCAGAGAAGAGCGACCGGGATAGTGAGTGGGCTGCAAAGTATGTCCTACAAGGAATGGTTAAAGGATCTGGGAATGTTTTAGCTTGCAAAAAAGAAGGGTAAGGGTATGTTCCCATAGGCAGAAACCGGCAGCACTTTGGACGCAGCACATGTCCGCTCTGTCCAATGCGCTGCTGGCTTTTGAACGCAGGTGATTCCACATGTGCTCATTGAACTGTGTGGAATCACTGCGTCCCATTACATTGCACGCTCAGTCTCCGCAAGATAAATTGACATGCTGCGGTCAGGATAGACGCCCCACATGCCCGTTTACACAGAGCTGCCGCAGGCAACCATGCACACATAGTGGAGATGGGATTTCTTCAAATCCCAACCACTATGTTGTGACATCTGGCAGCTGCAGGTTTGACGCTGCGGATGTACACAGCGTCAAACCCGCAGCACTTACTGACCGTGGGAACAAACCCTAAGAGGAGACTTAATAGCTGTCTACTAATATCTAAAGGGATGTGTAGAGGGATCATCCTTATTCTCATTTGCGCATGGAAACATGAGAAACAATGGAATGAAACTGAAAGGGAGCAGATACTGATTAGATATTAGAAAAAACTTTTTGACATTGAGAATGATCAATGAGTGGAACAGGCTGCCACGAGAGGTGGTGAGTTCTCCTCCAATGGAAGTCTTCACACAGAGGTTGTACAGACATCTGTGTGAGATGGTTTAGGGAATCCTGCATTGAGCAGGGGGTTGGAAACGATGACCCAGGAGGTCCCTTCCATCTCTACCATTCAATTCTATGACTGTAGCGCAAAATAAAGCTAATTAAAAGGTCCTTTTTTTCTGTTGTATTCCTATGCACCCTTTCCCACCCAAACAAGGGAATATTCTTTTTCGCATCCGCCTTCTCCTCATCCACCATATCAACAGGGTGATCATGAAACCCTGGCTCTTATTTTTACAGGATGTGTATGGTGCCCTCCTTCATCTTTTTTAGAGACCTACCTCTAAAAATCTTTTACATATACAATATCTCACAAAAGTGAGTACATGTTCTTGCATTCTGTATTCTTGTATGGTCTTGGCCACTGTACTGCAACTCAATTTCAGGGTGCTGGCGATCTTCTTATGGCCTTGGCCATCTTAATGTAGAGCAAAAATTCATTTTTTCAGATCCTCAGAGAGTTCTTTGTCATGAGGCACCATATTGAAGTGCCAGTGACCAGTATGAGAGAGTGTGAGAGCAATAAGACCAAATGTTACACACCTTGTCCCCATTCACACCTGAGACCTTGAACACTAACTGTAGCCACTAGGGCACGATTCTATGACTGAAAGCCGGTGACTCCTGGTAGGAATAAAGTTAATTTTCTCCTTGTAGCCTTGCTTTCAGTGAGTTGGCAAGACAACATTGTAATGCTATTAACATGCTGATTAAAGGGAATCTGTCAGCACGTTTTTGCTACGTCACCTGTATGCAGCATGATGTAAGCAAAGAAAAGCTGAATCCACTGATGCGTCACTTAGATTACTGGATGCAGCCGTTCTGACACAATCAGAGCTGACACAATGCAGCAGAGCTGAGGAAGCTGACCCATCCCACACCACAGCTAACCCTGCTCACACCAGGCTCTGTATGTATAATATATATAGACAGTGAGCTGCTTATCACAGGAGGGGTGGAGTCAGACTTGCAGGCACATTTCCAGCTTGTCACAGCAATAATAATTATTCAGTCTAAGTAAACAACAGCACACAGCTGGACAAGTGACACATCATTGAGTTCAATGTTATAGCCACTACATCATGCTGACCTCACATTACATAGCAAAAAACTCCTGACAGATTCACTTTAACCCCAAATCTACAGGTTAATAGCGTTTGGGGACATGACAAGTTCCCTTGATGTCTTACATAGTCCTTATTTCTGTCATGGCTTGTCTCATTAAAGGGAACCTGTCACCATAGAACGCTATTAATCTGCAGATCTGTGTATAGAAAACGGCGGCTGTATCCGCGGCCCCAGCCCTGACAGACAGCAGCTCAGCATTAGGGCTGGTCGTCAGTCAGGGTCGGGGCGCAGCTACAGCTGCAGTTCTGTATGCTCAGAGCGGTGACTGATACCGTGCCACCTACGCCCTCATAACTGAAGCCGGGACGAGAACGCTGGCAGGGGGGATAAAGTTAAATTTTTCTCCCCTCTGGGTTCACGCAAGTGCTGGGCAAGTTAAGAACACTATTAGCGGAAATTAACCCAATATCTACAGGCTAATAGTGTTATTTTCTATTGAAAGGTTCCCTTTAAGGTTAGGGGGTGAAGGTTTGAAAAAACACAAGCAAAGTAAATCTGTGTTTCTATCTGTTTAGATCAGGATCATAATCACTAGGCAATAAATGTGTCCTGATGGTGCACGCTTCATCCATAGATAATACCAAAGCACCACCTAGTGGCTAGATAAGAAGGAAGGTTTACCTTTGAATACTAGTCAATGAAATATGTATCAGTAGCTTAGCTACCGGGGGCAGAGGAGGTGGTTAGTCAGGCCCAGCACTCAGAGGGGCCCACCTAGATCTCTGGCTCTATGCTACACTTAACTGTATCGGCGTGCTGTGCTGATACAGTAAAGCCCTCCTGCGTTAGAGCAGGGAGACTATTATACATTGTAGGAGCTAATGTGGGGCACATTATACAGTATAGGAGCGAACGTGGGGCACATTATACAGTATAGGAGCTAACGTGGGGCACATTATATAGTATAAGAGCTAATGTGGGGCACAATTATACAGTATAGGAGCTAACGTGGGGCACATTATATAGTATAGGAGCTATCGTGGGCCACATTATACAGTATAGGAGCGAACGTGGGGCACATTATACAGTATAGGAGCTAACGTGGGGCACATTATATAGTATAAGAGCTAATGTGGGGCACATTATACAGTATAGGAGCTAACGTGGGGCACATTATATAGTATAGGAGCTAATGTGGGGCACATTATACAGTATAGGAGCTAACGTGGGGCACATTATATAGTATAAGAGCTAATGTGGGGCACATTATACAGTATAGGAGCTAACGTGGGGCACATTATATAGTATAGGAGCTAATGTGGGGCACATTATACATATAGGAGCTATCGTGGGGCACATTATATAGTATATGAGCTAATGTGGGGCACATTATACAGTATAGGAGCTAACGTGGGCCACATTATACAGTATAGGAGCTAATGTGGGGCACATTATACAGTATAGGAGCTAACGTGGGGCACATTATATAGTATAGGAGCTAATGTGGGGCACATTATACAGTATAGGAGCTATCGTGGGGCACATTATATAGTATATGAGCTAACGTGGGCCACATTATACAGTATAGGAGCTAACGTGGGCCACATTATACAGTATAGGAGCTAATGTGGGGCACATTATACAGTATAGGAGCTAATGTGGGGCACATTATACAGTATAGGAGCTAATGTGAAACTGCACTCATTAAAGTGACCAATGACCTTCTGACAGCAAAACGTAACGGTGACCACTCTCTGCTCATTCTTCTCGACCTTTCTGCAGCTTTCAACACAGTTGACCACCGTCTCCTACTGTCTAGGCTCCAGTCACTAGGTATTAAGGACACTGCTATCTCCTGGTTCTCTTATCTTTCTGACCGCTCCTTCAGTGTTTTGTTTTCTGGCTCCACGTCATCTCCTCTTCCTCTCACTGTCGGTGTACCCCAGGGCTCAGTCCTTGGCCCCCTTCTCTTCTCTCTCTACACGGCCCCAATTGGACAGACCATCAGCAGATTTGGCTTTCAGTACCATCTTTATGCTGATGACACACAACTATACACGTCATCCCTGACCTTACCCCGCTGTACTACAGAACACCAGTGACTGTCCGCAGTCTCCAACATCATGTCCGCTCTCTATCTGAAACTCAACCTCTCCAAAACTGAACTTCTTCTGCTCCCGCCATCTACTAACCTCACTAAATCTGACATTTGCCTCTCCGTGGGCGGCACCATAATAACACCCCGGCAGCAGGCTCGGTGTCTGGGTGTTATGTTTGATACCAATCTCTCCTTCACCTCCCATATACAATCTCTTGCCCGCTCTTGCCGCCTACACCTAAAGAACATCTCTAGAATCCGCCCTTTTCTCACCATGGAAACAACAAAAACCCTCACTGTCGCCCTGATCTTCTCCCGCCTGGACTACTGCAACGCTCTATTACTTGGCCTCCCCATTACTCGACTATCCCCTCTCCAGTCCATCCTTAATGCAGCAGCCAGGGTCATCCATCTGGCTAATCGGTACTCGGACGCGTCCGCTCTTCGCCAGTCCTTACACTGGCTGCCCATTCATTATAGGATCCAATTCAAAGTACTTGTTCTCACCCACAAAGCTCTCCACAGTGCAGCACCCCATAACCTTAATATAACCTTGGATATGACCCAAAAACCACACACCTTGCATTTGTATGTTTTTGTGCCAAGGTTTGTTATTAATGGACTCAAAGTGTCATCAATGTAAAGCCATGTACTTAACTGGATGGCTTATCATGTATATTTTCTGTTTACCCTTTAGATTTCTTTCCACGGGGATGTCATATGCAGCATTCCATTTAGAATTCTTACTTGGAAAGTCAACCATCTCTGGGATTGTGCAGTCAACATGCGCAGAAATATGGTCCCGACTCCATTACCTGGTCATGCCTCAGCGGCAAATGGAAGATTGGATGCGTATAGCGCATGGTTTTCAGGAGACCTGCCAGTTTCCTAACTGTCTAGGAGCCCTTGATGGGAAGCACATCCATGTGCGTAAGCCGCCAAACTCAGGGTCCCAATATTACAATTATAAACAATATTTTTCAGTAGTTCTGTTGGCCCTGTTTGACACTAGCTACAGGTTTGTAATTGTAGATATTGGGGCCTATGGAAGAACTGGAGACTCCAGAGTCTTCAATTCTTCCATTATGGGTTGGCGGCTGCGCAACAATGAGTTGAACATCCCACCCCCACGTTACCTACCAGGGAATAACATTGAAGCCTTGCCTTATGTGATGGGTGCAGATGAGGCTTTCCAGTTGACGCGGAACATCATGAGGCCATATCCACGCCGTCTTGTTGAGTGTGCCTTTGGTATTCTGTGTGCCAAATGGCGGGTTCTCCAGTCTGCAATTCAACTTGGTGAAGCCAATGTTAATGTGGTAATACAGGCGTGTGTTGTACTGCATAATTTCACAAGATACCATGATTGCCCAGCAAATGTTGATGATGAGGATGTAAGTCCTGATCCTACTAATGGAAGACCTGTCCATCCTCTACGTCACCAGCCCTCTGGCCTAAGAGTGCGTGATGTGTTAAAAATTATTTTGTTTCCCTGAGGGATCTACTCCCTAGCAACAGAATGTGCTGTCTACAGTCATGGACAAAAGTTTTGAGAATGACACAAATATTAATTTTTACAAAGTCTACTGCTTCACTTTTTCTAATGGCAATTTGCATATACTCCAGAATGTTATAAAGAGTGATCAGCTTAACAGCAATTACTTGCAAAGTCAATATTTGGCTAGAAAATGAACTTTATCCCCCAAAACACATTTCAACATCATTGCAGCCCTGCCTTAAAAGGACCAGCTAACCCCTTTTCAGTGATTGCTCCATTAACACAGGTGTGGGTGTTGATGAGGGCATGGCTGGAGATTAATCTGTCATGATTAAGTAAGAATGACACCACTGGACACTTTAAAAGGAGGCTGGTGCTTGGCATCATTGTTTCTCTTCTGTTAACCATGGTTATCTCTAAAGAAACACGTGCAGTCATCATTGCAATGCACAAAAATGGCCTAACAGGGAAGAGTATCGCAGCTAGAAAGATTGCACCTCAGTTAACAATCTATCGCATCATCAAGAACTTCAAAGAAAGAGGTTCCATTGTTGCCAAAAAGGCTCCAGGGTGCCCAAGAAAGACCAGCAACGCGCCAGGACCGTCTCTTAAAAGTGTTTCAGCTGCGGGATCGGGCTACCAGCAGTGCAGAGCTGGCTCAGGAATGGCAGCAGGCAGGTGTGAGTGCATCTGCACGCACTGTGAGGCGGAGACTCTTGGAGCAAGGCCTGGTCTCAAGGAGGGCAGCAAAGAAGCCACTTCTCTCCAGAAAAAACATCATGGACAGACTGATATTCTGCAAAAGGTACAGGCAGTGGACTGCTGAGGACTGGGGTAAAGTTATTTTCTCTGATGAATCCCCTTTTCGATTGTTTGGGACATCAGGAAAACGCCTCATTCGGAGAAGACAAGGTGAGCGCTACCACCAGTCTTGTCTCATGCCAACTGTTAAGCATCCTGAAACCATTCATGTGTGGGGTTGCTTTTCAGCCAAGGGAATCGGCTCTCTCACAGTCTTGCCTAAAAACACAGCCATGAATAAAGAATGGTACCAGAATGTCCTCCAAGAGCAACTTCTCCCAACCCTCCAAGAGCAGTTTGGTGATCAACAATGCCTTTTCCAGCATGATGGAGCACCTTGCCATAAAGCAAAGGTGATAACTAAATGGCTCAGGGAACAAAACATAGAGATTTTGGGTCCATGGCCTGGAAACTCCCCAGATCTTAATCCCATTGAGAACCTGTGATCAATCATCAAGAGACGGGTGGACAAACAAAAACCTAAAAATTCTGACAAAATGAAAGCATTGATTGTGCAAGAATGGACTGCTATCAGTCAGGATTTGGTCCAGAAGTTGATTGAGAGCATGCCAGGGAGAATTGCAGAGGTCCTGAAGAAGAAGGGTCAACACTGCAAATATTGACTTGCTGCATTAACTCATTCTAACTGTCAATATAAGCTTTTGTTACTCATATGCTTGCAATTATATTTCTGTCGGTGATAAAAACATCTGTCAAACACACATATAATATTTGTGTCATTCTCAAAACTTTTGGCCATGACTATATGTAGTACTTATGACAGTTTGTCACAGTGTTTTTGTAATGTTTGACCCTTTGAAGCCTATAAGTGTTTAGAAGATACCCTTAGTTGTAGGTTGATAATAAAGCATTGCTTAAATAAAACATGACATGCATTGCTTTTTTTGTTGTGCAAATGTATCTTTTCTTTGCAACACATTTTTTTCAGCCATATTGCCATCATATGGCTGTAACGGCCTAACATTCAGGTCTCATAATATCCAAATGTCATAAAACGGACAAAGAATCTGAGAAAGTAATACAAAATGTACAAACATAATAAAAAAAATATCAACAACAGGCCACTACATTGCCTCATAATAGGTTGTGGTAAGTTGGGGGTGGGGGTGAAGGGGGACGGTCACTTTGGGCAGAAGTTGGTCTGCTCTGTTGGGCAAACTGTGTTTCACCCTGGGCTAGAGAACTTGGTGTTAGGGTTCGATTTCCCGCTGCTGCACAAGGAGAGTCTCAAACCCGTCCCGCTGCGGTCTCCCATTCATCTCCAGCTGCAGTGGAGCCTGCTCAGCAGAGACGTCAGTCCAGGCGTCTTGCCCACTCCTCTACTGTGCAGTGACTTGCTGCTGCCTTTCCTGGATCTGCTATTATAGCCAGTGCTGGAGCAGTCGTCTTTGGGACAAAGTCCTGCGTTTTCCCATCTGAGCATGCCCAGAGTGATGTCTCTCATTGGAGATCAGGGGTCACATGTTCAGGTGCTGCAGCGGCTCCTATTGGTCCGCCAGGAAGGTCATGTAGCTACGTGTGTTTGTAACAGCTTCTCATTGGTCCTTGTTCCTGGAAGGTCCTGTAGCTGTTGCTATAAAAGGGTAGCATGGCTGGGCCGCCATGCGCTAATATCAATCATTGTATGCTATGCGCCAGTGTGGTCATGTGTATGTGTGGATAGGGACCCGGCTGAAATAAGCCACTAGAATACCGACTTAATCGGTGAGGAGTTTGGTATGGTAGCTGGTCAAGGTCGGTGTCCTAGATGCCCTAGATTACCGGCATAACCGGTGAGGAGTTTTGATTGCCGTATTCAGGGTCTGGCGTTCAGACGCCATAGATTGCGGGTGACTCCCGCGAGGACATTAGCACATGATTACGCTTTATGTACGCTTAGCACTTAACTGTGTATCTGAGAGTCTTACAGGACACAGTGCTTTTTCTCAAGCGGCCCTGTGACGTAACAGGGTTCGCTTTCAACGCTAGTCAGCGCCCTAGCGTGTTTTCTTTGCCACTCAGTTGTGTCTAGTGAGTGCGCACACATCGCCATACAGCGTTGCGGCTCCCCTTCTAGCGGCTCTGTGGAGTAACAGAGTTCGCACTCATTGCCACAGCGCATTACGGCGTTTATGTTGGCAGCTCTGCGGGATAACAGAGTTTGCTTCTTGCGCCTTTTTGCCAGCAGCGGGCTTCGCCTGCACGGTGGACCCCGGGCTGCGAACGCACTTATTATTTATATTATTTTGTGCGTTCCGCCAGCCTTAACATAATATTAGCGCCAGGGTCTGGCTGGTAAAATGGCGGACGACCAGCGTCTGCAGCGGTATATCCAGCAGCTGGAGGGTAGGTTGGCGACTCTAGAGCGCACAACCTCAGCGGTGGATGTTACCGCAGTCGCGGTTCAGGCTGCTAGTGTGGCCGCCGCCAGTTTGTCCTCTGCTACCCCTGCTCCAACTATTTCCCGCCTCCCACTTCCAGACAAGTTTACCGGTGACAGTAAACAATGTCGGGGTTTCGTCAGCCAGTGCTCCATACATCTAGAGCTTCTGGCTGCACGTTATCCCACGGAGCGGGCGAAAGTGGGTTTTATCATATCCCTTTTGTCGAGCAGGGCGTTGGAGTGGGCAACGCCGTTATGGGAGCGCGATGATCGTGTGTTGCAGAGTGCTCCTCTCTTCTTGATATAGGAAAGATGTATATCTTCGTACCGTGTTAGCCAGTAGATAGAAAAATATTTAGACTTGAGAGTCCTCAGTGGTTGATACCTTTTAATGGCTAACTGAAAAGATGGTAACAAAAGCTTGCAATTTGTTACCATCTTTTCAGTTAGCCATTAAAAGGTATCAACCACTGAGGACTCTCAAGTCTAAATATTTTTCCTTTCTTCTTGGACACTCTTAAACAGGTATTTTTAGGACCTCGTGTGACCCACGATTCGGCTCTTCAATTGTTGGCTATCACCCAGGGTTCATCCATGGTCAGCCAGTTTGCCGTCCAATTTCGGACTCTGGTCTCTGAGCTGGATTGGCCAGATAAAGTCCTTATACCCGTGTACTGGAGGGGACTGGCAGACCATGTGAAGGACGCCTTGTCGACCAGGGAGATTCCTGCCACACTGGAGGAGCTCATTACCATATCTACCCGCATCGACCTTCGTTTTAACGAGTGGAGGTTGGAGCGGGCCCAGTGTAGGCAGAGGTTCCGGCTGGCGCCCACCTTCGCCGGACCTCTGGAATCTTCCATTCAGGCGTCCGATTCCCCTGAGGCCATGGAGATTTCTCGAGTGAGACCTAAGTCTCGGGCTGCTCGAGTATCTGTGACCTGTAATGCCTGCCAACAAATAGGGCATTATGCTAACAAATGTCCACGGCGGTCGGGAAACGACCGCGTCTAGTAACCATTGGAGGGGGTTCACTAGACACAGCAGTACACGCCTCCAAGTTGTCCTTTAGGGGGACAATCAATTTTGGCTCATCCACTTTAACAGTCACGCTTTGTGTGGATTCTGGAGCCGAAGGAAATTTCATGTCTTCTACCTTCGCTCTCCGCCACTCTATACCTCTGGTGATGCTCGCCAAACCCGTGACTGTTCGAGTAGTGAATGGGTCGACACTGCCTTCACCAATCACACATCAGACCATCCCTTTCACGTTGTCAATGTCACCTTCCCATCAAGAGATTATCTCACTTTTAGTCATTCCCGAGGGAATAGACGAGATCTTGTTAGGGATGCCCTGGCTCCATTTCCATTCCCCACACATTGAGTGGAACTCTGGGAGGATATTGGGTTGGGGTGAGTCATGTAAAGGCAGATGTATGAGGGAATGCATTCAGGTGGCCACTACAGAGATGCCCGCAGATCTTACTTCTCTTCCTAATTACTATTGGTCATATGCAGACGTATTCTCCAAAAAGGCTGCAGAAGTCCTTCCACCTCACCGTCCCTATGACTGTCCTATTGACCTCTTGCCTGGAGCAGAACCTCCTCGGGGACGGGTCTATCCCCTTTCTCTCCTGGAGACGGAGGCTATGTCCCAATATATCCAGGAGAACCTGGCGAGAGGATTCATTAGGAAGTCAGTGTCACCTGCAGGGGCGGGGTTCTTCTTCGTGCAGAAGAAGAACGGAGAATTACGTCCATGCATCGATTACAGGGGTCTTAATGCCATCACTGTTAAGAATAAATACCCGTTGCCACTGATTTCTGAGCTATTTGATAGTGTCATGTGTGCATCGCCACGAAGATCGTCGCGGTTGCACATTCTGACTTCTCACAGCTGAGTTGCTGTTTCTTTGTGTTTGGCAGTTAGGGAGTTAATTCTGTCTGTGCTCAGTTCTGGGACTGGGTGCAGTTTCTCCTGGCTGCAATTAATTATTTGTTGATTGGTTTCCTTTAAATCTCTGGTTGTCTGTGTTGGGAGTTGCCAGTGAAATTCTTCATGCAGACCACAGATAGGATTGTATCTGTATAGACTTAAGTTAAAGAGCTCCTTAGTTGTTTTAAGCTCACCTTGCTTAGAGTTTAATATCCCAGATCATTTATGTTCCTTCTGTGTTTGAGTGTGTATGCAAGTCTGTGTTTTCTCCAGTCTGTCTTATATGTCTAATCTGTGTATTTAGCAGACATCAGCCCATATCCCTTTGGTGGTAATCAGTATCCTTCTTAGGACTGATTACAGGGTTCAGGGACTGATAGGAGACAGGGTTAGGCTGGAGACTTGGACCTCTGAACCATTATCAGTACCTCCAAGGTGAGGGATTAGTTAGGACCCCAGTTTAGGGTCAGGTTAGACCCCCGGTCCTCCTCTTTCCTGTGACAGTGTATCAAGTCCTCAAGATTAACCCTGAGTTCAACGGATATCGTGTCAGGTAAATCTATTCTATATTTACATGCTGATGTTGCTAATCTATATGTTGTATAGAGTGTTGTTCTTTTAAGAATAGTTTACTGACATCGTACACATATCATAAGACCGCGTGACATTTTCACTGGCCGATAAAATTATTCCCAGTTGCCATGGATCCAGTAGCCCAGCTGGCTCTGCAGTTGCAGGGATTATCCATGGAGCTGACGGACATTAAGTCCAAAGTTTTGTCTCCCTCGGAGCAAACCAGATTTGAACCTAAAGTAGCTCTCCCGGACAGGTTCACTGGTGGGCGAGACAAATTTTTTACCTTCAGGGAAGCATGTAAATTGTATTTTCGGCTTCGGCCTCGATCATCAGGGAGTGAAGAGCAGAGAGTGGGAATTGTTATCTCGCTCCTACAAGGGGACCCTCAATCCTGGGCCTTCTCCCTTCCTCCGGGATCCCCGGCTCTACAGTCAGTAGATCGATTTTTTACTGCCCTGGGTTTGGTATATGATGACCCAGATCGGGTCTCTCTTGCTGAGACAAAATTACGTAAGATACAGCAGGGAGATCGTCCGGCGGAGGAATTTGCTTCTGAGTTCCGTAGATGGGCCACAGATACTCAGTGGAATGACCCAGCTCTTAGAAGCCAGTTTTGTCATGGGCTTTCTGACAAATTAAAGGACGTTTTGGCTCAGTATGATTCTCCTCCATCACTGGAGGCTGCTATGGCCCTAGCTATCCGTACTGATAGACGGCTCCGGGAGAGGTGCGAGGTAACTCCGCCCCCTGTTGTTACTCCACCTACTACAAAAGTCCCTTATGTTGAGGTTCCCCTTGTCTGTTCGGAGGAGCCTATGCAGTTGGGAGGGACATCATTTCGTAGGAGGGGATTGGCGGTACGCCGCAGGACTAGAAGGTGTTTCTTCTGCGGGAAAGAGGGACATTTTGTTGGGGGATGTCCATCCCGTGCCTTGTTGAGCAAAAAGTCGCCGGAAAACTGTTAATCCCAGGTTGTGTGGTGGACGACAACCTGGGAGTATGTATTTCGTCCGCTAGTTCTTCTCAGTTCCTTGTACCAGTGGAGGTGGTGGTTGGTACGAGAGTGGAGAGATTTTCTGTTCTTCTTGATAGTGGGTCCGGGGCTAATCTGGTTGACGCTCAGTTTGCTCAGGCTCAAGGTATGCATCTGAGTGTATTGGTCAAACCGATCCCTATATTCTCCATTGACGCCAGGCCTCTCGGCCAAGGTAGCTTTGTTCATGAGGTTCATAACATTGACCTTCGGGTAGGGGCAATACATAGGGAACTATTATCTTGTTATGTGTTGGAGGGTCTACCTACTCCTATTGTGTTGGGACTTCCTTGGTTGGTTAAACATAACCCTGTGATTAATTGGCAGTCCAGAGATATAAGCCAATGGGGGGAGTTTTGCAAAAGTAACTGCATGAACACAGTCATCAGTGCGGTCGTGCCTAGTACTTTGCCTTCTTTTTTGGAGGACTTTGGGGATGTGTTCTCTGAGGAGGGGTGTCAGGAGTTGCCTCCTCATCGCGTGTATGACTGCTCTATTAATTTACTTCCTGATGCTAAGTTACCTAAAGCTAGGTTATATAACCTTTCTGGTCCTGAGAGGCAGGCTATGAAAGATTATATTTCGGAAAGTCTGGCCAAAGGGCATATTAGACCTTCATCTTCCCCAGTGGCCGCGGGGTTCTTCTTTGTGAAGAAAAAAGATGGAGGCCTACGCCCTTGCTTGGATTTCCGCAAACTTAATCGGATTACTGTTCGAGATCCGTATCCACTCCCTCTGATTCCTGATCTCTTCAATCAAATTGTTGGCGCCAAATGGTTCTCTAAATTGGATCTCAGGGGGGCGTATAATCTGATTAGGATAAAAGAGGGGGATGAGTGGAAAACGGCGTTTAACACGCCGGAGGGACATTATGAGAACCTTGTCATGCCTTTTGGTCTGACTACTGCACTAGCAGTATTCCAACATTTTGTTAATGACATTTTTCGTCATCTGGTGGGGCTGTTTGTGGTCGTATATTTGGATGACATTTTAATTTACTCACCAGATCTTGTGTCTCACCAGGAGCATGTGAGACAGGTGTTGCAGATCTTGCGAGACAATAAACTATACGCCAAACTGGAAAAGTGTGTACTCGCTGTACAGGAACTTCAGTTTTTGGGTTTCTTGGTGTCAGCCTCCGGTTTCCGTATGGACCCTGAAAAGGTGAGAGCAGTGCTTGAATGGGATCAGCCAGAGGATCTTAAGGCTCTGCAGCGTTTTCTGGGGTTTGCTAACTACTACCGGAAATTTATTTGTAATTTCTCATCTGTTGTCAAACCTCTCACTGACATGACAAGAAAAGGGACGGATTTTTCTAAATGGTCGGACAAAGCTTGCCAAGCTTTTTCCTCTTTGAAAAAATGTTTTGCTTCGGCACCCGTTCTCATCCAACCAGATGCATCACAGCCGTTCGTTGTGGAGGTGGACGCGTCTGACGTAGGGGTGGGTGCAATATTGTCCCAGGGTCCGTCCCCTGGTAAATGGCATCCGTGCGCTTTCTTTTCTAAAAAATTGTCGTCCGCCGAAAGGAATTATGATATCGGCAATAGGGAACTTTTGGCCATTAAGTTGGCTTTTGAAGAATGGCGTCACTTTTTGGAGGGGGCAGTCCACCCGGTCACCGTCATTACTGATCACAAGAACCTGCTATATTTGGAATCTGCTAAGCGTCTGAATTCCAGACAAGCTCGATGGTCGTTGTTTTTTACCAGGTTTAATTTTGTTGTCACTTATCGCCCTGGATCTAAGAATGTTAAGGCGGATGCCTTGTCTCGCAGTTTCCCAGGGGCCGGGAAAATGGATGACCCGATTCCTATCCTTCAGGAGGGGGTGGTAGTGTCGGCTGTATGTTCTGAGCTTGAGGAGGAGGTGTTAGAGGCTCAGGGGGACGCCCCTGCAGGACCTCCAGGGAGACTGTTTGTCCCAAATCAGTTGAGACAAAAGGTTATTGAGGCACATCATAATTCTGCTTTAGCAGGACATCCAGGGAGTAAGGCTACTTTAGATCTCCTTTCTCGCCGGTTTTGGTGGCCTAACGTTAATAAAGATGTTTTAACTTTTGTCGCGTCCTGTGGGGTTTGTGCTCGCTCTAAGACCCCTCATACCCGTCCGTCTGGGACCCTCTTACCCTTGAAACTTCCGGAGCGTCCATGGACTCATTTGTCTATGGACTTCATCACGGACCTTCCTCAGTCGTCAGGGAAGACTGTCATACTGGTGGTTGTTGACAGGTTCAGTAAGATGGCACATTTCATTGCTCTTCCTGCCCTCCCTAATGCTAAAACTCTGGCGCAGGTGTTCATTGGGGAGATTGTGAGACTTCATGGGTTGCCTTCTGATGTGGTGTCAGATAGGGGGTCTCAGTTTGTGTCCAAGTTTTGGAGGGCATTTTGTTTACGTCGGGGGATGCAATTGTCATTTTCCTCGGCTTTTCATCCGCAGACCAATGGTCAGACAGAGCGTCTGAATCAAAGCCTAGAGACTTATCTTCGGTGTTTTGTCTCAGAGAACCAGGAGGACTGGTCTTCTTTCTTGCCTCTGGCAGAGTTCGCTCTTAACAACAGGCGGAGCGAGTCCACTGGTAAGTCCCGTTTTTTGGGGCATATGGTTTTCATCCCCAGTTTTGTACATTCAATGGGGGGGCCCTTCTGGGGTTCCTGAGGAGGAGCGTTTCTCGTCGTCACTTGCTTCAGTGTGGAGAGGTGTATTGAATAATCTGAGTGCTATAGGGAACCGTTATAAACGTATGGCTGATAGGAGGAGAGTTTCTGGTCCAGATCTTAATGTGAACGATCTGGTATGGTTGTCTACCAGGAATGTAAAACTTAAAGTTCCCTCCTGGAAGCTGGGCCCCAGATTCATCGGGCCGTACAGGATCAGTTCCATAATTAATCCTGTGGCATTTCGTCTGGACCTCCCTCCTACGTTTAAAATCCACAATGTGTTCCACAAGTCATTACTTAAGAGGTACGTGGCACCAGTCATACCATCACCTCTACCTCCTCCTCCAGTGGTGGTCAATGGTAACTTGGAGTTTCAAGTGTCAAAGATCATTGACTCACGTCTGAATCGCCGGTCCCTTCAGTACTTGGTGCATTGGAAGGGGTATGGTCCAGAGGAGAGGACGTGGGTTCCTGCGTCTGACATTAACGCAGATCGTTTGGTGCGGACCTTCCACAGAACTCACCCGGGCAAACCTGGCCCTGAGGGTCCGGAGGCCCCTCGTAGAAGGGGGGGTACTGTCATGTGTGCATCGCCACGAAGATCGTCGCGGTTGCACATTCTGACTTCTCACAGCTGAGTTGCTGTTTCTTTGTGTTTGGCAGTTAGGGAGTTAATTCTGTCTGTGCTCAGTTCTGGGACTGGGTGCAGTTTCTCCCGGCTGCAATTAATTATTTGTTGATTGGTTTCCTTTAAATCTCTGGTTGTCTGTGTTGGGAGTTGCCAGTGAAATTCTTCATGCAGACCACAGATAGGATTGTATCTGTATAGACTTAAGTTAAAGAGCTCCTTAGTTGTTTTAAGCTCACCTTGCTTAGAGTTTAATATCCCAGATCATTTATGTTCCTTCTGTGTTTGAGTGTGTATGCAAGTCTGTGTTTTCTCCAGTCTGTCTTATATGTCTAATCTGTGTATTTAGCAGACATCAGCCCATATCCCTTTGGTGGTAATCAGTATCCTTCTTAGGACTGATTACAGGGTTCAGGGACTGATAGGAGACAGGGTTAGGCTGGAGACTTGGACCTCTGAACCATTATCAGTACCTCCAAGGTGAGGGATTAGTTAGGACCCCAGTTTAGGGTCAGGTTAGACCCCCGGTCCTCCTCTTTCCTGTGACAGTGTATCAAGTCCTCAAGATTAACCCTGAGTTCAACGGATATCGTGTCAGGTAAATCTATTCTATATTTACATGCTGATGTTGCTAATCTATATGTTGTATAGAGTGTTGTTCTTTTAAGAATAGTTTACTGACATCGTACACATATCATAAGACCGCGTGACAGATAGGCTACGAGGGGCAAGGATATTTACAAAATTAGATCTGCGGGGTGCTTATAACCTGATTCGCATCCGTGAGGGGGACGAATGGAAGACGGCTTTTAATACCAGGGACGGGCACTATGAATATCTGGTGATGCCCTTCGGGCTCTGTAACGCCCCTGCCGTCTTCCAAGACTTTGTTAATGACATCTTCCGGGATATGCTCTCCACCTCAGTCGTAGTCTATCTGGATGATATTCTCATCTTTTCCCCAGATATTGACTCCCACCGGAGAGATGTTTGCAGAGTCTTCGACCTCCTACGGGCAAATTCCCTCTACGCAAAGTTGGAGAAATGTGTGTTTGAGCAGGAGTCCTTACCTTTCCTGGGCTATATCATCTCCGCCCAGGGATTGGCTATGGATCCTGCCAAACTACAGGCGGTGATGGACTGGCAAGAACCCCATTCTCTAAAGGCGGTGCAGCGCTTTATGGGGTTCATTAATTACTACCGCCAGTTTATCCCTCACTTCTCAACTTTGGTAGCTCCCGTGGTTGCCCTCACCAAAAAGGGAGCTAATCCCAAATTGTGGTCTGAAGAGGTCTCCAAGGCCTTCACGTCTATTAAGTCCCATTTCGCTAGAGCTCCCATCCTACATCGCCCCGATGTTGATAAGCCATTTATATTGGAGGTGGATGCCTCGTCCGTTGGAGCTGGAGCAGTCCTTTTCCAAAAGGATGCTCAAGGTCGGAAGCATCCATGCTTCTTTTTCTCCAAAACCTTCACACCAGCGGAGAGGAATTATTCCATCGGGGACAGGGAGTTGCTAGCAATGAAGTTGGCCTTCTCGGAGTGGAGACATCTGTTGGAGGGAGCTCGCTTTCCCTTCCAAGTCTTCACGGATCACAAAAACCTGGTATATCTTCAGACAGCCCAGCGGCTTAATTCTCGCCAAGCCAGATGGTCCTTGTTCTTCTCCCGGTTTCATTTCACACTGCATTTCCTCTCGGGAGAGAAGAACATTCGTGCCGACACTCTCTCTCGCTCTGTGGTGTCCTCGGAGGAAGAGGTGGAGGAGCCTCGGCTAATCGTCCCCACAGAGAGCCTGAGAACAGTGGCCCCGGTTTCGCTAGAGTCTGTGCCCCGGGCAAGACTTTCGTGCCTACTAATTTGCAACCGGAGGTACTCTCTTGGGCACATTCGTCCAGGGTGGGTGGACACTTTGGGGCAAAGAGGACATCTGAATTGTTGGCAAGGACATACTGGTGGCCGCATATGGTCCGTGATGTTGGGGACTATGTTCGGGCGTGTGTCTCCTGCGCCAAGAATAAGTCTCCACGACAACGGCCAGCTGGGTTACTTCACCCTTTGCCGGTGGCAGACAGGCCCTGGGAGATGGTTGGGATGGACTTTGTGATGGGCTTGCCCAAGTCTCGAGGTTGCACCATCATTTGGGTAATCACCGACCATTTTTCCAAAATGGTGCATTTGGTGCCGCTTCCACGGTTACCTTCTGCACGGGCTCTGGCAGCGTTGTTCGTTAGGCATATCTTTCGTCTACACGGCATGCCGGACAAAATTGTCAGTGACCGAGGTCCCCAGTTTGCGTCTCGGTTCTGGAGAGAGCTTTGTCGTCTACTCAGTATTGAGTTAAATCTCTCTTCAGCGTACCATCCTGAGACGAATGGGTTGGTAGAGAGGGCCAACCAGACCTTGGTCACCTATCTACGACATTTTGTCTCGGTCAGGCAGGATGACTGGGCATCCTTGCTACCATGGGCTGAGTTTGCATTAAACAATGCTGTGGCTGATTCCACCGGACAGACTCCATTCCTCCTAAACTACGGTCAGCATCCGCGGGTTCCGGTGCCCATGCCTGTGTCTTCCGCCGACTCCAGGGTGGCAGACTGGGCTGTGGAGGCACGGGACATTTGGGACCGTACCCAGGATGCCATTCAGGCATCCAAGGAGAGGATGAGGTCCTCCGCCGACGCACATCGGCGCCCCGCTCCAACATTTGCTCCTGGGGACATGGTGTGGCTCTCCGCCCGTAACATCAGGCTGCGAGTTGAGTCCACTAAGTTGGCACCCCGCTACCTGGGTCCTTTCAAGGTCCTCGAGCAGGTTAACCCTGTGGTATACCGCCTAGCCCTTCCGCCTCGCCTTGGTATCACTGACACCTTTCACGTGTCCCTCTTGAAACCCGTGGCCATTTCCCGGTTTTCCGAGTCATCTGCCGGGACGTCGGGTTCATCTACCGACGATCATGAGGTGAACGCCATTGTTGGGTGCAAGGTGGTACGAGGCAAAAAATTTTATTTGGTGGATTGGAGGGGTTATGGGCCTGAGGATAGATCCTGGGAGCCTGCCGAGCATGTTCACGCTCCGCAGCCTTTGAGCGCAGCGAGGCCCAAAGAAGGGGGGCCCTAGGAGGGGGGGTAATGTTAGGGTTCGATTTCCGCTGCTGCACAAGGGGAGTCTTGAACCCGTCCCGCTGCTGTCTCCCATTTATCTCCGGCCGCAGTGGAGCCTGCTCAGCAGAGACGTCGGTCCAGGCGTCTTGCCCACTCCTCTACTGTGCAGTGACTTGCTGCTGCCTTTCCTGGATCTGCTATTATAGCCAGTGCTGGAGCAGTCGTCTTTGGGACAAAGTCCTGCGTTTTCCCATCTGAGCATGCCCAGAGTGAGATCTCTCATTGGAGATCAGGGGTCACATGTTCAGGTGCTGCAGCGGCTCCTATTGGTCCGCCAGGAAGGTCATGTAGCTACGTGTGTTTGTAACAGCTTCTCATTGGTCCTTGTTCCTGGAAGGTCCTGTAGCTGTTGCTATAAAAGGGTAGCATGGCTGGGCCGCCATGCGCTAATATCAATCATTGTATGCTATGCGCCAGTGTGGTCATGTGTATGTGTGGATAGGGACCTGGCTGAAATAAGCCACTAGAATACCGACTTAATCGGTGAGGAGTTTGGTATGGTAGCTGGTCAGGGTCGGTGTCCTAGATGCCCTAGATTACCGGCATAACCGGTGAGGAGTTTTGATTGCCGTATTCAGGGTCTGGCGTTCAGACGCCATAGATTGTGGGTGACTCCCGCGAGGACATTAGCACATGATCACGCTTTATGTACGCTTAGCACTTAACTGTGTATCTGAGAGCCTTACAGGACACAGTGCTTTTTCTCAGCGGCCCTGTGACGTAACAGGGTTCGCTTTCAACGCTAGTCAGCGCCCTAGCGTGTTTTCTTTGCCACTCAGTTGTGTCTAGTGAGTGCGCACACATCGCCATATAGCGTTGCGGCTCCTCTTCTAGCGGCTCTGTGGAGTAACAGAGTTCGCACTCATTGCCACAGAGCATTACGGCGTTTATGTTGGCAGCTCTGCGGGATAACAGAGTTTGCTTCTTGCGCCTTTTTGCTAGCAGCGGGCTTCGCCTGCACGGTGGACCCCGGGCTGCGAACGCACTTATTATTTATATTATTTTGTGCGTTCCGCCAGCCTTAACACTTGGCCATGCAGTATTCAGGCCCAAGGTTTGTTCCTGTGGTAGCGCTCCATAATAGTGTTGAGCGTGGTATGGATGGCTGACATCCTGGCTATGGGAGTAACCCATGGCTTCATAACCCCCAATATGGCTATGTCGACCAAACACATGATGGGACCAGCCTCCAACATTGTGTCTGGTCAAGTGGCCATATTGGGCAGGTGCACTGAACTCGGGCAAGTGTCCATAGGTTCTTTGGCCTTCGGTTTGGGTGGCCTGTGTCTGGAAGGTAGGGGGTGCGGACTCTAATTCCCCTGACTGCTGGTGGGGAAGGTCTTGCAGCGGCAGAAGGTTGGTTTGTGATAACTGCCACCTTTCTAAAAAAATAAAAATGGGCAGAGGATTGTTGGGTGGGGCACAAGCGTCCAGTACTATCTGGAGAGCACCTCGGGCACGCAATCTGAGGGAACGCGGGACCGGGCGCAAATATTGGGCAAGGCTATGAAAGAATGCCTCTTCCCCATCATCATGGGCAGCCCTGGAAAGATAGTTGAGGACACCAGTATCCACTTGCCTCCTAGTGGTAGAGGTGGAAACTACTCTTCTGCGGCGTCCACGAAGTGGTAAGGCAGAAGGCAGGGGTGACCTTTCAAGTGGCAGTGTAGGACTGCTGCTGTGGCCCACATCTTCCTCCTGGGGATTAGCCTCCTGTGTGGATGCTGATGCTGCTTCACATGTTGGTGGTGGTGGTGGTGCTGGCTGATTGGTGTCGGGGGGTGCTAAAGATGGGCCAGCCACTTCGTCACCTTCACCGACAGGGTCAATGATGACCTCGGAGTCGGATGCAGTCTCTCTTTCTGTAAGGTTTGACTCTGTTCTGTTGGATAGAAAACATTGAACATTACAATAAATAAGTTATGGAGTCAGTAGAACATGTGTTGAAGGTGTACCTTAATGCATGCACTTATGGCCTAAGATCCATGCTTGGGGCCAGAAAATTCAAACGGTCGTAATAGACATATTTCCGTTTTTTTGGGGCTGCTTCCTCACTCCTCCCTAATTGCTGGCGTTCACGCTGGTACTGGTCCCGGCAACTCAGCCACCGTCTAGTTACATCATTCACTGAAAAGGAAAATAACATACAAATGATCAGATTGGATGTGTTTGAACATGTAGGCCTCAATGTAATGTGGCCTGTGATGTAGCAAATGTGTATCCTATACAATATGGGTAATATAGGACACACATAAGATATCCTGCATTGTAACTTGACATTTAAGAGTGAACACAATAGTTGGATAAATCTACTTACCAATTTCTTGCTGCTCCGCACGTGGCCGATCCTCATAATCAGGGACCATGTGGCCGCATATAGACCTCCATGCTGCCTCCTTGCGGGAGCGGTCGCATAATGGGGGTCGCGTTGGTCCCACAAAACTGGCCTTTCCTGCACCAGCACTATCAGCATTTCCACATTAATCATTCTGGCCATTATTACTCCGTGGAGGCGTGCTTCCTGGTTAGGAGTGTAGTGTGCCAGGCTAATCTGCATGTCAAAACTTCCTGAGAAAGCATGATTGAATTTCCTGTCACCAGGAGAACTGTTGCGTTTTTCTTGCAACTCACACCGTGTGCAATCCGTTTTTTTCACGCACCCATTGACTTGCATTGGCGAGTCTCGGCTGTAATACGCTGCAAATCGCAGCATGCTGCAATTTCACTCGCACGTATAAAACGGCCGAGAAAACATTGGATGATGGGAGCTGCTCCATCGGTTAACATTGGTCCGAGTGCAATGCGATTTTTTCTCGCATTGCACTCGTCCGTATTTCTCACTAGTGTGACTCCGGCCTTACTGTGCTTTTTATTTTTATTTCAATTAAAGGATTGAAGGATTTTATTCTGGCTGTTTTTTTCCAAAATGGTTTATGGTGTCACATACAGGTGCTTCTCACAAAATTAGAATATCATCAAAAAGATAATTTATTTCAGCTCTACAATACAAAAAGTGAAACTCATATATTATATGGAGTCATTACACACAGAGTGAATATGACATTCGGATGTAAATCAAATGCTCGGTGTGAGAAATCGGATAGTACTCACATGACACTTGCATTACAGTTGTGCGACTCTCGGCAGGGAGACTCAAGCCGATTTTTCATATGTTTAGTGTGACTCAGGCCTAACCGAGGAACTTCATCCCTTGCCTGGCAATTCACTGGCAGGAGTTCTTTGGCAAGTTCACCATGTCCATTGAGTCAATATATTTCAATAGGTTGAGTGTCAGCAATTACAATACTTACTGTACCTCCTTGCCCATTTAAGTGGGAAATTTCCAACAAAGTCACAAGGCTGGATATTTGAGCAACTTTTTTTGTTTTTTTGCTCTGCAAAAGTGGGTGACTCAGCCAGAACTTGTCTCACCCAAAAGCATACAATGGTATTTACACTCACTGATAATAGTTTAATAATTTAATTAATGTCTACAACAAATAATTACCAGTGATCTCCAGCATTATATTTCTCCTCTCTTGTATCTGCCATAAAAGAGACAATAGTTATTATGTCATCACAATATTCTGTACTCTATAATCCAATGTATATATGATGATAAATACAATAGAATGAGATCAAAACATGATCCCTCTACCTTAAAGGAATCTGTCACCCCAATTTTGCCCTATAAGCTGCGGCCACCGCCATCAGGGGCTTATCTACAGCATTCTGTAATGCTGTAGATAAGCCCCCGATGTCACCTGAAAGTGAAGAAAAACGAGTTATAAAATACTCACCCAGAGGCGTTCCCCTGTCCGGTCCGGAGGTAGTCGCGGTCCGGTTCAGCGCCTCCCATCCTGTAGCGAAGCCGGCCTCTTCTTTCTGTCCCGTAGCGGCTCCTGGTGAGGGCAGAGCAGAGTACTGCAGTGCGGAGGCGCCGGACCTCTCTGACCTTTCCCGGCACCTGGGCACTGCATTACTCTTGATGATTTGTCCAAGTGCATTCAGTGTAACGGGGGCCAGGGTCCTAGTCATGGTGAGTCGCCCTCCAGAGCAATGGGAACTCAGATCTGAGCCTATAGACTACAATGGGGATGTCACGGCAACACAGCTCAGTCCGTGGCTCTGGGGCTCACCTTTTAATGTGGGATATTTACAGGTGACATGAATATTGAAATGGGGAATTCGTGATGCCACTTGTGGTACCTGGTCAGGATGACCAGCGCTGCTATGCAGATCCACTGAAGGGTTAATATTGTGCAGCTAGATGTTAAGCCTTCCACAAGTAAGGCTAAGTCCTCCAGGGCAGATAGATGTGCAGGGGTGCAGAACAGACGGTGACCCGGCAGTTATGAGTAATAAGGGAGACACACACATAAGTCACTTTGGTACCTTTACTGAAGATGTTGCACTGTAGGGTGAAGGGTGCACATCCAGATTCCTCCACTGAGTAGGTGTGTGGCCTCCTGTTCTCTGCCTTTATGTGATAAAGTCCTGACCTGCTTGTAGCTAGGCCTAACTTGGTCTCCATCTTGCACCTGGCTGACCTTGTGGTTGGACCCCTTCTTGAAGTACACAGTCTCTATTTGCAGTGCACTGCTGGACTCTGTCCTCCTGGTCCGGTTACGTATCAGCTCTGTGGTACTCCTGGGACTTGTAGTCCTCCAGGAACTCCGGTGTTCTCCTAATGGGTCGTGGAGATCCCTATAGGCTCGGACCCCGGTGTCCGGTCAATACTTGCTGAGGTAAGCTGTAAAGGCTTTTCTACCCCTGTTACTGCTCTTTCCACTCGCCTTCGGCCTACCAGGGCCCTCACACGATCACACACTGGCAGTTAGTGGGCTGCCTCTTCGCCGCTCTTTAAGCGTCGGCACGCTTTCTCACTGAGCTGCACTCCTAGATTCAGCTCTGACTAGGCTGGAGTGGTTTCTGTTCCACTCTTTACTAGACTCCAATCTCTGAACTGAATAGCTCTGCAGCCTCTCTAATCTCAGCTCTGCACTTCACCTTACTGCAGACCGACTGAGTTCTCTGAGGTGACTGGCTGACTGACTTACTAACTGAAACTTCCTATGTGCAACTTCTTTTATATGTCCAAACAGCTCCCTCTGGTGGTCTTTGGGATAAGTGAACGTGTGTGAATGTGTATAATGACCTCTAGTGGTATATTCTTTCAGTGCACCCTTCTGGGAGATATGGATTCAGTCGCAGCTGGGCTCCACAATGGGAAGGGACTGTTGTTGTTTAATCACACCCTGACACTCCACTATATAATTAAGAGAATGTCCATTTTGTGGTGTTCTGTGTGTGTTAAATGCTTCACTCACCTGTGGGTCAGGAACCTCCTCAGTATTCAAAGCTCCAGTCCTTTTCAAACACACACACAAATATAATCAGACTCCTTGTTCTTTTCCAAAGAAACTTTACTGAACTCAGGCTTCTTCACGACAGTTACAGTCCATCCATTTTCACAATACATGAGAACTCCATCTTCTGCGCTTTCTCTATTCTGTTCCTTCAGCTTATCTTCCTGCACCATGGTTTCCAGAACCACAGCTTCACGAATAGTCCAACTAGCCGATACTGAGTGCTCCCCGTCCACTTTCCCCATTCTGGGCGAGAAATCAGGTTGCCTCTGCAAAACCTGTTCATACTGTAGGTCCCGGACGTCACGGGAGGTAACCCACAGACTAGACACTGATTCTTCCAGGCTGCCTCGCTTACCACGTGGTCCAAGATCTAACATTTCCAGACCTTCTTCTTTCAGTTCTCTCTCTGTCTCACGTTCTACTGCCACACTTACCAACAATTCTGTCCCCTCTCAACTAACTCCTCCCACCAACTATCCTACTGGTCGAACTAGTTAACTATTTCTATCTTATCTCACATCAAAATCTCCTTATATCTAAATCTCCAGTGCCCCCAACTGCTCATGACCTGCACACCCCCTACATTGGGGTGGCAGAAGATTCCTCAGACAAGCATTAGTAACCTCATTGATGGCAGCAAAGGTGTGTAAGTGCGTGTATTTCAGTATTTCTGTGCATGGTGCTCATATTTCGTACAGAATAAATGTTTTGAACATTTTGTTTCCATTTTTCTTTCCTTCTTGGTGTTGCATTTTCAAAGTTAAAGAGTGTACAGTACATTGAAAAAAAAGAAAATCAGAAATCTTGCTATTTTCACTAGACCTGATACTAGACTTAAGCTTTCTGTTCTGTTTGGCAGCCACAGGATATAGTCAGGAATATACTGAATGATACTAAAAAGTTTCTAGGGATGCTGTGACTTGTATTATCTGCTGTATACAGAGATGTTACCTGTTATTGTAATCCTGCCTATAATGATAACACTGCTGAAAATTCACCTGCATAGAATATGAAGCATGAGTCAGATATTAGACCTAGTGGCCAGTGTGAAAACAATTCTGAATTTCTTTTTTTTTTTAAATGTAGATACTGTTGTGAATAGTTGAAAACAATTTACAAAAATTGTTAAATAATAATGATAATTTTCATTTCTATAGTGCCAACATATTCGAGAGCTCATGCACTTTACGATTCAGACGGGACATGTACAGACAATATCAGACATGACAGAGTAACACATACAGTAAGGGTATGTTTCCACGGTCAGGAAACAGTCCGGATTTGCTGCGTGTTTGACGCTGTGCGTTGGCGCAGCGTCAAACACGCAGCGTCCAGATGTTACAGCATAGTGGAGGGGATTTCAAGAAATCCCGTCTCCACTATGCTTACAAACACGCAGGCGGAAGACCTGCGTTAACGGACATGCGGCGCGTCTTTTTAGACCGCAGCATGTCCTATTCCCTTGCGGCGACGCTGCGTCGCCGCAAGGGAAATAACACAGGCCTGTGTAGCCCTGCGGTCATTCCGGATGTGTTCCATGAACACATCCGGAATGACCGCGCGTTCAAAATGGGGCGGGGCTTTGGGCGGAGCGGACTTTCCGCTCCGTCCAAAGCGCTGTGTTTCCTGAGCGTGGAAACACAGCCTAATTCAACACATATCAAGAGGAGTGAGGGTCTGACTCTCAAGCTTACAATCTATGAGGATAGGGGAGGCACAAAAGGTAAATGGTAAAAAATGCTGTTGTGTATTGTTCAGTCATCAATATAAGAAATAGAGTATGCAAGTAACTTCTGCATGAACTGGTCACCAGCCAGTATATGTACGGATACAGAGGGCTATTAAGTGCACGGAGGAAGTGTAAATAGATGATATGAGGGAAGGGCAAAAGGCAAAAATTGAATAGTTAGATTAGTGAGACGATATTCCAGTCTAACCAAATGCGTTTTTAGGTCACGTTTAAAATTGTGGATACTGGGAATTAATCATATTGTCCTGGGCAATGCATTTCAGAGAACTGACGCAGCATGGGAGAAGTCTTAGAGGCAGGAGTGGGAGGTTCAGATTATAGAGGATGTTATTCTTAGATCATTTGCGAAAATGCAAGCACAGGTAGTGTGGTAGACTGAAGGGTATGCCACACTAAGCGAGATCGCTAACGAGATCGCTAACGAGATCGCTACTATTTAGCGATCTCGTTAGCGACTTAACTGTGTGTGGCATGTAGCAACGATGTGGCCCCTGCTGTGATGTCGCTGATCGTTCACTAGCGTTCTGGACCGTTTTTTGATCGTTGGCGTCCCGCTGGTGAGCCTATATAGCTGTGTTTGCCACCTTTTGCGAACGACGAGCGACCTCGTTTGTGACGCATATGACAGCGGCGCAGGCGGGACTAGGGTTTTTAGCGTCACAGAGTGGATCGCGATATCTGTAGGTTCTCTTTTGCGTCACAGAGAGGATCGCAGAAGTTGCAAAGCAGGCTAGTAGGACGCAGAGAGCAGGAGCGATGCTGCAAATTCCTATGAATCAGAAGCGCTCAGTACATGCTAATGACATCCTAACGACCACCAAAGTCGTTAAAGAGATCGCTGACCGCTGATGTGTCGTTTATGAGATCTCCTGTTTGGCAGCTACTAGCGACCTAAAAGCGATCACACCAACGATCTCATTAGCTTGCATCGTTATCGTGATCGCTAACGAGATCGCTTAAGTGTGGCAGTACCTTAAGACGAGGGAGGAGATGTAACACAACTATGGAGAGCTTTGTAGGTGAGAGTGATAAATTTATATTGTATTCTGCAGCGGAAGGGCAATCAGTGCAAAGGCTGGCACAGGAGAGAGTCATCGGTGTAGTGGTTGTACAGGAAGATGTTTCTGGCTGCTACATTCAGGATGAAGACGTGAGAGCGAGAGTTTAGAAACATTAAGTGTTTCTGCAGAGTCAAAGGTTAGAAAAGGTAGAATTCTAGAGATATTTTTCAGGAGTAGGTAACATGAGCGAACGACTAATCAGATATAGGGAATGAAGGAAAGTTCTGTGTCAAATATAACCTCAAGATAGTCATGCTGCTGGGGAGTTATGGTAGAACCACATGCAGAAATGGTAATTAGGTAGGTTTGTGGAGGGAGGAAAAACAAGGACTTCAGTTTTTGACAGATTCAGTTTCAGAGACAGCAGAAAGACAATCATTGGTATTTTATAGTAATGCAGGGCTGATGTCAGGAGATGAGGTGTATAATTGGGTGTCATCAGCATAGAGATGGTACTGGAAACCAAATCTACTGATGATTTTCTAATAGAGGCAGTTTTTAGAGAATGTAAAATGAATGATAAAATGCATCTGTCTTATGACCAGATGAGGCCAATAGTGGTATAATTGTAGATTAAACACAAATTATCTCATCCTTCCTTATTATATCCTTCCCATTCAAACATCAGGGCTTATAAGCATAGAAATAATGATGATGCTTCTTAGAATTAAAACAAAATACATAAAAAACAATAAACCAATCCCTCATTAACCCCTTAACCCCCAAGGGTGGTTTGCCCTTAATGACCGGGCCAATTTTTACAATTCTGACCACTGTCTCTTTATGAGGTTATAACTCCGTAACACTTCAACGGATCTTAGCGATTCTGAGATTGCTATCTTATGACATATTGCAATTCATGATAGTGGTAAAATTTCTTTGATAAAACTTGCGGTTATTTATGAAAAATATGGAAATATGGTGAAAATTTGAAAAATGTTGCTATTTTCAAACTTTGAATTTTTATTCCCTTAAAACAGAGAAATATGTCACACAAAATAGTTACTAAATAACATTTCCCACATGTCTACTTTACATAGGCACAATTTTGGAGCCAAAATTTTTTTTTTGTTATGAAGTTATAAGGGTTAAAAGTTGACCAGCGATTTCTCATTTTTACAACAAATTGTACAAAACCATTTTTTTAGGGACCACCTCACATTTGAAGTCACTTTGAGGGGTCTATATGGCAGAAAATACCCAAAAGCGACACCATTCTAAAAACTGCACCCCTCAAGGTACTCAAAACCACATTCAAGAAGTTTATTAACCCTTCAGGTGCTTCACAGGAGCTGAAGCAACTTGGAAGGAAAAAATGAACATTTAACTTTTTAGTCACAAAAATGATTTTTACAAACAATTTTTTTATTTTAACAAGGGTAAAAGGAGAAAATGGACAGAAAAAGTTGTTGTGCAATTTCTCCTGAGTACGCCGATACCCCTGGGGAAAACCACTGTCTGGACGCACGGCAGGGCTTAGAAGGGAAGGAGCACCTTTTGACTTTTTCAAACCAAAATTGGCTGGAATTGAGATTGGATGTCATGTCGCGTTTGGAGAGCCCCTGATGTGCCTAAATGTGACACCTGATGTGACACCATTTTGGAAACTAGACCCCCTAAGGAACTTATCTAGATCTGTTGTGAGCACTTTGAACCTCAAGTGTTTCACTAAAGTTTATAATGCTTGGGTGTGAAAAAAAAAATTTTTCCACAAAAATGATTTTTTAGTCCCCAATTTTTTATTTTTCCCAAGGAAATTGGACCCCAAAAGTTGTTGTCCAATTTGTCCTGAGTGCGCTGATACCCCATATGTGGGTGAGAAATACTATTTGGGCGCACGGCTGTGCTCGGAAAGGAAGTAATGACGTTTTGGATTTGGAATGCAGACTTTGATGGGTGTCATGTTCAGTTTGCAGAGTCCCTGATGTGCCTAAACAGTGGAAACCCCCCACAAGTGACCCCATTTTGGAAACTAGACCCCTTAATGAACTTATCTAGATCTGTGGTGAGCACTTTGAACCCTCAAGTGCTTCACACAAGTTTATAATGCCCGGGCATGAAATAAAAAATCCTATTTTTTTCCCACAAAAATGATATTTAAGTCACCAATTTTTTATCTTCCCAAGGGTAACATGAGAAATTGGACCATAAAAGTTGTTGTCCAATTTGTCCTAAGTACGCTTATACCCTATATGTGGTGGAGGACCACTGTTTGGGCTCGGAAGGGAAGGAGCGCCATTTGACTTTTTCAAACTAAAATTGGCTGTAATCGAAATTGGATGCCATGTCGCATTTGGATAGCCCCTGATGTGCCTAAACAGCAGGAACCCTCCACAAGTGACCCCATTTTAGAAACTAGACCCCCTAAAGAACTTATCTAAATCTGTGGTGAGCACTTTGAACCCCCAAGTGCTTCACACAAGTTTATAACGAGAAAACTAGATCTGAACTGAAAAAGTAAGTTGATGTGTATGCAAAATGTAAATGCATATTAACACATGACCATTACACAGAAAACAGGCACAAAAAACAAATGTCCAAAACTAAAATTTTTTATTTTTTTTTTTGCAAAAATTGCATGAAGGTAGTAATAATTATAAGGGTATTTAGTAAACATAATTTTGATCAAAATTATTACTACCTTCATGCAATTTTTGCAAAAAAAAATAAAAAAAAATATTTTTGGACATTTGTTTTTGTGCCTGTTACACAAGTTTATAACGTAGAGCTGTAAAATTAAAAAATCATATTTTTTCCACAAAAATGATCTTTTCACCCAAGTTTTTATTTTCCCAAGGGTAACAAGACCTCAAAAGTTATTGTGCAATTCGTCCTGAGTACGCTGATACCCAATATGTGGGGATAAGCCACTGTTTGGGTGCATGGCAGAGCTCGGAAGGGAAGGAGTGCAGTTTGACTTTTTCAACGCAGAATTGGCTGTATGCCATGTTGCGTTTGGAGAGCACCTAATGTGCCTAAACAGTGAAAACCCCCCAGAAGTTACACCATTTTGGAAACTAGACCCCCTAAGGAACTTATCTAGATCAGTTGTGAGCACGTTCAACCCCCAAGTGTTTCACTAAAGTTTATAATGCCTGGGTGTGAATAAAAGAAAAAAAAATTTCCACAAAAATGATTTTTTAGTCCCCAATTTTCCAATTTTTGATTTTTACCAAGGAAATTGGACCTCAAAAGTTGTTGTCCAATTTGTCCTGAGTACGCTGATACCCCATATATGGGGGGTAAATACTGTTTGGGCGCACGGCAGGGCTCGGAAAGGAAGTAATGACATTTTGGAATGCAGACTTTGATGGGTGTCATGTTCAGTTTGCAGAGCCCCTGATGTGCCTAAGCTGTGTAAACACCCCACAAGTGACCCCATTCTGGAAACTATACCCCCTAAGGAACTTATATAGATCTGTGGTGAGCACTTTGAACCCCCAAGTGCTTCACACAAGTTTATAATGCCCGGGCATGAAAATAAAAAATCCTATTTTTTTACCTCAAAAATGATCTTTTAGTCACCAATTTTTTATTTTCCCAAATGTAACGGGAGAAATTGGACCCAAAAGTTGTTGTCCAATTTGTCCTCAGTATGCTGATACCCTATATGTGGGAGAAAACTACTGTGAGGGCACACGTCGGGGCTCGGAATAGAAGTAGTGACGATTAGTAATGCAGACTTTGATGGAATGGTCTGTGGGTGTCATGTCGCGTTTGGAGAGCCCCTGATGTGCCTAAACAGTGGAAACCCCCCCAAGTGACCCTATTTTGGAAACTAGACCCCCAAAAAAAACTTATCTAGATGTGTGGTGAGCACTTTGAACCCCCAATTGCTTCACAAAAGTTTATAACGCCTGGGCGTGAAAATAAAAAAATCATCTTTTTTCCACAAACATGATCTTTTAGTCCCCAGTTTTTTATTTTCCCAAGGGTAACAGGAGAAATTGGAACCCAAAAGTTGTTGTCCAATTTGTCCTGAGTACGCTGGTACCCTACATGTGGGAGAAAACTACTGTATGGGCACACATCGGGGCTTGGAAGGGAAGTAGTGACATTTTGCATTGCAGACTTTGATTGAATGGTCTGTGGGTGTCATGTAGCGTTTGGAGAGCCCCTGATGTGCCTAAACAGTGGAAACCCCCACAAGTGACCCCATTTTGGAAACTAGACCCCCAAAGGAACTTATCTAGATGTGTGAACCCCCAAGTGCTTCACAGAAGTTTATAACATAGAGCCATAAAAATAAAAATCATATTTTTTTCCACAAAAATGATATTTTTGCCCCCAATATTTTATTTTCCCAAGGGTAAAGAAAGAAATTGGATCCCAAGAGTTATTGTGCAATTTGTCCTGAGTATGCTGATACCCCATATGTGGGGGTAAACTACTGTTTGGGCGCAAGGCAGAGCTCAGAAGGGAAGGAGCACCGTTTGACTTTTTCAACGCCGAATTGGCTGGAATTGAGATCAGACACCATGTCATGTTTGGAGAGCCCCTGATGTGCCTAAATAGTGTAAACTGTTGTGAATATGCTGGAGGCGGCTTCTGAGCTGGGGCTCCCTCCGGTGGTTGCTGAGGGTAATGAACTGATTAATGAATGGCCTTCAGCTGGCGCTGAATGGTAGGATATAAGTGGTCTCAGTTCCCAGCAGCCGTGCCGGTTATCAATTGTTCCTTCTGGTCTTGCTTGAAACACTGCTAGTTTCCTGCTCTCCTTCAGATAAGTGTTTGCTGTTTTTTTTTCTCTGTTTGATTTTCTCTGCTGATTTGCTGCCTGCAGTGGACTGCAGCCTGTCCCCTTTTGGGGGTCTGGCGCTGCAATTGTGCTCCGTTTGTGTCTGCACTTTTGCTTTGCTCTTTTGTTACTTTTTATTTGCTGAATAGCGTTTTGTTACACCAGAGATCTGATTTAGGTGGATGAGATCGTGTGATCTCAGGTTTTTTGGCAATCAGAAGTGTTGGTATTTTTGTTAGGGTTTTGTTGGATTGCAGTCAGAATTCTTTCCTGTACTTTTCTGTCTAGACAGATTGGGCCCCAGCGTTTGCTCATTCTATTTTCTGTCTGTGTCCGTTCTTTCTTCTTGTCTAACCGCCATTACATGTTTGGGGGCTTCCAATTTTCTTTGGGGATCTGCTCCGGGGCAGATAGCTTTCATCTTTCTGCCTTTAGGTGTAGTTATCTCTCAGGCTGTGACGAGGCGTCTAGGATCACCGTAGGAACACTCCACGGCTACCTCTAGTTGTATGGTTAGTTCAGGTTACTGCAATCCAATAGGTTCCAGCCTCTCTGGTGTATTGCCGCTGTTGCTATTTTTTGCTATTTCTCCTCAGTTACCGAAATATAACAGTATAACCGGCCAGGCTGCTGGGAACTCAGACCACTTATATCCTACCATTCAGCGCCAGCTGAAGGCCATTCACTAATCAGTTCATTACCCTCAGCAACCACCGGAGGGAGCCCCAGCTCAGAAGCCGCCACCAGCATATTCACAACAGTAGAAAAAAACAAAAAAAACAAACAGCAAACACTTATCTGAAGGAGAGCAGGAAACTAGCAGTGCTTCAAGCAAGACCAGAAGGAACAATTGATAACCGGCAAGGCTGCTGGGAACCCAGGCCACTTATATTCTACCATTCAGCGCCAGCTGAAGGCCGTTCATTAATCAGTTCATTACCTTCAGCAACCACCGGAGGGAGCCCCAGCTCAGAAGCCGCCTCCAGCATATTCACTACAGGAAACCTCCCAATTCTAACTCCAACCCTAATACTAACCCTAACTTTAGCCCCAACTCTAACCCTAATGGGAAAATGGAAATAAATAATTTTTTTTAATTTTATTATTTTTCCCTAACTAAGGGGGTGATAAAGGGGGACTTGATTTACTATTTATAGCGGGTTTTTATGATTGACAGCTGTCAAACGCTAAAAGACGCTTTTTATTGCAAAAAACAGTTTTTGCATCATCACATTTTGAGAGCTATAATTTTTCCATATTTTGGCCCACAAAGTCATGTGAGGTCTTATTTTTTGCGGGACGAGTTGATGTTTTTATTGGTACCATTTTTGGGCACATAAGATTTTTTGATCGCTTTTTATTACGATTTTTGGGTGGCAGAATGAACAAAAACCAGCAATTCATGAATTTCTTTTGGGGGGGGCGTTTATACCGTTCAGCGTGTGGTAAAATTGATAAAGCAGTTTTATTCTTCGGGTCAGTATGATTATAGCGATACCTCATTTATAGCTTTTTTTTATATTTTGGCGCTTTTATACAATAAAAACGATTATATATAAAAAATAATTATTTTTGCATCTCTTTATTCTACAAGCTATAACTTTTCTATTTTTTTGCTGATGATGCTGTATGGTGGCTCGTTTTTTGCGGGACAAGATGACGTTTTCAGCGGTACCATGTTTATTTATATCCGTCTTTTTGATCGCGTGTTATTCCACTTTTTGTTCGGCAGTATGATGATAAATCATTGTTTTTTGCCTCTTTGTTTTTTTTTTTAAGGCTTCACTAAAGGGGTTAAGTAATGAGACAGTTTTATAGGGCGGGTTGTTACTGACGCCGCGATATTAAGTATGTGTACTTTTATTGTTTTTTTTTTATTTACATGAAGAAATGAATTTATTGGGGAATATTTTTTTTTTCTTTATTTAGGAATTTTTTTTACACGTTATTTTTATTTTTTTTACTTTTTTACTGTGTTCCAGGGTGGGACATCACTATATAGAGGTGGATCACTGATCTGACAGTGTGCACAGCACTGTGTCAGATCGGCGATCTCACAGGCACTGCTGGAGGCTTTCTCAGCGCCTGCAGGCACTGAGGAAGCCGCCTCCCTGCCTGACCCCGTGGCCATCTTGGATCCGGGGTCCTGCAGGGAGGAAGCCCTCAGAACAGCGCGGTCACATCGCGCTGTTCTGAGGGTCTCAGGGAAGCACGCAGGGAGCCCACTCCCTGCGCAATGCTTCCCAGTACCGCCGTAAGGGCTCATACTCACTGGCGCCGAAAACGGATGATAATCAGAGGAAAAAAAATCGGATTCAAATCTGACCAATGTTATTCAATAGGTGAATTCTCATTTGCGATTTTTTTCTCATCAGAAATTGGTGTGAGAAAAAAATTGCAGCATGCTGCGATTTGATGCGATTTTGGGATGATAGTCGCCAATGCAAGTCAATGGGTGCGATTAAAAAATGAACGCACTCGCACCATGCACGTGCTGTCCGATTTATATGCACCAGTCTCCTTTGAAAAGCCGGTAATTCATCCCCGGCTACTGTAAAATCACACTGACAGCTCACAAAACACTAGATACATACACATAGAATACATATATATATATATGTACATGTCATTGTGACACATACATATATATATATTTATAGTTCATACACTTCTACATACTGTAATAGCCGCTAATTCAATTGCCGGCTTTTGTCAAATCACAGAAGCCGACATGAAATGATACATTTCCGCTCTCTATCTGAAACTTAACCTCTCCAAGACTGAACTCCTTCTGCTCCCGCCGTCTACTAACCTCCCTAAATCTGACATTTTCCTCTCTGTGGGCGGCACCATAATAACACCCCGGCAGCAGGCTCGCTGTCTGGGTGTTATGTTTGACACCAATCTCTCCTTCACCTCCCATATACAATCTCTTGCCCGCTCTTGCCGTCTACACCTAAAGAACATCTCTAGAATCCGCCCTTTTCTCACCATGGAAACAACAAAAACCCTCACTGTAGCATTGATCCACTCCCGCCTGGACTACTGCAACGCTCTATTACTTGGCCTCCCCATTACTCGACTATCCCCTCTCCAGTCCATCCTTAATGCAGCAGCCAGGGTCATCCATCTGGCTAATCGGTACTCGGACGCGTCCGCTCTTCGCCAGTCCTTACACTGGCTGCCCATTCATTATAGGATCCAATTCAAAGTACTGGTTCTCACCCACAAAGCTCTCCACAGTGCAGCACCCCCTACATCTCCTCCCTCATTTCTATCTATCGGCCTAACCGACTGCTGCGCTCTGCAAACGACTTTCGACTAACCTCTGCACTAATCCGTACCTCCCACTCCCGACTCCAAGACTTCTCCCGCGCTGCGCCAATCCTCTGGAATGCTCTACCCCAAGAAATTAGGACTATCCACAATTTGCATGGTTTCAGGAGCTCCCTCAAAACACATTTGTTCAGAGTGGCCTATCACATTCACTAACCAAAGTCGTTCTATGTTTAAGTGTGTATGTGTAGCCCATTCACTATCTCCATCCATGCCTCACTCCCTCAAGATGGCTGGACCATTATTGTAAATGCACCATTGTATATACACACCTGTACTTTGTATCTCCCCCACCTCATTGTAGATTGTAAGCTCTCACGAGCAGGGTCGGCTTATTTTGCTTTAATTATTGTATTGTTAACGTTGTTACCTATGACTTGTGTTTTGAAACTGTTAAACTGTAAAGCGCTGCGGAATATGTTGGCGCTATATAAATAAAGATTATTATTATTATTATTATTATTATACATTGTTTCCACACAGTTAACCATGTCATTTCCTGTATTTTGATATATGGTTTTAAGTTACAATTACATAAGTATATGTGTGCAAAATTTCAGACATGTAGGGGTTAATTAAAGGTGTAAATTCGTTGAAAAAAAATGCGTGGGCTCCCGCTGTATTTCCTCCACCAGACAGACAAAGCAAGCGAGTGGGGGCAGATAATAATAGCCTAGGGAGGGTACATTTTTTTGTGCCCCCCCCGGCTAATAACATCTGCCCCCAGACACCCCAGAAAGGGCAAATCTCTAATTAGATTTGCCCTTTCTGGCACTTTGCCTGTCTATTCCCATTGCCCTGTAGCGGTGGCGAATGGGTTAATAAGGGGTTAAAGCCACCTTGCAATTGAAAGGTGACTGTAAGCCAGGTTAATAATTGAGAGCTGTCAATTAGACAACTATCAATTATGGTTAACTGTGTGGAAACAATGTATCATTTCATGTCGGCTTTTGTGATTTCACAAAAGCCGGCAATTGATTTAGCAGCTATTACAGTATGTAGAAGTGTATGAACTATAAATATATGTATATATATATATATATATATATATGTCACAATTACATATATATATATATATATATATATGTATTCTATGTGTGTATATCTATTCTTTCTATTCTTTATTAAAGCTGTCAGTGTGATTTTACAGTAATGCCAGGGATGAATTAGCGGCTATTATACTATGTAGAAGTGTATGACCTATATATATATTATATATATATATATTAGATGTATATATATATATATAATTATATATATAATTATTTGCTTTTTGTGTACATTTTTTTGTTACAATGTGATTTTTACATGACTTTTTACATAGAGATAACTGCTCTATGTAAAACTTCATGTTAAAATCGCATTGCATACAGATGGAAAACTGATGGAAAACTGACAGAAATCGCATCAAAATCGCATGCCTTTTTACAACAAATGTACCGTTTTTTTCCTGCAGAAAACGGACCGATTTTTTTCCAGCCAGTGAGTATGAGCCCTAACACTGCGATCATCTTTGATCGCAGTGTGCCGGGGTTAATGTGCCGGGAGTGGTCCGTGACCGCTCCTGACACATAGTGCCGGGTGTCAGCTGTGATATTCAGCTAACACCCGGGCGCGATCAGCTGCGCTTCCCCGGGAGCACAGCTGATCGCATATGACGTACTATTCCGTCCATGGGAATTAAGTCCCAGGGCACATGGACGGAATAGTACGTCTGATGGCAGAAAGGGGTTTAAGAGATTTTCTGAACACACAGATTATTAAAGCATTGTAAAAGGTCAATTGAAAAAGACTTACTTATTATCATGGGAGACAGCAAATATGGAACCATTGTTGGAAACTTTGGACTTGGTGAACAAAATGAGGCTGGAGGAAGATTCATTGACTTTTGCATGACAAATCTACTGTCCATCATGAACATCTTCTTCCAAAATCACGAACGGAGACTCTACATATGGGGAGCATCGACTGGGCCTCTGAAAATCAGCTTAACTACATATGTGTTCCCAAAGATGGATGTCATTGGTTATTATTGTGGAAACAAGGCCAGGAGCTGATTGTGGAACTGATCATGAACTCCTGACAGTAAATATTAGAGTCAAACTGCGCAAACGGACTAGACAACATCTTCGATTTGACCAACATACCTGATGTTTTTTTGGAACTGATTTACATTACTGGACACGAATTAGGGAAAGCCTGAGGGATTCTGGACACATATAAAGACTATTATGACAGAAGAAGACAGAAGGACGATAACAAAAGGCAGAAGAGGCCCCCGCAGCCATGGTTTACAGAAGAGACCCTAAAAATAATTGAAGAAAGACAAATGGCAAAAGGTAACAAGCAGTTATGTAAAAAATCTGAGGGCATTACCAAATACAATGGGATCCACCAAACACACACTGAAAACAATAATTAAGATAAAGAAAAAAGAAGTATGCAATACACATGGGATCACCAAAAATATATATATAATCTTCATTACTAAGTTGGAAAATGAAGGACATAAATAAAACATTTTAAAAAAGCCAAAAGGCTATACTGTAGTAATACAAAAATGGTGTCTGAATAGGACAATCACTCAGCCTCATATGCCTGCTGATGGCTACCACAGGAAACATATAAATATACCATATGGGCAAACAATCAAGGCCACTATATGATGTTCATAATGCTCATGTTATTAAATAAATGTTCAATAGAAAACCATCTCTAATACCTACAGTACATACATGAACCATGGAGCAAAGAATGCATAAATACTAGGTAAACAGATGAAAACACAAAGTATCACCACCATAGAATAAGATATAAATGCCCTGATACAAGTTTGGATGAGTAAAGAGGGTCCTGTGTATGAGGCACAGAATATAGTGGAGAGACCTCACGTGTATCGCCACAGCTTCTTCAGGGGTAGAGGCAAAAGATAACAAGCAGGACGCAGGCATCAGTAAAAGAGGAAAGACAGACACACTAAAAAAAGCCCTTTAATTGCTTAAAGGGTGCACATAATTTTTTTTTACTTATAGTTCCTCCCAGACCAAAACCATTCCTGCAATTTCGATGCTGTGATTCTGAACAATCACGTGACATCATCATATCATGTGATAACTATAGCCGATCAGCAGCTACTGATCATCGGCAGCTTTTCAATATTCCATCAAAGCAAATTTCTTTTTTTGGAAATATTATATTGGTCATGTAGAACATTGCTGTTCTTTCCATCAGTACGTCCCTCGATTTATAGGATCACAGTTAGTCCACATTCACACGTTCAGTATTTGGTCAGTATTTGACATCAGTATTTGTAAACCAAAATCAGGAGTGGGTGATAAATCCAGAAGTGGTGACGGGTTTCTATTATACGTTTCCGCCGATTGTTCCACTCTTCATTTTGGCTTACAAATACTGAGGTAAAATACTGACCAAATACTGAAGGTGTGAACAATGTGTAAATGTGGCCTAAACCTGGTCATGCACATTCAGTTTATGATAACTGAATCTGATGTATCAGATGAAACCGACCTATCATGCATTCTGTATGCAGGTGTCCTCCTGACCCCCCAATGTCAGATGTTCTCTAAGCTAAGAATCTGCCAGAGAAAGACAAACAGATGGTCGATGGTGGGCTCAACTGTGCTGTAAAGGTTATTCTGAATGGATAACTTACCAACTTTCCACTAGAGGTCGCCCTAGGATAAAGCACCATCTGCCTAGCGGTGCGGATCAAGAGCACGTTTACCCAAAGTGCAAAAAGGGAGAATATATTGTGTTAGTAAGTCAGAATAAAGCTTACTTTACTTATCTTTTTAGCTTCGGGTGCTACTATATTTCTATTTTGATGTAACAGTCATCATTTTAGTAACTGCATATTTTGAATTATTCTCAATCCAGTGAACATTAAGGGAGCACAAGCAGGGCCGAAACCAAGGGTCTGTAGGCAGAGGTTGTCGACCACATAAGGTGCCACCTTACACCACTCTGATGGCACTCTATGCATTTGAATTTTTTTTTAATTCGACCCTGTGCACATAGCTCAGTGATAACCAGTGTAACAGGCCAAATTAACCTCTGTCCAGATTAAACTCAGTTATAGTTTGGCCCAGGTCAGACTATACCCCGGGGGATTAACTGTCCTAGGCCAAGCTAGTCCTGTGAGTGTAAAATATCCTAGGCCAAACTATACCCTCCAGGCTACAATATGCCCCTCTATTTTATGAGCCCTTGTAAATGAGATAGATTTTAGATATCATTTTTTAATATCTTAAACCTGACTTCCCAGTAGTGGGAAGGTATTTGTGTTGTTAATCATATGATGACGATTGATCAATGTACAATGTAACCGGTAACGGACAGCAGTCATTACATCTGAGATTACACTGCTGTCCAGTAAGATTAGTGCTTTTAGCTTAGAATACAATTATAACTTGATCTTATGACTTCACTGCTTTTCTCCCCCTGCCTCTAGTTGGTTGACAAGTGTGCAGATCTCTTTCTATCATCCTCAGACACAGCTGCTATTAATGTGTAACTACTGAGAAGTGCGGTAGATTCTTTACCTCATTATATCCTTAGGAAAGTCTAATATTTTTACTGATTGAAGTTTTTCTGCTTTAATAAAAGTCTATGTTTTTAGAACTTTAAGATTTAAGTCAGTTATCTTCTCACATAACTTACCTGACAAACCTGAACCCGAAATAAGATGTTAAAAAATTAAGTAATTCTTGTGTTTATCACTTAATGCTGCTGATATCAAGAGGGTATAAACTGGTATGAGGGGGTATGAAATTGTATACCTCAGGTATATTATGGTCTAGGCCAATTTATACCCCGAAGTATAAATTAGCCTAGACCTTAATATACCTGAGGTATAATCAAGTCTAGGCCGCTAGTTTGGACTCAGAGTATATTATGGCCTGTTACACTGGGTTTAATCTGGACAGGGGTTAATTTGGCCTTTTACACCGGCCCTAAAAACAAAACAGAGAGGTGTGCAAAGAGGCTGAATGCAGGAGGCACACCAAGTCTTTTCACCATAGGCAACTACTGTTGTGAACGTGTTGGAGACAATTTCTGAGCTGAGGCTCCCTCTGGTGGTTGCTGACGGTACTGAAGCTGTATCTAATGACAGGTCCTCCTCACCTGTCAGTGATGACTGGCAATCAGGAGTCACTGACTGGGCTGATATAAGGGAGCTGCCTTCCCATGATCCTCGCCGGTGATCAATTGTTGTTTCCTGGTTCATTTGGAAGTCTGCTGGTGTCTTCCCTTCATCTGCTACCTTCAGATAAGATATTTTCTGCTTGTTTCTATTGTGTTTGCTATTTCCATTTTTGTCTGCACCTATGTGGAGGTTAGCCGGGTCCCCTCCTGGGGCCTGTGCTACTCTCTGTTTTTCAGTAGCCACTGTTATTTGTTTAATTGCTCTTTCCCTGCTTTTTGAGTGGCTGCGGGTTAGCCTTGTTCACACTGAGATCTGATTTAGTGGGTGGCGAGATCGTGTGATCTCAGCATTTTTTAAATCAGAAGTGTTGGAAGTTTTGCTAGGGTTTTGCTGGTTTGCAGATAGTATTCTGTCCTGTCCTGTCCTATTTAGGCAGTGTTTGGCCCCAGAGTTTGCTCACTCTATTTTCTGCCTGCGTCTGTATTTCGTCTTGTCTAACCGCCATTATATGTTTGGGGGCTGCCTATTCCTTTCGGGCTCTACTCCAGGGAAGTTAGCTTTCCTGTTTCTATCTTAAGGTGTAGCTAGCTCTCCGGCTGTGCCGAGGCGTCTAGGACCACCGTAGGTACGCTCCACGGCTGCTTCTAGTTGTGCGGTTAGTTTAGGGATCTGCAACCCATTAGTTTCCAACCTCTCAGGTGTTTGGCTGCCTTGCTGCTTGCTCCTGTCCTCCTCAGTTATCAAATCATAACAAACTACTAGCAATGCTTTTACTGTGCTATTGCTCCATTATCTGACGCTAACAGTCTGCAGTGATATATGTATTAATACTCCTGCTGGGATTTCACTGAAGTCGACTCACTGTATGGTCACGGCGCTTACTACCCATTCACACACATGCATCTGTCTCACACAGGTCTTATAAGATGGTATGTGACGCACAAGGGATTAGAAATTACTAAAACCGTATTGTGCAGACCTGATTGCATCAGATCCTGGAGGGCGCCGTCTGTCGATACCTACAATCCAGACAGAGCCTCTTCTGATGTAAAAAAAATTACTCACAAAAGATATTTTTTCTCACAATTCGCTGCTATTTTTACTCAGCAATGAGAGTTAGAAAAGAAGAGGGCACCAAGAAAATACAGTCGGGATCTACCTGTCACATACCAAAGAAGTATAAAGGGCGTGTGAGAAAAAAGTATGCAAAAACAAGGATCACCAAAAATATATATATAAATAATTAAAAGGCACAAATAGCCTATATAGAATGTCCGTCAACCAAATAAAATAAAGTGCACAAGAGATGTAAATGTACGTCCGACAACAAAATATTAGACCCTCAATTAGAAAAAGATTAGATAAAGTGCATAAGCACATTTTATGTCTCCATTACATGGGGCTATACACTTGTCATTCATAAGTTTATTTGGTGCTTTTGATACTATTTGTATTAGATGTTCAATTGTATTGCTTATACATTTTATCTTATCCTTTTCTAGAAGCCATTATTCCAAAAGAAACATTAAAAAGCCAGATTAATGTTTGCAAATGCACACAGGAACTTTAATTTTTGGAGACATGTCCTGTGGTCTGATGAATCTAAAATTGAACTTTTTTGGCATAATGACCATTTTTACATTTGGAGGAAAAAGGGAGAAGCTTGGAAGCCTAAGAACATCATCCCAACTGTGAAACACGGTGGTGGTAGCATTATGTTGTGGGGGTTGTTTTACTGCAGGAGGGACTGGCGCACTTCACAAAATAGATAGCATCATGAGAAAAGAAGATTATGTGGCAATACTGGAGCAAAATCTCAAGACATCAGCCAGGAAGTTAAAACTTGGGCGGAAATGGGTCTTCCAAATGGACAATAACCAGAAGCATACTGCCAAAATAGTAGCAAAGTGGCTTAAGGATAACAAAGTCAATGTTTTGGAGTGGCCATCATAAAGACCTGATCTCAATCCAATTGAAAATGTATGGGCAAAGGTGAAAAGGCCGGTGCAAGCAAGGCGACCTACAAACCTGGATCAGTTACACCAGTTTTGGCTTTGAATTCACAGTAACTATTGCTTCATATTCCCAAGTGTCCTGACTAGGAGCTGACGAGATTTTATCTGTAGCGAACCAGCCCTACAAAACAGGCTGCTGCCCACTCACATAGCTTCAGATCTAAGCCTGATGAACCCTACTATCCTTAATTAAAAAAAAGCCTCATAGCTACATTTGATTTGCAGCCATGACATCTCTTCTGTTTTCAGGTACACATTTACCATTTGTGTATACAAATTTTACTCCTTTTTTTCCCATCTACCGTAATAAATGAGAAATCTCATATTAATTTTGTCTCTTGATAAAATTTGTAGATTGTTCTAGGATAAAATTAAATAATAGCAAATGTAAAAATGAAGGCCCTTATAAAAAACACCAAACTGTCTATAGCAGGAACCCCAGTAATTGTATAATTATTAATCTGGCAGCTATCATCAAGCTGACCTTCTGGAACTGATTGCAAAGGAAAACCTTGGACGCTAAAAGAGCCTGTTATTTTACATTGTGATTAAATATTCAATGGAAATTCTCTGCAGTGGAAAATCCATAGAAATTTCAAAGCAACAAAATCCACAATGTACAGTGTGGATTTTGATGTGGATTAAGATCTGGAAAAACTGTGGACTTAAAACGTTGCAAATCTGAAAATTCATAGGATAAACTGACATGTTGGGGATGACAAATCCTCAGTGACAGTGAATTTCTGCTGCCGATTATCTCTACACCGCGTGGATGAGATTTTGTAGCGGCTCATTTACAAACCATGTATTTTTGTAAGCAACGGAATCTATGGACTCCAATGCAAATTTGTAACAGGCTTCAACTATCATCTATTATTTATGATTAGAGATGAGTGAACACAAACTTCTCCTGGAAGAAGAAGAGAGAGAGAGATAGATTTTCCAGTTCAAAAGCTTTGGACTAAAGTTGAGTCTAACCTAAAGAACCCGAATTTCTACGTGTCCGCTCAACGCTGTTGCCCACATCAAAGCCACCTGCACAGAGATGACATAATACAGTGGGGTGCAGGAGCACTAACTGTACTGATGCATACGTTTTTGGAATATATAAACGAGAACTCATTGGAATAATGGCTAATAAAGAATGGATAATCTAAAACTTGGCTTCTAGGGAACTTCATTGACCTCATTACTATCAGAAGCCAAGTTTAAGGTGATGGAAAATGTCATCCCTATAGCAACTGCCCTTTGTTTTAAAATAAAAAAAAAGTATAGGTACGATTTTATACACTTGAAATAGTTTGGGGTTTATGTAAGCTTTGGCATAAAAGGTATTACTCCATGACGGTTGGCTCTATAAGTTTGGATCTGTCCTATTCTCCAGAAGAACATAAAGTGGTCTTAAAATCTTTTCATTAAAATAACAAGCCCTTTTGGTTTTCATATATTTCTGCCACGTCTCCTCCGTACCATTGTTAAAGCTCCCTGCTCTGTAAAACAGACGTCATGAGTTATTTCATTCGGCATGACCTTATTTTACTATAAATATGCATCAATAATTATAATAGTTACTATAAATTGTAACATATAAAGAATGAAAATACAACATTAAACATTGCAAATAGTTATAAATCAAGCAGTTAGTGCAAATGTTTTAGAGTCAGGGGTGCATTATCCATGAGGCAAGGAGAGTCTTGAACAGGATAGCACCTTTCCTTGACTGCAGGGGGCAGCATTTTGACAGTAAATCTCATCTCAAGTTCTGTAAGGAGAGGATAACGGTACAAGTTGTGCATGAAAAATACCATAGATTCAGGATTAATCATGACTTTTACACTTCAATAGTTTTGATCTTGTTTTTGTATACTGTAGAATAAGAATTAACAACATTCAGTTGTTTGGTAAGGATTGTAGTATACCATACATGCCAACTCTTACGAGATGTAACTGTTAGAATATGTTTGGTGCAACAACTCCATTCCTGTCTGAGTATTTAGTTGCTAGATTTGTATGCTGTTCATAAAGTTAGAACAAAAAAAACTCCCAGAGGCTCACACAGGGAGAGCATGTGAATGTATTTCATGTTTTCCTGTGTCGGTGTATGAGAGAAGCAGCGTGCTGTAGATGCTGCACAGATAGAGACACACAAATGATTTATTCCTGATCTATTAAACTTATCATATATTGTTCCTGATTGTTCCTGAAAAAAGAAGCTCTGTTGTCACATGCTTGGAGAGTATCCTGAATAATCCACTGCTAACAGGTTATGGACCCAGAGTGACACAGAACCCCAGAGTAACACAGCAACAGAAGCCCAAAGCAAAAGCAGCACAGAGCAACAGAGATGTCCACTAGCAGCAATCCTGTCAAGTTTTCAGTGCCAAGCCAGAACAACGAGTCCTGGAAATTCAAGGTGAAGATGCTGCTCATAAGAGAAGGTACGTGGAAATATATTCAGGAATAAGTGCTTCATCCATTACCAGATGATTGGCTAGAGAAGGATCAGAAAACACAAAGCACAATCTCCCTCAGTGTAGATAATAATCAGATTGTGCACATGTGCAAGTGTGCAACTGCAAAGGAAATGTGGGATGAGTTACAGAAAGTGCATGAAAGATCAAATCTCAGCAATAAGCTTTATCTCATGAGAAAGCTGTATCAGTCTAAGCTAAGTGATGGACAGAATATGCAGGACTATATAAGAAACACCCTAGAGATTGTGGATATTGATAAGCGAGTAAGCTCGTTGCTCGGGTTCTCCAAGTACTTGGAAGTGCTCGGAGATTTAGTTTTTGGTTCCACAGCTGCATGAGTTGCGATTGCTAGACAGCCTGAATACATATGAAAAATATTTAGAATTGAGAGTCGTCAGTGGTTGATACCTTTTAATGGCTAACTGAAAAGATGGTAACAAATTGCAAGTTTTGGAGACTACTCAGGTCTCTTCATCAGGCAAAGGCTAATACAAAATCTGAAGAATCACATATTTATACACAACACAGCACAGAAACAATGCAATAGATAAGACAAGTGACGTGAAGCAGAACTGTCATTATGGCAGAGGGATGAACATAAATATTGGAACAGTTCATAGATAAGGAGTGTTAAAGTTTTATTGCCCTCTGATTGGGGTCTGGTAATGTTTTTTGATGCCCCCACAAGGTCTTTGGAGCAAATTCCTTAATTGATGTAAAAAGACATAAATCCATGTGACACGTTCATTCTTGCACTGAGAGTGTCAAAGGTCATCATGAGTTTATATTCGGAGACTCTCCTGTCTCTCTGAGATGTGAAACTACTTTTCAGTACCAGTAATTTCATGTGTGTGGCGCTGTGATCAGGCATACAAAAATGTTTTGCCACAGGTAGATCCATTCTTTTTTCTCTTATTGTGTGGCGATGGGAATTCATCCTTGTTCTCAGTTTTTGCCTTGTCTCTCCCACATACAGACTTCCAGTTGGACATTTAGTACAAATAATTAAGTACACCACATTAGATGTGATGCAGCTGAAAGTACCTGGTATCTTGTAGTCCTGATGTGAGTTGGGGATCTTTATCTTGTCTGGGTCGTGGATACACCCAGCTACATTCAGGACACAACCGACCTACTGAATAAACTAGCAGCAATAGGTCCTCTACCAGAAGGGACAATCCTGGCCACCATGGATGTGGAATCTTTGTACTCTAATATCCCACACCAGGATGGATTAAATGCCTGCAAAGTCTTCATGGAAAACACCGGGAATGATGCTGACTCCGTGGTGAAATTCACAAAATTCATCCTCACCCACAATTACTTTGAATTTGACAACAAGATCTATCTACAGGAGACTGGCACAGCGATGGGAAGTAAAATGGCTCCACAGTATGCAAATCTTTTCATGGCCAAGCTTGAAAGCAACTTTTTGTCCTCATGTCCCATCAGGCCTCTGGCCTACTACCGCTACATTGATGATATTTTAATCATCTGGACGGAGTCTGAGCAACAGCTAAAGATGTTCCACGAACAGTTTAACCAATTTCATCCCACCATCAACTTAATACTCAACTACTCCAGCACTGAAATTAACTTTTTAGACACTACCATTAAGCTAAAGAACAATGAAATAGAGACATCCCTGTATCAGAAGCCAATCGACCGTCCAACATACCTTAAATGGGACAGTTTCCATCCAAAACACATAAAAAACTCTATTATCTACAGGCAAGCCATCAGATACAACCGTATATGTTCCAACCCCATGGATAGAGATGAACACCTTGGTCGCCTCAGAAAGACCTTTTTAAATCAGGGCTACCATCCAAGAACAATAGAAAACCAAATTACAAGAGCCACCAGAATATCAAGGAATCACCTGCTACATTACAAAGCTAAACAAGAAAATAACCGGGTGCCTCTAGTGGTCACCTACAATCCAAATCTGGAGATGCTAAGAGGAGCTGCACGGAAATTACAACCTTTACTACAAAAAGATACCCGATTACAATCCATATTTCCAGACCCCCCACTACTGTGTTTTAGGCAGCCCCCAAATCTAAGAAGCATCATTGTCAGAAGCTCGCTGTCCTCTCCAACAGCTGCAGAAACCTTTCCTTGCAAGAAGAAAAAATGTAAAACCTGTCCATTTATAATGACCACGGACAAGATAAAGATCCCCAACTCACATCAGGACTACAAGATCCCAGGTACTTTCAGTTGCATCACATCTAATGTGGTGTACTTAATTATTTGTACTAAATGTCCAACTGGGGTCTGTATGTGGGAGAGACAGGGCAAAAACTGAGAACAAGGATGAATTCCCATCGCCACGCAATAAGAGAAAAAAGAATGGATCTACCTGTGTGTCACGCTGTCTCAGGATAGAGGTGGATCGGGGTCTATGCTGACCCTAAACTGGGGTCCTGACTAGTCCCTCTACCTGGAGGTACTGTTAATGGTACAGAGGTCCAGGCCGCCAGCCTAACCCTGTCTCCTGTAGATCCCTGACCACTGTAATCCAGTCCTGAGAAGGACCCTGATTACCACCAAAGGGAATGGGCAGATCACAGCTTACTAACAGTATTAGACACACGAGACAGACAAGGGGTAAAGTAAATACTGCCTTGCATACAAAAACTACAACACAGAGGGAACACAAAAGGTTAAGGAGATAAACAATAAGCGAGGAGAGGATTAACCACAACAGGCACTCTTAGCTTAAGTCTTCTCAGAAACGATCCGCTCTGCTGGTCAGAATGAATGCTTTCACCGACATCTCCCAAGCAAACTGGCAGGTATATGAAGGGAGCTAATTAGTGCATAATCAACTGCAGCCGGGCGGGGCTGGACCTAGTCTTAGCACAGAGCTAGGTAGAATTAACTCCCTCACTGCCAAACACAAAGCACCAGCAACTCAGCTGCGAGAAGTCAGAATGTGTAATCGCGACGATCTTCGTGGCGATACACCCATAACAGTACCCCCCCTTCTACGAGGGGCCTCTGGACCCTCAGGGCCAGGTCTGTCCGGGTGAGTTGTGTGGAAGGTCCGAACCAAACGATCTGCGTTAATATCTGTAAGGTTCTGTGTACATGTTCCTGAAACTCAGTTTGTTCGTCAGCCATTTTACTTTCTGTCTTGCTGCAGCTATCTTGCCCTCAGTCAAATGGAGTTTCCAGCTTGCATGTTCCCGCCCTGATTCTCTCCTTTTGCTTCTTAAGCAGCCACAGCTGAGCAATCAGTGCTTCAGAATCTAGCCTGCAGTGAACCTGTGACCTGACTCCTAAAGCCTTGGACCTTGTACTCCAGCTATTCCTACTGAGGAACTCTGAAGCACTTGTGGACTCTGAACCCTGCTCTTTGAAAGACCCACGTTTGCATGGACTTACGGTAACAGAGAAGAAGATCCTGAACCTGTTGTGGAGAGTGATTGCTGAGCTTAGATTACTCTGGCCTGCTGTGTCTCCTGCTTCTGTGTCTGCAAACTGTGTGACTATTTTTGCCAACTTGTATGAAGTAATACAAGACTTTCTATATCAAACCTGTGTCTCATGTATTTTCATCGCACCCAAGCACAAGACGCTATATGAACTGTACTACATACATTACAAGATTCTGAAGCCAAAACGTTAGTGTCTGCTGGGTCTGGAAAGGCTGTGTCTGCTGTAACTGTGGATATCGGATGTCCGGTTGTACTTTCTGTGATGACAGTGGTTGTGACTTCTCACAACCATTCCAGGTGAGCAATTCCCTTAAGTGTTTTTTTTTCTGCAGTGTTACCACAGGTAAACACTATTGTTTTTTTTTTTTCTCTTTTCTCTTTTTTGTCTGCTGTAACTGTGGATATCAGATGTCCGGGTGAACTTTCTGTGATGATAGTGGTTGTGACTTCTCACAACCATTCCAGGTGAGCAGTTCCCTTAATTTTTTTTTCTCTCTGCAGTGTTACCACAGGTAAACACTATTGTTTTTTTTTCTCCTCTCCTCTTCTTCCAGTACTCCTGTCTTAAAAGATCTGGAAAATGGAGGCCCGCATAAAGGAACTTTGCGGAGTGACTGATAATATCCTTGCAGATTTGCAGAATATAAAGACCCGTTTTTCAAGCCTACAGGACCTCACTAATCACAATTTGCAAGTGTTTGGACAGACTGCCCAGGATTTGCGAGCCAGGATTGAGGTTCTAGAAGAGCGAGTCCAGGCTCCTGCCGTAGCCCCGAGTTCTGGGATTCCCAAGTTGCCCCCTTTTCGTTTTGGCGGTGAACGTGAGAAATTCAGGGATTTATTAATCAATGCAATCTTTTTTTTTCTGCACATGCTTCACAATTTCCCACTGAACGATCTAAGGTGCTTACTATAATTATGTTGCTTACCAACAAGGCTTTGATGTGGGCAAACCCTCTGATTGAGACTGAGGATGATTGTTTGAATCACCTTGATGCTTTTATTTCAGCCATGGGGCAGGTGTTTGATGACCCCAATCGAGGTGCAACAGCTGAAGCAGCCATGTTAGCTTTGCGCCAAGGTAAGCACTCGGTAGCTGAATATGCCTTGGATTTCAGGAGATGGGCCCTTGATACCACCTGGGACAGTTCCGCCAAAAAATCTATTTTTCGAAAGGGGTTATCTCCACTGATTAAGGATGAACTTGCTTGTGCCGACCCTCCCACTGCGTTAGGTGACTTTATTAACTACTGCATCCGTATTGATACTCGTCTGACTGAACGCAGGCAAGAGAGATGGTTCGAAAGCAATCGCACTAACCTTTTCCTACCTTCCTCTCCAGCTAAGGAACCTTTGAGTAGGATTACACGGGAACCTGAACCTGAACCCATGCAGGTAGACTCTTTACAACGACGGGTTAGTGATGCACGCAAGGAACATCGTTTTAAGGAAAATCTATGTTTCTATTGTGGTAAGTCAGGGCACTTCATTATAAACTGCCCCAGCCGTTCTCGTAAGACTACTGCAGCACTCATTCATTGTGAGTGTTGCGAGAGGGGATCTGTCAGGTCCGAGCCTCAGGCTCCAGAGAGATCTGCAGCAACAGATCTTGATTTCTCGGACTTAAACTCCGTTACCTCTGAGGACGTTGACTGTGTAAACGCTGCCATTTTTCAAGTTTCCTCAGCGGTGTCCCAGCTGAGTTGTAAGAAAAACAATTCTCATTGCTTTCTTTCCATCAAACTCTGGGTTGACTCAGCTTGGGTGTCTAGCTCTGCTATGATCGACTCAGGGGCAAGTGGAAATTTTATGGATGTCTCCTTTGCTCTGAAACAGGGGATACGTTCAGTGAAGAAGGCTACTCCAGTACAGATGGAAACTGTGGATGGCTCCCTGCTGACCTCTGGACCAGTGGATCAGGAAACAGAGCCTTTGAGGGTTCTTATGGGTAAAGATCATCAAGAGAAACTGTCCTTTATGCTTATCTCTTCTCCCCACTTTCCCATTATTCTAGGGCTACCATGGCTGCAGGCTCAGAATCCTACCATTAACTGGGAGACCAAGGAATTACACTTTCCAGAGAAACAGATGAGTCCAAAAGTTTCAGCTTGCTCTGTTCCTAAAGGAACCATGTCAGTCCCTGAACTACCAGCTGTATACCAGGACTATGTGGATTTATGTGACAAGAAGAACGCTGACCAGCTTCCTCCTCACCGTCCATATGATTGTCCAATTGAATTATTGCCTGGAGCAGAGATACCTTTTGGTAAGATCTACCCCCTGGCGGGGCCCGAGCTAAAGGCTTTAAAGGATTACATAGACGAAAATCTAGCCAAGGGCTTCATACGCCCCTCTTCATCTCCTGCAGGTGCACCCATCTTCTTTGTAAAGAAGAAAGATGGATCTCTGAGACCATGCGTAGACTATAGGGAACTCAATAAGGTTACTATTAGAAACCGTTATCCATTGCCTTTAATCCCTGAGTTATTGGAGAGAGTGCGACATGCCAAAATTTTCTCTAAACTAGATCTTCGTGGGGCCTATAACTTAGTCCGTATTAGACCTGGGGATGAATGGAAGACTGCATTCAGGTCACGCTATGGACACTTTGAATATCTAGTTATGCCTTTTGGTCTGAGTACCGCCCCAGCCACTTTCCAACACTTGGTGAATGACATCTTCAGGGATCTCCTAGATACATTCGTGGTAATTTATTTGGATGATATTCTAATTTTTTCTAACTCCACAGAGGAACATCATGGACATGTGAGAATGGTCTTGGAACGTCTAAGACAAAATCATCTTTACATCAAACTTGAAAAGTGTGAATTCCATAGGACCGAAATTCAATTTCTGGGGTATGTACTGTCTACACAAGGAATTAGTATGGATGGAAGCAAAACCCAAGCCATCAAGGATTGGCCAAGTCCTAGAAATGTGAAGGAGGTACAGCGCTTCATCGGGTTTGCCAACTTCTATAGACGTTTCATTAGAAATTTCTCTGAGGTAGTGTCACCTATCACCCAACTTACCCGGAAAGAGTCTAGGTTCTCCTGGACTCCCCAAGCCCAGGAAGCATTTTCCCGTCTAAAAGATAAATTTACCACTGCACCTATCCTAGTACATCCCAACCCCGAGCTTGCCTTCATAATAGAGGTGGATGCTTCAGACTGTGCCGTTGGAGCTATACTCTCTCAGAGAACAGGTGAGAAGAATGTCTTGCATCCCTGTGCCTTCTTTTCCCAGCAGTTGTCTTCGGCTGAGAGGAACTACGATGTGGGCAATAGAGAGTTGTTGGCCATTATTGCCGCCTTCAAAGAATGGAGACACCTTCTTCAGGGAGCTGCACAGCAAATAGTCGTCCTGACAGACCATCGTAACCTTGAGTTTATCAGGTCGGCTAAGTGCCTGACTCCTCGCCAGGCTCGCTGGAATCTTTTCTTAAACCAATTTAATTTTATCATTTCTTATAGACCAGGATCGCGCAATGGAAAGGCTGATGCACTCTCTAGGATTTACTCAGCAGAGACACGTCCAATTACTCCTCCTAAGACTATTCTTCCTGACTCTAGATTCCTAGGAGTAATTCATAATCAAGACCTACTTAAGGACATCAAGGAAGCATACCATGCGGATTCCTTTTTGGCACAACCCCCAAGGGACGTAAGTCTTGTCTTTAAGAATGGTGTGTGGATTCAGGGACAATGCCTGTATATTCCTGAAACAGTCAGATTGAGAGTATTGCAACTCATTCACGATTCCAAGATAGCCGGGCATAGAGGAATTCTAAAGACACAGGAATTTCTCTCTCGTTTCTTTTGGTGGCCCACTTGCAGGAAGGATGTTTTAAACTATTTCACTTCATGTGAAGTCTGTGCAAGATGCAAAACACCTCGCTCCTCACCAACTGGTCTGTTACAGCCTCTTCCCACCCCGTCCCGCCCGTGGGGATCCATTTCTATGGACTTCATTGTGGAGTTACCAACCTCTCAAGGGAAGAACACCATTCTAGTGGTGGTTGACCGTCTAACAAAGGCAGCTCATTTTATCCCTTGTGTCGGCTTACCCACTGCAAAACAGACATCAGATTTGATGATTAAAGATGTGTTTCGCTTACATGGAGTACCGGATGAGGTTATTTTGGATCGAGGGGTGCAATTCACTTCTAGGTTTTGGCAAAATTTCTGTGCAGCATTGGACATTAAAGTAAACCTTTCTTCTGCTTTAAATCCCCAGACTAATGGACAGACCGAACGAACCAATCAAACCCTGGAGCAGTATCTCCGCTGCTTTATCTGCCACCTACAGGATGATTGGGTGGATCTACTTCCATTAGCTGAGTTCTCGTATAACAACTCTCAGAGTGCCTCCACTAAGCAGTCTCCTTTTTACTCTAATCTAGGTTATCATCCTAACATTCTACCACGATTTCCCATAGAAACGCCTTTACCAGCAGTGGCTGAAAGAATCACGTCTTTACAGAAGAATATGGATCTTCTAAAGGAGAATCTGGAATCGGCTCAGGAAAGGTACAAGAAAGCAGCAGATAAATTTCGTAAACCTGCACCAGCTTTCAAGGTAGGAGACTTGGTCTGGCTGTCAACCAGAAATCTTAAGTTAAGGATTCCATCGTCTAAGTTGGGACATAAGTACATTGGACCCTATAAAATCAGTAAAATTATAAGTGCCGTTGCTTGTCGTCTTCAACTGCCCAGAACTATGAGAATTCACCCTGTCTTTCATGTATCCCTACTAAAGGCTGCGACACCCAATACGTTTCCTGGACGTTCTTCTCCTTGCCGTGACCCAGTGCTAGTCGATGGTCAGGAAGAATTTGTGGTGGAAAGGATTTTAGATTCCAGGTTGTATAGAAATCAGTTACAATATCTGATTAAATGGCAGGGCTACCCAGTGGAGGACAACTCATGGGAACCAGTCAATAACGTTAATGCTCCTCGCTTGCTCCGTCAGTTTCATCAGAGGTACCCACACAAGCCTGGCCTGAGGTCATCCGGAGGTTGTCCCTAAGGGGGGAGTAATGTAAGGTTCTGTGTACATGTTCCTGAAACTCAGTTTGTTCGTCAGCCATTTTACTTTCTGTCTTGCTGCAGCTATCTTGCCCTCAGTCAAAATGGAGTTTCCAGCTTGCATGTTCCCGCCCTGATTCTCTCCTTTTGCTTCTTAAGCAGCCACAGCTGAGCAATCAGTGCTTCAGAATCTAGCCTGCAGTGAACCTGTGACCTGACTCCTAAAGCCTTGGACCTTGTACTCCAGCTATTCCTACTGAGGAACTCTGAAGCACTTGTGGACTCTGAACCCTGCTCTTTGAAAGACCCACGTTTGCATGGACTTACGGTAACAGAGAAGAAGATCCTGAACCTGTTGTGGAGAGTGATTGCTGAGCTTAGATTACTCTGGCCTGCTGTGTCTCCTGCTTCTGTGTCTGCAAACTGTGTGACTATTTTTGCCAACTTGTATGAAGTAATACAAGACTTTCTATATCAAACCTGTGTCTCATGTATTTTCATCGCACCCAAGCACAAGACGCTATATGAACTGTACTACATACATTACAATATCAGACGCAGGAACCCACGTCCTCTCCTCAGGACCATACCCCTTCCAATGAACCAAGTACTGAAGGGACCGGCGATTCCGACGTGAGTCAATGATCTTCGACACCTGAAATTCCAAGTTACCATTGACCACCACTGGAGGAGGAGGTAGAGGTGACGGTATAACTGGCGCCACGTACCTTTTAAGCAACGATTTGTGGAACACATTGTGGATTTTAAACGTAGGAGGGAGGTCAAGACGAAATGCCACAGGATTAATTATAGAACTGATCCTGTATGGCCCGATGAACCTGGGACCCAGTTTCCAGGAGGGAACCTTAAGTTTTATATTCTTGGTAGACAACCATACCAGATCATTCACACTAAGGTCCGGACCAGACACTCTCCTCCTATCAGCCATACGTTTGCATTGGTTCCCCATAGCACTCAGATTATTCAGCACTCCTCTCCACACTGAAGCAAGTGACGACGAGAATCGTTCCTCCTCAGGAACCCCAGAAGGGCCCCCCCCCATTGAAAGTACAAAACTGGGGGTGAAAACCATATGCCCCAAAAAATGGGGACTTACCAGTGGACTCGTTCCGCCTATTGTTAAGAGCGAACTCTGCCAGAGGCAAGAAAGAAGACCAGTCCTCCTGGTTCTCTGAGACAAAACACCGAAGATATGTCTCTAGGCTCTGATTCAGACGCTCTGTCTGACCATTGGTCTGCGGATGAAAAGCCGAGGAAAATGACAATTGCATCCCCCGACGTGAACAAAATGCCTTCCAGAACTTGGACACAAACTGAGACCCCCGATCTGACACCACATCAGAAGGCAACCCGTGAAGCCTCACAATCTCCCCAATGAACACCTGCGCCAGAGTTTTAGCATTAGGAAGAGCAGGAAGAGCAATAAAATGTGCCATCTTACTGAACCTGTCAACTACAACTAGTATGACAGTTTTCCCTGACGACGGAGGGAGGTCCGTAATGAAGTCCATTGACAGATGAGTCCATGGACGCTCCGGGATTTTCAAAGGTAAGAGGGCCCCAGAAGGACGGGTATGTGGGGTCTTAGAGCGCGCACAAACCTCGCAGGACGCGACAAAAGTTACCACCTCTTTATTTAAGTTAGGCCACCAAAACCGGCGTGAAAGGAGATCCACAGTTGCTTTACTCCCTGCGTGTCCTGCCAAAGCAGAATTATGATGTGCCTCGATAACCTTTAGTCTTAACTGATCTGGAACAAACAGTTTCCCTGGAGGTCCTACAGGGGCGTCCCCCTGAGCCTCCAATACCTCCTCCTCAAGCTCAGAGCATACAGCCGACACAACAACTCCCTCCTGAAGAATAGGAACCGGGTCATCCGTCTTCCCGGCCCCCGGGAAACTACGAGACAAGGCATCAGCCTTTACATTTTTTGACCCAGGACGATATGTGACGACAAAATTAAACCTGGTAAAAAACAACGACCATCTAGCTTGTCTGGAATTCAGACGTTTTGCCGATTCTAGATACAGCAGGTTCTTGTGATCAGTAATGACGGTGACCGGGTGGACTCCCCCCTCCAAAAAGTGACGCCATTCCTCAAAAGCCAACTTAATGGCCAAGAGTTCCTAATTGCCAACATCATAATTCCTCTCGGCGGACGACAATTTTTTAGAGAAGAAGGCGCACGGATGCCATTTACCAGGAGACGGACCTTGAGATAATACCGCACCCACCCCTACGTCAGATGCGTCTACCTCCACAATGAACGGTTGTGATGCATCTGGTTGAATGAGTATGGGTGCCGAAGCAAAACATTTTTTCAAGGAGAAAAATGCTTGACAAGCTTTGTCAGACCACCTAGAAAAATCCGTCCCTTTTTTAGTCATGTCAGTGAGAGGTTTGACAACAGATGAGAAATTACGAATAAACTTCCGGTAGTAGTTAGCAAACCCCAGGAAACGCTGCAGTGCTTTAAGATCCTCTGGCCGATCCCATTCAAGCACAGCTCTTACTTTCCCAGGGTCCGGAAACCGGATGCTGACACCAGGAAACCCAAAAACTGAAGTTCCTGTACGGCGAATACACATTTTTCCCATTTGGCGTACAGTTTATTGTCTCGCAAGATCTGCAACACCTGTCTCACATGCTCCTGATGAGACACAAGATCCGGCGAGTAAATTAAGATGTCATCTAAATAAACGACCACAAACTGTCCCACAAGGTGGCGAAAGATGTCATTAACAAAATGTTGAAACACCGCCGGGGCAGTAGTCAGACCAAAAGGCATGACAAGGTTCTCATAATGTCCCTCCGGAGTGTTAAACGCCGTCTTCCACTCATCCCCCTCCTTTATCCTAATCAGATTATAAGCCCCCCTGAGATCCAACTTAGAGAACCATTTGGCGCCCACAATCTGATTGAAGAGATCAGGAATAAGTGGGAGCGGATACGGATCTCGGACCGTAATCCGATTAAGCTCACGGAAATCCAGGCAAGGGCGTAGGCCTCCATCTTTTTTCTTCACAAAGAAGAACCGGCCACTGGGGAAGATGAAGGTCTAATATGCCCCTTGGCCAGACTTTCCGAAATATAGTCCTTCATAGCCTGCCTCTCAGGACCAGAAAGGTTATATAACCTAGATTTAGGTAACTTAGCATCAGGAAGCAATTTTATAGAACAGTCATACTCGCGATGAGGAGGTAATTCTTGACACCCCTCCTCCAAGAACACATCCTCAAAGTCCTCCAGAAAAGGAGGTAAGGTTCTAGGCACGACCGCACTGATGACCGTGTTCATGCAGTTACTATTGCAAAATTCACCCCACTGGCTTATCTCTCTGGTTTGCCAATTAATAACTGGGTTATGTTTAGTTAACCAAGGAAGACCCAACACAATAGGAGTGGGGAGACCCTCCAAAACATAACAAGACAATAGTTCTTTATGTATTGCCCCCACTCGAAGGTCAATGTTATGTACGGCTTGCAAAAAGCTACCTTGACCGAGAGGCCTGGCGTCGATAGAGAATATGGGGATAGGTTTGGCTAGTACACTCAGTTGCATACCTTGAACCTGGGCAAACCGAGCGTCCACCAGATTAGCCCCGGCCCCACTATCCAGAAGAACAGAAATACTCTCAGTTCTCGTACCTACCACCACCTCCGCTGGTACGAGAAACTGAGACGGACCTGGGAACGAAATACATACTCCCAGATTGTCGTCCACCACACAACCTGGGATTAATAGTTTTCCGGCGACTTCTTGCTCAGTGCAGTACGGGATGGACACCCCTCAATAAAATGTCCCTTTCTCCCGCAGAAGAAACACCTTCTTGTTTTGCGGCGCACAGCCGACCCCCTCCCTCGGTATGATGTCCCTCCCAACTGCATAGGTTCCTCGGAACAAACCAGGGGAACCTCAATATTAGGGACTTTAGAAGGAGGTGGAGACATCACAGGGGGCGGAGTTACCCCACACCTCTCCCGAAGCCGTCTATCAATGCGAATTGCAAGAGCCATAGCGGCCTCCAGTGACGGAGGAGAATCATACTGAGCCAACACATCTTTTAATTTATCAGATAAACCTTGACAAAACTGGCTCCTAAGAGCCGGGTCATTCCACTGAGTATCCGTGGCCCACCTACGGAACTCTGAAGAAAATTCCTCCGCTGGACGATCTCCCTGCTGTATCCTACGTAACTTCATTTCAGCAAGGGAGACCCGATCCGGGTCATCATATACCAGACCCAGGGCTGTAAAAAATCGGTCCACTGACTGGAGAGCCGGGGAGCCCGGGGGGAGAGAGAACGCCCAGGATTGAGGGTCCCCTTGTAAGAGCGAGATGACAATTCCCACCCTCTGATCCTCACTCCCCGACGACCGCGGCCGCAGCCGAAAATACAATTTACATGCTTCCCGGAAAGTAAAAAACTTGTCCCGCCCACCAGTAAACCTGTCCACTTTAGGTTCAGATCTGGCTTGCTCCCGGGGGTACAAAACCTTGGATTTAACGTCCGTCAGCTCCATGGACAAACTCTGCAACTGCTGAGCTAAATGGGCTACTGGATCCATGGTGGCTGGGGAGAATCTTTAGTATGGTCGGTGAAAATGTCACGCTGTCTCAGGATAGAGGTGGATCGGGGTCTATGCTGACCCTAAACTGGGGTCCTGACTAGTCCCTCTACCTGGAGGTACTGTTAATGGTACAGAGGTCCAGGCCGCCAGCCTAACCCTGTCTCCTGTAGATCCCTGACCACTGTAATCCAGTCCTGAGAAGGACCCTGATTACCACCAAAGGGAATGGGCAGATCACAGCTTACTAACAGTATTAGACACACGAGACAGACAAGGGGTAAAGTAAATACTGCCTTGCATACAAAAACTACAACACAGAGGGAACACAAAAGGTTAAGGAGATAAACAATAAGCGAGGAGAGGATTAACCACAACAGGCACTCTTAGCTTAAGTCTTCTCAGAAACGATCCGCTCTGCTGGTCAGAATGAATGCTTTCACCGACATCTCCCAAGCAAACTGGCAGGTATATGAAGGGAGCTAATTAGTGCATAATCAACTGCAGCCGGGCGGGGCTGGACCTAGTCTTAGCACAGAGCTAGGTAGAATTAACTCCCTCACTGCCAAACACAAAGCACCAGCAACTCAGCTGCGAGAAGTCAGAATGTGTAATCGCGACGATCTTCGTGGCGATACACCCATGACACTGTGGCAAAACATTTTTGTATGCCTGATCACAGCACAACACACATGAAATTACTGGTACTGAAAAGTAGTTTCACATCTCAGAGAGACAGGAGAGTCTCCGAATATAAACTCATGATGACCTTTGACATTCTCAGTGCAGGAATGAACGTGTCGCATGGATTTATGTCTTTTTACATCAATTAAGGAATTTGCTCCAAAGACCTTGTGGGGGCATCAATAAACATTACCAGACCCCAATCAGAGGGTAATAAAACTTTCACACTCCTTATCTATGAACTGTTCCAATATTTATGTTCATCTCTATCTCCCATAATGACAGTTCTGCTTCACATCACTTGTCTAATCTACTGCATTGTTTCTGTGCTGTGTTGTGTATAAATATGTGATTCTTCAGATTTTGTATTAGTCTTTGCCTGATGAAGAGACCTCAGTAGTCTCGAAAGCTTGCAATTTGTTACCATCTTTTCAGTTAGCCATTAAAAGGTATCAACCACTGAGGACTCTCAATTCTAAATATTTTTCTATCTGCTGGCTAACACGGTACAAAGATATACATCTTTACTGAATACATATGGGAATTCCCTAACAAACAGGCAATCCCCACATGTATTCAGGCTGTCTAGTAGCCACAAATCATACAGCTGTGGCGACAGAAACTAAATCTCAGACCCCTTCCAAACTCTCAGAGACCACCCAAGCAACGAGCATACTCGCTCATCACTAATTGTGGAGCGTCTCAGGGGCATTGGAGAAGAAATTAAAGATTTTCATGTTGCTGCACTTCTATTACGTGGTCTTCCAGAGAGTTATGACACACTCGCGACTGCACTAGATGCACGGCCAGATGGTGAGCTGACACTAGAGTATGTTAAAGGCAAACTTGTGGATGAATTCAAGAGAAAAACGCAGCATGTAAGCAGCAGTAATGAATCCAGAACATAAACAGAATTAAAGACACAGGATTTTCCTAAATAAAAGAGCAATCTGAGAGAAACTCGTGAATGTTTTGTCTGTAAAAAGTCCATCCACCTTAAATCAGACTGCAGAATTTGGAAAGCAAGAATGTCAGCTTAAAAAGCAGAACAGTCATCAAAGGGTTAAAACAGCTGTAAAGGAAGATTCTGCATGTGCTGAAGCTGCATTTAATGCCAGTACAGGCCCATCTGTAAAGCATATATGGTGTATAGATTTTGGTGCAAGCAGTCATATGACAAATAACAAGGATTTCTTCACTGACCTTAATAAAAGCAAGTCAGAAAAGGTCATCTTAGCTAATGGTCACTATATGACTTCAGAAGGAGTAGGAGACGGCTTCCTTCACTGTCCAGTTTCCTCAGCACAAAGCAAAGATCCCAATAAAGGATATTCTCTATGTTCCCTGCCTTGAAAGCAATCTTCTGTCAGTAAAGAAGCTCACGCAAAAGGGGAATGTAGTTAGTTTTAGAGATAACAGCTGCATCATCTCAAAGAAGGGTCACACTGTCACAGAAGGAAAAATCCAAGATGTACGTGATCAGCTAAAATGCAAAGAAAGAGTGTACAGTGCTAGACAAGATCTGCATAAGAACTGTATCCATGTATGGCACAGACGTCTTAGGGACAGAGACCCAGAAGCAGTAAGGAAGATAGCTCAACTTGCAAATGGTATTGAAATCAACCAGTGCAGTCAAATGATGAAGTGCACTAGCTGTCTTAAAGGGAAAATGTCCAGAAAATCCTTTCCTAAAATAAGCACCACTAGATCTGCACAGCCTCTGGATCTGATACATACAGATGTATGTGGTCCAATGAGTGTTCAAACTCCTAGCAAGAAGAGATATTTTCTCACATTTATTGATGAATACTCCAGATATACAGTCACCTACCTGCTTCACAGTAAGGATAAAGTTCCACAGAAACTTGAAGAATATACTGCTGTAGTGTTTAACAAATTTGGAAGAATGCCAAAAGCCCTGCGTGCAGATAATGGAACCGAATATACAAGTGGCAAGGTGCAAACCATTTTGAAAAATAATGGAATCGTGTTCCAGACTACCATACCATACAACCCAGAACAAAATGGCATTGCAGAGAGAAAGAACCGTACTCTCTGTGAAAGTGGAACAAGTATGCTGTTTGATGTGAATTTACCTACAACATATTGGGGAGAAGCCATCATGACAGCTTGCTATCTTCAAAACAGAGTGCCAGGTAAAGCCACAAATAAAACGCCATATGAGCTATGGAACTGAGAGAAGCCTAACCTGAAGCACCCCAGAATGTTTGGAAGCAAAATGTTTATGTATGTTCCCAAAGAAAAACGTTCCAAGTGGGAATCACACACAAAGCAAGGAGTCCTGGTGGGCTATAGCGAAACTCAAAAGGGATATAGAATCCTGCACCCAGAGACCAACACAGTAACAATCAGCAGAGATGTGATTGATGAAAACTCTGTATAACTCAAATTCCATGAAGTTACACCAGTTATTCAACCTAAGGAGCAAGAACAAGAATCTCAATCACCAAACCCAGATGCCGAAAAGGAAAACAATGAAGTGTGGATAAGCTCTGAAGCCACCAAGGAAGACACAGAAGAACCAAGTCAACCTCCAGTCAGGAGATCAGAAAGGCCAAACAAAGGTATCCCAGCTAGACGCCTTTCTTATATGGTCAGAATACTTCCTGAACCAGAGCCACAGTCATCGCAAGAGATGCAAAAACTGCCTGTCCACAAGAAGCAGAAGTGGATAAGTGCTGCTATTGAGGAGATGGAGTCCCTTCACGAACTCCAGACATGGGAGATTACTGAGCTACCGCAAGGAAAAAGAGCTATAGGATGTAAGTGGGTCTTCAAAAACAAATATAACTCAAAAGGTAAAGTTCACCGGTTTAAGGCAAGATTGGTCGCATAAGGGTACTTGCAAAAGTATGGTAAAGATTATGATGCTACATTTTCTCTAGTTGCGAAGCAAACCACATTTAGAACTTTAATGTCCGTAGCTGCAGTTACACAGATGACAGTGAGACATTTTGACATCAAAACAGCCTTCCTACATGGTGACATTGCAGAAGAGTTGTACATGAGACAACCAGAGGGATATATTAAAAAGGGTGAAGAGAACCTTGTTTGTAAAATCCAAAAATCTCTCTATGGACTTAAGCAGTCGGCAAGAGCTTGGAACTCGAAAATGAACAAAGTTTTGATGGATGAAGGATTTAAAAGATCTCAAGCTGATCCATGCTTGTATACGAAAAATATAGCGAAGGAGTGGATGTATGTTCTCCTATATGTAGACGATGTAATCATCTCTCATCAAGATGAAAAAGAAATTGCAACGCTAGGTGAAATTCTCAACCAGCACTTTGAGACTAAGGACCTTGGAAATGTGACATATTATCTGGGAATCCAAATCCAGAGAAAGGAAGATGGGAGTTTCCTTCTCAACCAAAGTTCTAAAATTTCCATAATACTAAACCAGTTTGGAATGTCAAAAGCCAAAGGTGCGTTAACACCAATGGATCCGTCCTACTTAAAGTTGGAAGGAGAAGAAGATCTGCTACCCAGCAATGAGAGTTACAGACAAGCAGTGGGGGCACTTCTGCACATAGCAACCACAACTCGTCCGGATATCACAGCCACAGTCGGAATTCTCTGCCAACGTGTAAGCAAGCCGCACCAAAGAGACTGGAATGCAATTAAGAGAATTCCTCAATATCTTAAAGAAACTCAAAGGCTAAATCTTAAGATATCTGCATCAGGAGATCTCACTCTCAGAGGTTATGTGGATGCAGATTGGGCTGGAGATTCAAGTGATCAGAAATCAAGAAGTGGTTACTTGTTCAAGTTAGGAGAAAATTAAATTTCTTGTTACAGCAGAAAACAAGTGTCAGTCGCATGATCTTCTACAGAAGCACAATATATGTCTGCTGTTTATGCACATCAAGAAGTAATTTGGTTGAAACAACTTTTGGAAGATTTCAGCAAGCCATTAGCTCAAGCAACAATTATCTATGAGGACAACCAAGGATGCATTAAACTTGCCAGCAGTGAAAAGATTAGTCCAAGGACTAAGCACATTGATGTAAAACATCGCCACTTACGTTACTTAGTGGAACGTGATATACAACCCTTGGCAAAAATTATGGAATCACCGGCCTTCGAGGATGTTCATTCAGGTGTTTTATTTTGTTGAAAAAAAACAGATCACAGACATGGCACAAAACTGAAGTCATTTCAAATGGCAACTTTCTGGCTTTAAAAAACACTAAAAGAAATCAAGAACAAATAATGTGGTAGTCAGTAATGGTTATTTTTTTTTAACAAAGCATAGGGAAAAAAATTATGGAATCACTCAATTCTGAGGGAAAAAATTATGGAATCCTGAAAAACAAACAATCAAAAAAACACTCCAACACATCACTAGTATTTTGTTGCACCACCTCTGGTTCTTACAACAGCTTGCAGTCTCTGAGGCATGGACTTAATGAGTGTCAAACAGTACTCTTCATCAATCTGGCTCCAACTTTCTCTGATTGCTTTTGCCAGATCAGCTTTGCAGGTTGGAGCCTTGTCATGGACCATTTTCTTCAACTTCCACCAAAGATTTTCAATTGGATTGAGATCCGGACTATTTGCAGGCCATGACATTGACCTTATGTGTCTTTTTTCAAGGAATGTTTTCACAGTTTTTTCTCTATGGCAGGATGCATTATCATCTTGAAAAATGATTTCATCATCCCCAAACATCCTTTCAATTGATAGGATAAGAAAAGTGTCCAAAATATCAACATAAACTTGTGCATTTATTGAAGATGTAATGACAGCCATCTCCGCAGTGCCTTTACCTGACATGCAGCCCCATATCATCAATGACTGTGGAAATTTGCATGTCCTCTTCAGGCAGTCATCTTTATAAATCTCATTGGAACGGCACCAAACAAAAGTTCCAGCATCATCACCTTGCCCAATACAGATTCACGATTCATCACTGAATATGGTTTTCATCCAGTCATCCACAGTCCACGATTGCTTTTCCTTATACCATTGTAACTTTGTTTTTTTCTTTTTAGGTTTTAATGATGGCTTTCATTTAGCTTTTCTGTATGTAAATCCCATTTCCTTAAGGCGGTTTCTTACAGTTCGGTCACATTGACTCCAGTTTCCACCCATTCGTTCCTCATTTGTTTTGTTATGCATTTCCTGTTTTGGAGACATATTGCTTTAAGTTTCCGGTCTTGACGCTTTGATGTCTTCCTTGGTCTACCAGTATGTTTGCCTTTAACAACCTTCCCATGTTGTTTGTATTTGGTTCAGATTTTAGTCACAGCTGACTGTGAACAACCAACATCTTTTGCATCTTTTGGTAATGATTTACCCTCTTTTAAGAGTATGAGGATCCTCTCCTTTGTTTCAATTGACATCTCTTGTGTTGGAGCCATGATTCATGTCAGTCCACTTGGTACAACAGCTCTCCAAGGTGTGATCACTCCTTTTTAGATGCAGACTAACGAGTAGATCTAATTTGATGTAGGTGTTAGTTTTGGGAATGAAAATTTACAGGGTGATTCCATAATTTTTTCCCTCAGAATTGAGTGATTCCATAATTTTTTCCCTATGCTTGGTTAAAAAAATAACCATTACTGACTACCACATTATTTGTTCTTGATTTCTTTTAGCGTTTCTTAAAGCCAGAAAGTTGCCATTTGAAATGACTTCAGTTTTGTGCCATGTCTGTGACCTGCTTTTTTTCAACAAAACAAAACAACTGAATGAATATCCTCCAAGGCCGGTGATTCCATAATTTTTGTACTCGAGTTTGTTTATTGCTAGCCTGACAAGATGATAGCTGATGGTATGACAAAGCCATTATTAAGAGCAAGAGCCAAGTTGTGGACTTCAGAACCGCAATGGGACTAACAGGATAAGTAGTTGTTGAGTGGGGGTGTTGGAATCTGTTTGGTGCAACAACTCCATTCCTGTCTATGAGTGTTTAGTTGCTAGGTTTGTATGCTGTTTATAAAGTAAAAAAAAACTCCCAGAGGCTCACACAGGGAGAGCATGTGTCTGTATTTCCTACTTTCCGGTGTCTGTGTATGAGAGAAGCAGCCTGCTGTAGATGATGCACAGATAGAGACACACAAATCATGGGCTGACATACCGCCGGTTCAACCGGTGCGGCTGCACCAGGGCCCAGAGGCTCCAGCGGGCCCCTGCAGGGCGGCTAATAATAAGGGCAATCTGGCCTGTGTGTTCGGCCCCGAGGCTCCGGGGGCCCCTGGCCAGATTGCCCTCATGTGCGGCGGGCAGGAAGCGATCCCTGCAGCTCCCCTGGCTACAAGAGAAAATAGCAGGAGCGGAGCTGCAGGGATCCGTCCTGCCCAGCGCCCGCGCTTCCTCTCACAGCAGTGCTGCTGGATGACGCCATCATTCAGCGGCCGGCTGTGGCAGGGAGAGCGTGGGCGCCGGTGATGCTGCGGAGTGCCTGCGGTGCGGACGCCGGACAGGTGAGAGGTGCTGTGTGTGTATGTGTGCATGTGTGCATGTGTAGCGCTGCGGGGGAATGTGCAGACAGGTGAATGTTGCTGTGTGTGTGTGTGTAGGTGGAGGAAAGGGCAATGGTGGGGAGAAGGACATAATAGAGGTTATGGGGAGAAGGCAATGATGGGAGTGATGGGGAGAAGGCCATAATGGAGGTGATGGGGAGAATGCAATGGTGGCAGTGATGGGAGAAGGCATTGATGGAGGTGATGGGGAGAAGGCATTGATGGAGGTGATGGGGAGCAGGCAATGATGGAGGTGATGGGATAATGCCATCATGGAGGTGATGGAGAGAAGGCCATGATGGCGGTGATGGGTAGAAGGCAATGATGGGGGGTGGAGAGAAGGCAATGATGGGGGTGATGGGAGAAGACATTGATGGAGGTGATGGGGAGAAGGCTACGATGGAGGTGATAGGGAGAAGGCAATGATGGAGGTAATGGGGAGAAGGCCATGATGGAGTTGATGGGGAGAAGGCCATGATGGAGAGAAGGCAATGATGGAGGTGATGGGGAGAAGGCCATGATGGAGAGAAGGCAATGATGGAGATGATGGGGAGAAGGTAATGATGGAGGTGATTGAGAGAAGGCCATGATGGAGGTGATGGGGAGAAGGTAATGATGGGAGTGATGAGGAGAAGTCAATGATGGGGGTGATAGGTAGAAGGCATTGATGGGGTGATGGGGAGAAGGCATTGATGGATGTAATGGGGAGAAGGCAATGATGGGGAGAAGGCAATGATGGAGGTAATGGGGAGAAGACCATGATGGGGAGAAGGCAATGATGGAGGTGATGGGGAGAATGCCATCATGGAGGTGATGGAGAGAAGGCCATGATGGAGGTGATGGGGAGAAGGCAATGATAGGAGTGGTGGGGAGAAGGCAATGATGGGGAGAAGGCAATGATGGGGTGATGAGAAGAAGTCAATGATGGGTGTGATGGGGAGAAGGCATTGATTGTGGTGATGGGGAGAAGGCATTGATGGAGGTGATGGGGAGAAGGCAATGATGGGGAGAAGGCCATGATGGGGAGAAGGCAATTATGGAGGTGATGGGGAGAATGCCATCATGGAGGTGATGGAGAGAATGCCATCATGGAGGTGATGGAGAGAAGGCAATGATGGGGTGATTGGGAGAAGGCAATTATGGGGATGATGGGGAGAAGGCAATGATGGGGGTGTTGGGAGAAGGCATTGATAGAGGTGATGGGGTGAAGGCATTGATGGAGGTGATGGGGAGAAGGTGATAAAGAGGGCAATGATGGAGTGGGGAGAGGACAATAATGGGATGTGGGGGGAGGAGAACAATGAGGGATGTGGGGATTGGGATGAGAGGAAGGGGGACTTATAATGGACTTTGGAACAGGGGAGGTGGAGGAAGACATTATTATCGCTTATTATGTCTAATACAGTCCCTTAGTACTCACTTATTATGTTTAACACAGTCCCTTTGTATACAGTGTACTCACTAATTCTGTATAAGACCATCCTTAGTTACATAGTTTCATCTTGATAAAGTCTCATTGTGAGACGAAACATCGCCATGCTATGTGGATCTAAATAAACTCCACTTTTTCTCACTTTTGCAACTTGGAGTGCTGCCTTCCTATTTGTTTTGGTCTGGATATGGCAAGTGTGGGATATTGCTGAGGAGACCTGGGCACCCGCCATGTGGTATTGTGCTGTTCCATTCTTTCCATTTATATATATATATATATATATATATATATATACACACACACACACACATACACACACACATGTTGCTTTGTTGCCATAAAAGGAAGGGGGCCCAGACACATTTCTTGCACAGGGACCCCAAGCTGTCAGTGTCCGCCCCTGACACAAATGATTTTTCCTGATCATATAGTGTTCCTGATTGTTCCTGAATAAAGAAGCTCTGTTGTCACATGCTTGGAGAGTATCCTGAATAATCCGCTGCCAACAGTAACCCAAGGAAGTTATTAAAAATTATCCCTTAAGGCCCCACTTTTTTGTAGGCCACATGCTTTCCATACCTTCTACACTCCTCCATTTCCTGGCCCTTGAATGTAACTTTGGATGCAGAATGTCAGTCTGATGAAGAATAGTCCTGCACAATAAACCATCTGGAATTGTTTCTTTCCTGGGAGGTTTCTGAACCCCTTATGCACCCAGGAACTTAGGAACCCATTTCACTGGAAGTCTTTTAGGAATTTTAGGGAAAGTTAGGAGAGCTAAGGATAAAAGTACAAGTTGTGCATGAAAAGTATCATAGATTCAGGATTAATCATGGCTTTTACACTTCTATAGTCTTGATCTTGTTTTTGTATAGTGTAGAATAAAAAATAGAGTTTTGCTAAGTTCGGTGAGGATTGTTGCATGCCATACATGCCAACTCTTACGAGTTGTACCCCAAGGAGGTTATTAAAAATGATCTCTTAAGGCCCCACTTTTTTGTAGGCCATACACTTTCCATACTTTCCACGCTCCTCCATGTGCTGCCTCTTGAATGTGACTTTGGATGCAGAATCTCAGTCTGATGAAGGATAGTCCTTGACGATAAACCATCTGGAAGGGTTTCTTTCCTGGTAGATTTCTGAACGACTTATGCGCCCAGGACTGCTTAGGAACCCCATTTCACTAGAAGCCTCCTAGAAATTTTTGTGAAAGTTAGCAAATATGTGCACATACTCATATCTTCATATTGTCAGCAACCGGAACAGCAACAAATTACCCGACAATATGATTCTCCAGGTCAATATTAGAGATATAACATACATGCATAGTTTTTTTATTTGACTTGAAAAAAAAACGTTTTGAATTTTTGGGATGTGGGGCTGTGTCATGGCTTGTTTTTTGTGCCATGAGCCAATGTTTTAATTGATACTATTTTGGGATAGATACAATGTTTAGATAGCCTTTTGTAGTGTTGCAGTGGCTGAAAAAATGCTATTGTGATGTTTCATTATTTTTCTCATTATGAGGTTTACCAATCACGTTAATTAATTTTATATTTTGATAGATCAGACTTTTATGGGCAATGCGATGCCACATATGTGTTTTTTATTTCTATATTTTTAATAAAGGGAAGAGGTGAGTGAACTTTTATATTTTTCATATTTTTTTAATATTTTGGAAAACTTTTATTTTCACTTTTTTTCTGTATTTGTTAGTCCCTTTAGGGACTTAAACCTGCGATCATTGCTATAGTACAATCATGACAGGCATGATTCACTTCAGCAGACATCTGTCCGTCAGGACAACCTATCGGCACCTTGCGATCGCGTCACAGTGGCGCCAATATGTGCATACAATGACCCACCCTTCTGCCGGCGTGTTGTAAATGTTCCTGTTAGACATTGGTCAAAATTTATTTGCATGTCACATTCTATAAGCCTGTGACTGCTGCATGGGACTGAGAGTACCGCTTCTTATCTGTCAGCATCCACACTCTTATTTTGATTATCTGTTGGCATCCACAGCTCTAATTTTGATTAGCCGACAGCACAACATGACATGTGTATCGGGCAGCAATGATAACATCACAAAAGGCCAGCTAATCAAAAGAAGAGCAGCGGATGCCGGTCATGGAGCCCCAGTTACAGGGAGAACAGCCATTTAGAAGTCACTAGCAGAGCTAACCTCGGTCTTGTAGGAATAAGCAGATCTGCTATGCAAGGCAGGTGATGATGTGGTCATTGGTCTAATAGAAGCATTGGCACTGCACTTTTCTCTACATAGCACTGACTGAGAGCTATGTTTCTGCAAACAAGAAGACAGAAGCGGTAATAAACCACTTCTGTCTTCTCCTCAGGGTCTGTGTGTATGCCTGCAGTAGACTGCAAAGCCCAAAGATAAATGAAGAAGTAGGCATACATAGGGACTAGAGAAAGCAGCCAGAATGAACTATACACTGGCACTGCTGACTCCAATTACCTGCATGACTGCTGATTCCAATTATCAGGAGATGATGAGATCCACAAGTCATAGTGACATACTCAGAATGTGGAGCACTGCACACTGATGACCATAGGAGGAGCTGATAGAGGAGGCGTATCCTGAAGCAGGAGGAGTAAAGGTGGCAGTCACTGTAATACAGTGCAAGACACTTGGCCCAACAACTGAGGCAGTGGCACAAAGGCCCAAATTCGGGGCTGTCCTGCTGTATCCTGGATAGTTGGGACCTATGATTTTACTGGAGCACTCTAAAGGCCCCCTTAGAAATAAAACTAGCGCCTTCCAAACTCACCAATATCGAGGGGTTCAGCTAATAGTCTAATGTGTATGTTGGTGCCCGTCTCTCCCCTGAAATATAATATTGGGGTAGATAGGGATACGGCATGTATGATTTCAGAATCCTAATTCTTTTGTTCTCATGGAGATAAGCCACAGCCAGGACAAGTCTGACATCGACTCTCTCAAGCCCTCCTGTGTATGTGAGAGTTAAGCCCCCATCACACACAGCGATCTCACTAGCGAGATCGCTGCTGAGTCACTAGTCACTAGAAGCCAACGGCCCCGCAAGGAAGCCAACGCGAAACGCACGTTGGGGCTGCGTGTTCCGGGACCCCTAGCGAGGCACTATGAGTAAGAGTGGTTACAACCAGGATATTTGTTGTCTTTTTGCAACACCGTGCTTTTGATGCTATATCTTTATAGGCAGCCGTTGGGGCAATGTGCGGGAGATTTGTAACTTAATTTGACGTATTGGACACAGCCCACATTGCCCTATGTATAGTGTGTATATAGTGGTGTATAAATATGTGATTCTTCAGATGTATTAGTCTTTGCCTGATGAAGAGACCTGAGTAGTCTGGAAAGCTTGCAATTTGTTACCATCTTTTCAGTTAGCCATTAAAAGGTATCAACCACTGAGGACTCTCAATTCTAAATATTTTTCTATCTACTGGCTAACACGGTACGAAGATACACATCTTTACTATATAAGTATAGTTAGGCACTTGCACTTTAGGTTGCATCATCAGTGTGACTATCTTTGATTTTTTATACCACCTCCCCACCTCTTGTTATATTTATTGAATCTCATCTATGGCTCGGTCTCTATAATTGCTTGTTTGTCTGTTTCCCGATTTGATTCTTGTGATTGTTCAGTGTAACTATTATTTGTTGTGTACAATTTTTGTATCTAATAAATATTGATTTGCAATCTTTTGGTGGCTTTTTACACTCTGTGTCCTTTAGTGGGGAATCAAAAGTCTGCAGTCACAGAGGCATATCATGGTCACATATGGTTCCGAGTATTAGGGCTGAATTCATTTTTTTTAAATGTGAAGCTGTCTTGTCTATTATAATAAAGATATATTTTTGTGGGAATCCCGTACTGTTCTGTACTTCTTTGGATATTTTTTTACACTGTTGCTTGTCCTACCACTTTTCACTCTGTAGCTTTAGGGTATGGCCAGTGAGTTACTGCTAGGCGTCTTTTGGACAAATATTGGTTTAGACGGCTCATGATTTCTAGCACGTAGATGCAGGTGTCTTTGGGCTTATCAGGGTAGATAGCTGGTACAGGCTGACAAAATGCAGGCTCTTTCATGGGGTCTGATGAGTCAGAGATGTCAGTATCAATATCCAGTGAAGTACTCTACAAGTCCTCCCATACTTGATTTATAGACCCTTTTTGCAGCCAAGAGCAATGAGAAGAAACTGGAAATTCAAGGACCAGACATATCTAAAGAATTCATTACACACCATGGAAACAATCATAGCAGCTACTTGACCGATGTATGACAAACCAATGTGGTATTACACCCCCTAACACTGTGGTTGATCAGACTAACATAGCAGAATGGTGCAGTCATGGACACCAAGATCCATCTTTTCCGAGCAATAATGCTCTATGAGATCTATATAATGGAATTTATGGCCTGACAATCACATTGAAAGCCTTTTCTAATCACAGCCCCCCATAACCTGCTCTAACCACTCCTGAAAGCTTTAAGTAATTACAGAATATACCAAAACAACATTGCTGGTCCTTGACCTTCCTTATCACTGGCAGCTATCACTCCTCCACCATAACACCACTCATTCACTTCACCAGTAACCATGGAAACTCTCATAGAAAACAGTGAAGGGCCTCCGATAGGCGTCGAAATCCAGACCTTAAGCTGTAGTTATATGAGGAAATAACCTCCAAATTAAAGATTTAAGTCTTATTATTAGGTTTTACTTTTCTACATGTAATTAAGGAAAGAATCAGATAAGATAACATCCGGCTATCACATTTTAGGGAGTTATTCATATGATAAGGAAAGCGGGGATTCCGATACTGATAAATGAAACCCTAGAAAAATACTGGTTATTGGTAATAAGACTATTCCCAGAGGTGTAAAGGAAAAGAAGGGTTAATGTTTATACAACCCAGATATATATCTTATGAAATATTTACTTTCCATGTTTTTTTAATAATTAATATCTTCACTACTTCTTGGGAATTTTAAAGACCATCATCTTCGTCAGGCTCAGACAACCTTCTAGTGTGTACGGGAGAAATCAGGCTCAAAATTAAAAACGGAAAGAAAAAAAAAAACATGCATGCTCCCCAAAGTCAAGCGTGCACATTCATGGAAGAGTTGACTGTTTTTAAAAGGTGTTATTTGGGCTTTATGTTATTTTTCATTAAGCTTGACTTTTTATTTTTTCTGGACAGCTTATCAAGAAATCGCGAACAAATAATACTTTTTATGGACAAACTGTAAAACCATAATAAATCGTTATGATTATTAGTGATCCGTGGCTACAGCCCATCATTCTGATATGAAGACATCAGCAGCAGTCACTGTGAACCGTAAAATGATAATTGCAGTCAAACTAATCTGTATAAAGCTATGTTCACACGTTGCGTTTTTGCAGCGTTTTTTAAAGCACATTTTCAGCTGCGTTTCACAGTACCCGCAAAGACTATGAGACTTCAGAAATCTCATGCACACACCTTGTTTTTTTTTGTCCTGACTGTTTTGTCAAAGAGCTTGGTTTTTGAAAAATTCAGCTTGTAACTTCTTTCAGCGTTTTTCATCCACTGAAAGCAACGGGTATTGCAAAAATGCTGGAAAAAATGCTGCAAAAAAACGCAAGAACCAGGTTTTTCCGCGTTTTTGGTGCCAAAACATGATGAAGTTGAATCAGATTTTTTTTTTATGCGCTAAATTTTATTCAACACGTACAAGAGACAAATGTACCCTGACAAAAACACAGTAAAAAAAGCTCCAAAAACGCAGCAAAAAAGCAACAAAAATAAAACAAAACCTGCTTTTTGTCAGCTTTAAAAATATTACTGACACCTTAAATTTTTTTTAAGGCCAAGGCAAAAAATGCCATATTTTTATGGACTGTGCTGGAATTTCTGGATGGTTCTAAGTATAATACATGCATCAGTGTCAGAGTCCCATTCATATGGCCAGTAGTGATGAGGAAACGTTCAAGGAGTGTAACTTCTTCTCTGTCTAACAGCTGCAAATCATGCACATAATATACGAGCATGCCAGATACTCGGATAACACCGGAGCATGCTCTGATAAGAGGTTATCCAAGGACATTTGTTCATCATTAATTGCCAGAAATGCCGATGTGCTGGGAAAAACAGTGAAGGGAATGTAGCTCAGCAACCTAAAAATTGCAATCAATATAGGTGGCGAAGATGTTGGCTACACATGGGTGCATAGACTAAAGCTGGCCACGCACATTGTGTTATCTGACTTTTCGGACTCCTCCATACAAGTCATAACTCAGCTCAGCATGGATTTTCAATGGGGAGAGAGGAGAAAGCCAGTGCCAGAAAATTCTGACAATGGTTAATTTACTGGAGCATAAAAGACTCAGATGAGGAAATTTATATTGGGAGATTCGGATACAAATGAGACAGTCAGACAGACGATCACACTAACCTACAGTACATACAGTCATGGCCAAAGTTTTGAGAATGACACAAATATTAATTTTTACAAAGTCTACTGCTTCACTTTTTCTAATGGCAATTTGCATATACTCCAGAATGTTATAAAGAGTGATCAGCTTAACAGCTTAATGTGAAAATATAATATTTGTGTCATTCTCAAAACTTTTGGCCATGACTGTACAGCTTGCTCTTTTCCCGTAACCCACTTATGTACGGTAGGTAAGTCCTTTCCTGGTTGTGATCCCATGAGCAGCTGTTTATAAGCAGAGACCGACTATGTGGGCAAACAGCAAAAAGGCAATTCAAACTCTATACAAAGAGCAAATGGATGACCCAGAGTAGCCTTTGCAGAGATTTACAGAACCTATTGCTCAGACACTCAGTTTCTTTAAGGCTCTGTTCCTACAATGAGCTTTTAGTGAGATTTTAATGTCACAGATTTTCTGTACCAATTATGCACCTATTAGGTAAATTAAGTAACTTGTGTTCTTCCATTGCGGTTTTCAACATGCATTTTTATTGCGTTTCTTTGTCTGTTTTTACGGCGTTTTCTGTCTCTTGTTGGTATGTTATGTTTTAAATAAAGTTGCTTTGTTTTTGATCATTCTTGGTATTTTGGCTTTGACAAAAAATTATTGATACAGTCATGTGTGGATCACATGTGTCTTTGATGCGTTTCCGCACTAAAAACACATGTACGTTTTTTTACCTGTGGATTTTCCTCATCTAATCCTAGTCTATCGTGAAAAATCCATGCAGAAAAACTCAGCGTACCCGCAAGAGAAATTGACATGTTGTGGATTTGAAACACGCACCGGAGGTCAGTTGAGTAAAAAATAAAAAGTACAGTGGGCATAAGATTTCTTTAAATCCCACCTACTCTGCTGGAACCGTAAGACACTGCGGTTTTGACTCAGCAAAAATATGTGGCATCAAAAACTCAACTAGAATCTAAAGATGTTTTCTAGGATTAGAAAACAAAGTCTGTTTTTTCTTTTTCCAATAACAGTGCCACATGTATTCCCAGGTTGCTTGTGGCAGGGCAGCTCAGCTCCATTCACTGCAGTGGAGTGGTGCTGCAGTACCAGACACAGCCCATGAGCAGGTGAGGCACTGTTTATTAGTGCCCCGTTACACATAGCGACGCTCCAGCGATCCCAACAACGATACGACCTGGTAAGGATCGCTGGTACATCGCTACATGGTCGCTAGTAAGTTGTCAAAGAGGCAGATCTACTCAACGACGCAGCAACGATACGGAGATCCGTATAACGACCTCGGCGGTCGTTGAGACCTTGTCACAGCAGCGATTCTGAAAAAGACAAAGCAAAATCACGCCTGCGCCCAGGGGCATATCTGGGGGGGGCAGCCGGGGCAGGTGCCCCGGGTGCAGCCGGCAGGGGGCGCAGTCGGGCCGCCTAATGCGGCGGTCCGCAGTGTCTCCCCCGCGGCTGTGTTCTGCCGCCCCCGGCCTGAGAGTCGGCGGTTCCCTGTGCCGGCTGTCAAGCTGACAGCCGGCGCAGAGAAGCTGCTGCGTGCCGGCTCCCAGCCAGGAATCAATTGCACTGGCGTCTATACAGACGCCAGTACAATTGAAGCTCTGACTGCGGGTCAGAGCGACGCCAGCAGCGTGATCAGGTCATGTGATCACGCTGCTGACGTCACTCGCCGGCGGCGGCAGCAAGATGGAGGAACGATGGTGGTAAGTGTGCTCCAATATGGAGCTGAAGATACCACCGAAGATGGGGGGGGCATAATGTGTGTGTATGGGGGGGTGAATTTAGAGTGGGGATGGGGGGTTACTTTATGTGTGAGGGGGATTTGGGGATGGGGATTGGAGTGGGGATGGGGGACTATTTTATGTGTGGGGGGATTTGGAGTGGGGATGGGGGCTATTTTATGTGTGGGGGATGGGGGGCTATTTTATGTGTGGGGGATTTGGAGTGGGGATGGGGGGCTATTCTATGTGTGGAGGGATTTGGAGTGGGGATGGGGGGCTATTTTATGTGTGGGGGGATTTGGAGTGGGGATGGGGGGCTATTTTGTGTGGGGGCCGGGGATTTGTAGTGGGGATGGGGGGCTATTTTATGTGTGGGGGATGGGGGCTATTTTATGTGTGGGGGGATTTGGAGTGGGGATGGGGGGCTATTTTATGTGTGGGGGGATTTGGAGTGGGGATGGGGGGCTATTTTGTGGTGGGGCCGGGGATTTGGAGTGGGGATGGGGGGCTATTTTATGTGTGGGGGGATTTGGAGTGGGGATGGGGGGCTATTTTGTGTGGGGGGATGGGGGCTATTTTATGTGTGGGGGGATTTGGAGTGGGGATGAGGGGCTATTGTATGTGTGGGGGGATTTGGAGTGGGGATGGGGGTGTTGTGAATAGGCTGGAAATGAGTTCTGAGCAGAAGCTCCCTCTGGTGGTTACAAACGGTACTGGACTGTCCAGTGAAGATTGTGAGGATTGGGAATCAGGTGTTACTGACTGGTCTTATATAAGGGAGTCACCTTCCCATCAGGGTTGCCGGTGATCAATTGTTCTGGTCTCAATCCTTGATTCCTGTTTCCTTGGTAGCCTGCTGTGTCGTGTCTGAATCTCCTGCTAACAGATAAGACATTTTCTTCTTTTGTTTTTGTGCTTGATTTTTGCATTTTGTCCTGCACTTCTTTGGGGGCCTTCAGGGTCCCCTCTGGGGGCTTTTGCCTCTCAGTTCAGTTCAGCCACTGTTGTTTGTACATTTGCTTTTTCCAGTTTTTTCAGTGGCTGCTGTTTTGTTTTTGGTTACACCAGAGAACTAATTTAGGTGGTAGAGGTCGTGTGATCTCAGGTGTTTTTGAAATTAGTAGAGTTGGTGCTTTTCAGGGTTTTTTGGGATTGCAGTAAGTGCCCTTCCTATCCTTTTCTATTTAGTAAGTTTGGGCCCCAACGTTTGCTCATACTATTTTCTGTCTGTGTCAGTATTTCTTCTTGTCTAACCGCCATTACATGTTTGGGGGCTTTCTATGTTCTTTGGGGATCTGCTCCGGGGCAGATAGCTTTCCTCTTTCTATCTTTAGGTGTAGTTAGTTTCTCAGGCTGTGACGAGGCGTCTAGGACCAACATAGGAACGCTCCACGGCTGCCTCTAGTTGTTGGTGGTTAGTCAGGGTACTGCAATCTCATAGTTTCCAACTGCTCTGGTGTATTTCCTTTTTTGCCTGCCCTCCTCAGTTACCAAATCATAACAGTATCACCGGCCTAAACTGAAAATTGTATGGTACTCACAGAAGGGAAAAATATTGTGAAAGAAAAAAGTTGTCAGAGTTGTCAGAGTTGTCAGAGATTTTTTTTTTTCTGTTTGTTGCATTTTTTTTTTCCCTCTGTATCTCTGGGTGCTGAGGAGGATATGTTTTATTTTTTTTTTCCTCAATGGAGTTTGCACAGTTGTCTGGCCGTGTGGATCAGCTTGCCACTGAAGTTCGGAGTATTGCTACCTATCTTGCTGGGTTGCCTGTTGTGGAACCTAGGATTCCCATGCCAGATTTGTTTTTAGGGATCGAGCTAAGTTTCTGAATTTCAAAAATAACTGTAAATTGTTTTTTGCCTTAAAATCTAAGTCCTCAGGGAACGCAGCGCAGCAGGTTCAAATTGTCATCTCTCTCCTGCGCGGCGACCCTCAGGATTGGGCTTTTTCCCTGACACCTGGGGATCCTGTTTTGAGTGATGTTGATGCGTTTTTTCAGGCTTTGGGGTTATTGTACGAGGAGCCTAATGTCACTGATCAAGCTGAAAAAACTTTGTTGGCATTAAGTCAGGGGCTTGAGGACGCTGAGTTATACTGTCAGAGATTCCGTAGGTGGGCAGTCCTGACCAAATGGAATGACGACGCTTTGGCAGCTCTTTTTCGGAAGGGACTGTCGGATAATGTAAAGGATGTTATGGTGGGATTCCCTGTTCCCTCTGGTCTCAATGATTCTATGTCATTAGCGATTCAAATTGACAGACGTTTGCGTGAGCTTCTGAATCCATGCAGTGTGATAGAGTGGTTTCTGGGGCACAGCGTCATGAATTTCGAAAGCGCAATGGGTTATGTTTCTACTGTGGTGATGCCTCTCATGCTATTTCTGTCTGCCCTAAGCGGGGAAGACGTTTTGCTCGCTCAGTTGTCTTAGGTAGTGTTCAGACTAAGTTTTTGTTAACTGTTACCCTGATATGCTCTCTGTCCTCATTTTCTGCTCAGGCTTTTGTTGATTCTGGAGCAGCTATTAACCTGATGGATTTTGATTTTGCTAAACATTGTGGGTTTCCCTTGATACCCCTACGGAAGTCTATTCCCCTACTGTGGATCGATTCTACCCCTTTGGCTGAGAATAAACCTCAGTTCTCTACTCAGGTGATAATGAGGGTAGAACCTGATCATCAGGAGAGTTGCAAATTTTTGGTTCTGTATAATCTGCATGACATTATCGTACTGGGTTTCCCTTGGTTACAGTCTCATAATCCTGTTTTGGATTGGAAATCTGTGTCTGTTACCAGTTTGGGCTGTCAATGTGTTAATACCAACACTCCTGTTTTTTCTGCCTCCCCCCAGGCTCAGGATGTTCCTGACTTTTTGATTGATTTTTCTGATGTGTTTAGCGAAAGTAAATCTGCATCCTTACCTCCCCATAGGAGCTATGACTGCGCTATTGAATTAGTGCCTGGTAGTAAATTCCCTAAAGGTCGCCTTTTTAACTTGTCTGTACCTGAACATGACGCTATGCGGTCTTATATCAAGGAGTCATTGGAGAAGGGTCATATCAGACCATCCTCTTCACCCTTAGGTGCCTTTTTTTTCTTTGTGGCCAAAAAGGATGGTTCATTAAGGCCGTGTATTGATTATCGTCTCTTGAACAATATTACTGTGAAATATCAATATCCGTTACCCTTGATCTCTGATCTGTTTTCCAGGGTGAAAAACGCTACTTGGTTTACCAAGCTTGACCTCAGGGGGGCATATAACCTTATTCGCATTAAGCACGGGGATGAATGGAAGACGGCATTTAATACCCCTGAAGGGCATTTTGAGTACCTTGTGATGCCCTTTGGGCTCACTAATGCTCCTTCTGTCTTCCAGTCCTTCATGAATGACATTTTCAGGGATTTTGTGGATAAATTTCTGATTGTTTATTTGGATGATATCTTGATTTTTTCCAATGACTGGGACTCTCATGTAAAACATGTTCGGACTGTGTTCCAGATTTTGAGAGAGAATGCTCTGTATGTGAAGGGATCAAAGTGTCTTTTTGGCGTTCAGAGGATCTCATTTCTGGGTTTCATTTTGTCCCCATCTGTTATTGAAATGGACCCGGTCAAAGTTCAGGCTATCTGTGATTGGGTCCAACCTACTTCTTTAAAGGCTCTTCAAAGATTCTTGGGTTTTGCCAATTTTTATTGTAAATTTATTGGTAATTTCTCTGTTATTGTTAAACCATTAACTGATTTGACCAAGAAGGGTTCTGATGTGGTGAATTGGCCTCCTGAGGCAGTCTCTGCATTTCAGGAACTTAAGCAGAGATTCACTTCTGCTCCTGTTCTACGGCAGCCGGATGTTTCTCTACCATTTCAGGTGGAGGTTGATGCCTCTGAAATTGGGGCAGGTGCCGTTTTGTCCCAAAGAGATCCAGAGACCTCTAAAAGTAACTGTAGCGTCGGCGTCCCTGCCCTCTGCTAGGCAGGGACGCTGTTCCCCTCACCCCTCTGCTCCGAGCCCGGCGTCCTCCTCCCGCTCTGCTGGCAGCGCGCGCTCCTTCCCGGCCACTGAGCTTAGGGCGCACGCGCGCTCCCTCCCTCTTAATGGGGCCGCGCGCGCCGTCCTAAGGAGTCCCCGGCCAATGGCTGGAGGACTTCACCATATATAAGGCACTTCCTCTAAAATGGAGGTGCCCGAGCAATGTTGTTGCACTGTTCACTACTCTGCTTCAGCCCTCAGGTTCCGTTGCCAGTTACCTGCCAGATTCCTGCCAGTTTGCTGTTTGTTCCTGCCTGATATTCCGCTTACCTGCTTGCTAGCCTGTGGTCCGATAGTCTGCCTATTATCACAGGCCAGTCTGTCTATGGACCAGCCTGCCCGCTCACCTGGGAGCGCTCACCTGTTACCTGCCTGCTAGCCTACCTGGAGGCTCCGCCGTCCGACAGTCTGCCCTCCATCACCTGCCAGTCTGTCTATGGACCAGCCTGCCCGCTCACCTGGGAGCGTTCACCTGTTACCTGCCTGCTAGCCTACCGGGAGGCCCTGCCGTCACGTGCTGTGACCACCTGCTATTCCAGAGACTCTCGCCCGCTCACCTGGGAGCGCTCATCTGCTATCTGCCTGCTAGCCTACCGGGAGGCTCAGCCATCACAGGTCGTATCTACCTTACCCAGAGACTGCCCCGGTCACTTGCCGTGACCTCCTGCCCGTTCATCCAGAGACTGCCCCGGTCACTTGCCGTGACCTCCTGCCCGTTCATCCAGAGACTGCCCCGGTCACTTGCCGTGACCTCCTGCCCGTTCATCCAGAGACTGCCCCGGTTACCTGCTGTGACTGTCTGCCCGTCTACCCTGGTCGCCACCCGCTCCCTTACAAGGAGCGCCCCTTTGTATAGTAGCTCAGAGGTTCCGCCTCCCAGACCCGTTACAGTTTGCTCGGGCCATGGAACCCGGTGGCACCCAAGCTCCCTCCATCTCGGACCTGTGTCATGAACTGTCCCGTCAGAGGTCCCAACAGGAGTCCATCCTGGGTCACCTGCGGAATGTCAATTCTCGCCTGGACACTCTGACAGCTCCACCAGCAACCACCGCTGGTGCCATGACTCGCAATCCGGCAGCTCCCCTGCTCCCCAATTCCATGGTCTCCTGTCACGGACCCCGGCTCTCCGCACTTCCTCGCTTCGGAGGCGACCCCGCTCAGGCTCGGGGCTTCATTAATCAGTGCACTCTGCACTTTGAACTCCTATCCCACCAGTTTAACTCCGACCGGGCCAAAATTGCCTTCATCATGTCCCATCTCACCGGGAGGCCCTGGCCTGGCTAAATCCTCTTTGGGAGAGAGGAGACCCCCTGGTGTCCGACCTGTCTGCCTTTCTCGCGGCTTTCCGGAAAGTCTTTGACGAACCCGGACGAAAGATCTCATCAGCATCATCTCTGCTACGCCTCCGTCAGGGAAATCTCACCGTTGGCCAATATGCCATACGGTTCCGTACCCTTGCCTCGGAGCTGGCCTGGGATAATGACGCTCTGGTATCTGTCTTCTAGGAGGGTCTGTCCAGCCGTATTAAAGATGAACTCGCCGGTCGGGACATTCCTACCACTCTCGATGACCTAATAACTCTTGCCACCCGGATTGATCTACGGTTCCAGGAGCGTACCAAAGAGGTCACCCGTGAGAGGAGGTTTCCACGTCTAGCTCCTACCTTTCAGAAACCCGTCACTCCCTCCGTTTCTCCCCAAGTACACTCTCCTGAGCCTATGCAGGTCGACCAGACCAAGATGGTCAAAACCCGTCAGGACTTACGCCGTGCCGAGGGGAGTTGCTTCTACTGTGGCAGTAAGGAGCACCGGATCCGTACCTGCCCGGAGAGGTCGGGAAACGCCTGTGTCTAGGTTCGCTCAGAGAGGTCGACCTAGACAAGGATAAATCCTCTCCATCTCTGCTGCTGTCAGTCTCAATTCTCTGCGGGGAGAACCGTTATTTCGAACTAGCTCAACTTGACTCTGGAGCAGCCGGGAATCTTATTTCACAGTCCCTGGTAGAAAAATACCGCATTCCCACCAAACCTCTGGCTGTACCATTATCTGTCGCTGCTGTGGATGGGGGCCTCTTACCACGTCCCATCCAACTCATCACCGAATCCATAACTCTGCAGGTGGGAATGCTGCATTCTGAGAGCATCTCTTTTCATGTTCTGCCTGGACTCTCTCACGCCCTCTTACTGGGTCTACCTTGGCTCCAGAGACATGCACCCGTGCTCGACTGGCAGACCGGAGAGGTCCTTCGCTGGGGACAGGATTGTCATAAGACGTGTTTGGTTCCTGTTCATCCCGTCCGTCCTTCTCCTACCCCAACTAATCTAGCAGGACTTCCGATTCCCTATTGGTCATTTGCTGATGTCTTTAATAAAAAGGAGGCAGAGACATTACCCCCTCACAGACCATACGACTGTCCTATCAACCTGTTACCTGGTACTACGCCTCCCCGTGGGCGTATTTACCCATTGTCCGCTGCTGAGACCCAGTCGATGTCTGAATATATCGAGGAGAATTTGGCCAGGGGATTCATCCGGAAATCTACCTCCCCGGCAGGAGCAGGCTTCTTTTTCGTAAAAAAGAAGGACGGCTCTCTCCGTCCCTGTATAGACTATAGAGGCCTTAACCAGATCACGGTGAAGAATAAGTACCCCCTTCCGTTCATTCCAGAATTATTTGATCGTCTGAGGGGGGCTAGAATCTTCACCAAACTGGATCTCCGTGGGGCGTACAACCTGGTCCGTATCCGTCAAGGGGATGAATGGAACACTGCATTCAACACCCGGGACGGCCACTATGAATATCTAGTGATGCCCTTTGGTCTCTGTAATGCTCCTGCCGTCTTTCAAGAGTTGGTCAATGACATCTTCCGGGACCTTCTCTACTCCTGCGTAGTGGTGTACCTGGACGACATCTTGGTCTTCTCTCCGGATCTCCAGACTCACCGGAGGGACGTTCGTCAGGTTCTGCTCAGGCTCAGGCAGAATCACCTCTTCGCTAAATATGAGAAGTGCCTCTTTGAGCAGACCTCGCTTCCGTTTTTGGGCTACGTTATTTCTCAGACCGGCCTACGAATGGATCCAGAGAAACTGTCTGCCATCGAGAAATGGCCCCGACCGGAGGGATTGAAGGCCATTCAGCGGTTCCTGGGCTTCGCCAACTACTACCGCCTCTTCATACCGCACTTCTCTTCCCGGACTGCCCCAATTTCTGCGATCACCCGTAAGGGCACTAACCCCAAAGAGTGGACGCCCGAAGCAGAGGAGGCCTTTCTTTCCTTAAAACAGGCCTTCTCTTCCGCCTCGGTGCTTCATCGCCCGGACGGCAACAAGCAGTTCTTCATGGAGGTTGACGCTTCCTCCTCTGGAGCCGGAGCGGTACTTACTCAAAAATCATCTTCCGGGAGGATGGTAACTTGCGGCTTCTTCTCCAAACTCTTCTCCTCTTCTGAGCGCAATTATTCCATAAGAGACCGAGAGTTATTGGCCATCAAGCTGGCATTGGAGGAGTGGCGTTACCTACTCGAGGGGGCTCTTCATTCGGTAATTATTTACACTGACCACAAAAACTTGGCTTACCTCCAGCATGCCCAGAGACTTAACCCGCGCCAGGCCCGGTGGTCCTTGTTTTTTGCTCGTTTTGATTTTGTTCTACATTTTCGCCCGGCTGACAAGAACATCAAGGCGGACGCCTTGTCCCGATCCTTCCTGGTGTCGGATCTCGAGGAGGAACCTAAACATATCATCGATCCCGCCAGAGTAATGCAGGTGGCTCCCGTGAGTCTAAATCGTCTCCCTCCCGGTAAGACGTTCGTATCGGTACCCGATCGGGAGAGGATCCTACACTGGGGTCATTCGTCTAAACTAGCTGGCCACGCCGGTCAGAAAAAGACCCTCCAGCTTATTATCCGGCATTACTGGTGGCCTACCCTGCACAAGGACGTAATAGACTTTGTTTCTGCCTGTGCCTCCTGTGGCCGCAACAAAGTTCCGAGACACCTGCCTGCCGGTCGCCTCCTTCCGCTTCCTGTACCCGCTGCCCCCTGGCAGCATATAGCCATGGACTTCATAACGGACCTCCCCGTCTCTGCCGGTTGTACGGTCATTTGGGTGGTCGCTGACCGCTTTTCCAAGATGGCTCACTTTATTCCCCTGCCAGGCCTCCCGTCTGCACCCGAGCTGGCTAAAGACTTTATCCGCCACATCTTCCGTCTTCATGGCCTGCCCCGTCACATCGTGTCGGATCGTGGGGTACAGTTCACCTCACGTTTCTGGAGAGCCACTTGTAAATTTCTAGACGTCACCCTGGACTTCTCCTCCGCCTACCACCCACAGTCCAATGGTCAAGTGGAGCGGATCAATCAGATCCTGACCAGTTACCTCCGGCACTTCGTTAATGCCCACCATTCTGACTGGGTGGATCTCCTGCCATGGGCCGAATTTTCTTACAACAATCACGAGAGCGAATCTTCCTCCAAATCCCCGTTTTTTGTAGTCTTCGGTCAGCATCCTCGGATCCCATTTCCCGTGTCCACCTCAGTGGACAATCCGGCTGCGGAATCTCTTGTTAACAAATTTTCCTCCATATGGGAGAGTACCCGGTCCGCACTCCTTCTGGCATCCGAGCGTATGAAAAGACATGCTGACAAAAAACGTCTGGATCCTCCTCAATTCCGTCCTGGGGATAAGGTCTGGCTCTCGTCCAAGTATGTCCGGCTCAAGATTCCTTCCTATAAGTTAGGGCCTCGGTTCATCGGTCCTCTGGAGGTCATCAGTCAGATCAACCCGGTGGCCTATAAATTGAAACTTCCGGCCAACTTGCGGATCCCTAACTCCTTCCATGTATCTCTCCTCAAACCGGTGGTACTTAACTCTTTTTCCAAGTCTACAGGTACGCCTCCTGCTCCGGTTTCAGCTGAAAACGAATTTGAGGTAGAGAACATTCTGGCCACCAAAAGGGTAAGAGGGAAGACCTATTTTCTGGTAGATTGGAAGGGGTTTGGTCCTGAGGAGAGAACGTGGGAGCCTCGGGAGAACATCCATGCGCCTCTCATCCTAGCTAAATTTCTCTCTGGCCTAAAAAAGGGGGGGCTAAAGGGGGGGGTACTGTAGCGTCGGCGTCCCTGCCCTCTGCTAGGCAGGGACGCTGTTCCCCTCACCCCTCTGCTCCGAGCCCGGCGTCCTCCTCCCGCTCTGCTGGCAGCGCGCGCTCCTTCCCGGCCACTGTGCTTAGGGCGCGCGCGCTCCCTCCCTCTTAATGGGGCCGCGCGCGCCGTCCTAAGGAGTCCCCGGCCAATGGCTGGAGGACTTCACCATATATAAGGCACTTCCTCCAAAATGGAGGTGCCCGAGCAATGTTGTTGCACTGTTCACTACTCTGCTTCAGCCCTCAGGTTCCGTTGCCAGTTACCTGCCAGATTCCTGCCAGTTTGCTGTTTGTTCCTGCCTGATATTCCGCTTACCTGCTTGCTAGCCTGTGGTCCGATAGTCTGCCTATTATCACCCGCCAGTCTGTCTATGGACCAGCCTGCCCGCTCACCTGGGAGCGCTCACCTGTTACCTGCCTGCTAGCCTACCTGGAGGCTCCGCCGTCCGACAGTCTGCCCTCCATCACCTGCCAGTCTGTCTATGGACCAGCCTGCCCGCTCACCTGGGAGCGTTCACCTGTTACCTGCCTGCTAGCCTACCGGGAGGCCCTGCCGTCACATGCTGTGACCACCTGCTATTCCAGAGACTCTCGCCCGCTCACCTGGGAGCGCTCATCTGCTATCTGCCTGCTAGCCTACCGGGAGGCTCAGCCATCACAGGTCGTATCTACCTTACCCAGAGACTGCCCCGGTCACTTGCCGTGACCTCCTGCCCGTTCATCCAGAGACTGCCCCGGTCACTTGCCGTGACCTCCTGCCCGTTCATCCAGAGACTGCCCCGGTCACTTGCCATGACCTCCTGCCCGTTCATCCAGAGACTGCCCCGGTTACCTGCTGTGACTGTCTGCCCGTCTACCCTGGTCGCCACCCGCTCCCTTACAAGGACCACCCCCTTGTATAGTAGCTCAGAGGTTCCGCCTCCCAGACCCGTTACAGTAACCCTTGTGCCTTTTTCTCTCTAAAATTTTCTCCCACTGAACGTAATTATGACGTGGGTAATCGGGAGTTATTAGCCATGAAGTGGGCTTTTGAAGAGTGGAGACATTGGCTGGAGGGAGCCAAACATCAGGTGGTGGTCCTTACTGACCATAAGTATCTAGTTTATCTGGAATCTGCCAAGCGACTTAATCCTAGACAGGCCAGGTGGGCCTTGTTTTTCACACGTTTTAATTTTGTGGTTTCATTTCTTCCTGGCACTAAAAATGTTAAGGCGGATGCCCTCTCGAGGAGTTTCCTGGCGGACTCTCCTGAGTTATCTGATCCTTCTGTTATTTTGAAAGAGGGTGTAGTTCTTTCCGCCATCTCGCCCAATTTGAGACTGGCTCTGGAGGGGTGCCGGGAAGATAAGCCCGAGCGCTGTCCTGTTGGGAAATTGTTTGTCCCGGACCAGTGGAAAAAGAGTGTAATGTCTGAGATTCATTGTTCCGCGTTGGCCGGTCATCCCGGAATTTTTGGTACCAGGGACTTGGTTGGTCGGTCCTTTTGGTGGCCTACCTTGTCTCGTGATGTCAGGGAGTTTGTGCAGTCCTGCGGGACTTGCTCTCGCTCCAAGCCTTGCTCTCGTTCTAGTGGTTTGTTGATGCCATTACCTGTGCCCAAGAGACCATGGACCCATATCTCTATGGATTTCATTTCCGACCTCCCTGTTTCTCAGAGAATGACCGTCATCTGGGTGATTTGCGATAGGTTTTCCAAGATGATACATCTTGTGCCATTACCTAAGTTGCCTTCCTCCTCTGAATTGGTGCCTTTGTTCCTTCAGCACGTGGTTCGTTTACACGGCATTCCTGATAACATTGTGTCTGACAGAGGAGTCCAGTTTGTTTCCAGATTTTGGAGGACCTTTTGTTCTAAAATTGGTGTTCAATTGTCTTTCTCCTCGGCGTTTCATCCTCAGACCAATGGTCAAACTGAGAGAACAAACCAGACATTGGAGACTTATCTAAGATGCTTTGTGTCTGCTGATCAGGATGACTGGGCCTCTTTTTGCCTTTGGCTGAGTTTGCTCTTAATAATAGGGCTAGCTCTGCCACTTTGATGTCTCCATTTTTCTGTAATTCTGGGTTTCACCCTCGATTTTCTTCTGGACAGACGGAGGCTTCTGTCTGCCCGGGTGTTGACTCTGTTGTGGAGCGTATGCAACAGATTTGGGACCAGGTAGTGGAGAGGTTGTCCCTCTCTCAGGAGAGGGCCCAGCGGTTTGCTAACCGGCATAGGACTGATGGTCCTCGGTTTAAAGTGGGGGACTTGGTCTGGTTGTCCTCAAGAAATATTCCTATGAGAGTGGCATCTCCTAAATTTAAGCCTAGGTTCATTGGACCTTATAAGATCATGGACATTCTTAACCCTGTTTCTTTTCGTTTGCTTCTTCCAGGGACATTTAAGATCCATAACGTGTTCCACAAGTCCTTGTTGAAGAGGTTTGTTGAGCCAGTGGTTCCTACTACTGTGCCTCCTGACCCTGTTTTGGTTGAGGGCAATCTGGAGTATGTGGTTGAGAAAATATTGAATTCTCGTTTTTCTAGACGAAGACTCCAGTATTTGGTTAAATGGAGAGGTTATGGTCAGGAAGACAATTCTTGGGTGTTTGCTTCGGACATCCATGCTAGGAGACTCATCCGTGCGTATCATAGAACTCATCCTGACCGACCTGGTTGCTCAAATGAGGGTTCGGTGACCCCTCCTCAAGGGGGGGGTACTGTTGTGAATAGGCTGGAAATGAGTTCTGAGCAGAAGCTCCCTCTGGTGGTTACAAACGGTACTGGACTGTCCAGTGAAGATTGTGAGGATTGGGAATCAGGTGTTACTGACTGGTCTTATATAAGGGAGTCACCTTCCCATCAGGGTTGCCGGTGATCAATTGTTCTGGTCTCAATCCTTGATTCCTGTTTCCTTGGTAGCCTGCTGTGTCGTGTCTGAATCTCCTGCTAACAGATAAGACATTTTCTTCTTTTGTTTTTGTGCTTGATTTTTGCATTTTGTCCTGCACTTCTTTGGGGGCCTTCAGGGTCCCCTCTGGGGGTTTTTGCCTCTCAGTTCAGTTCAGCCACTGTTGTTTGTACATTTGCTTTTTCCAGTTTTTTCAGTGGCTGCTGTTTTGTTTTTGGTTACACCAGAGAACTAATTTAGGTGGTAGAGGTCGTGTGATCTCAGGTGTTTTTGAAATTAGTAGAGTTGGTGCTTTTCAGGGTTTTTTGAGATTGCAGTAAGTGCCCTTCCTATCCTTTTCTATTTAGTAAGTTTGGGCCCCAACGTTTGCTCATACTATTTTCTGTCTGTGTCAGTATTTCTTCTTGTCTAACTGCCATTACATGTTTGGGGGCTTTCTATGTTCTTTGGGGATCTGCTCCGGGGCAGATAGCTTTCCTCTTTCTATCTTTAGGTGTAGTTAGTTTCTCAGGCTGTGACGAGGCGTCTAGGACCAATGTAGGAACGCTCCACGGCTGCCTCTAGTTGTTGGTGGTTAGTCAGGGTACTGCAATCTCATAGTTTCCAACTGCTCTGGTGTATTTCCTTTTTTGCCTGCTCTCCTCAGTTACCAAATCATAACAGGGGGGCTATTTTATGTGTGGGGGGATTTGGAGTGGAGATGTGGGGCTATTTTATGTGTGGGGGGATTTGGAGTGGGGATGAGGGGCTATTTTATGTGTGGGGGGATTTGGAGTGGGGATGGGGGGCTATTTTATGTGTGGGGGGATTTGGAGTGGGGATGGGGGGCTATTTTGTGTGGGGGCCGGGGATTTGGAGTGGGGATGGGGGGCTATTTTATGTGTGGGGGCTGGGGATTTGGAGTGGGGATGGGGGGCTATTTTATGTGTGGGAGGATTTGAGGGTACTGAAGAGTATGTATGTATGAGGAAACAGTATGGGGGATGGTTGCAGACAGTGTGGGGAGTGAACGGGTGAATGTATGTGGACATAGTATGGGGAGTCAGGGGTATGTGTGAGCAGACAGTATAGAGAGTGAGGGGGTAAATACTGTATATGAGGAGACAGTATGCTGAACAGGGGGGATGTGAGAGGAAACAGTGTGAGGAGGGATGGGAATAGTGTGAGGCGACAGTATATTGCAGTTATTTTTATTTAGGGGCATTATAATGACTCTTCTGTCTTTAAGGGCATCATGTGGAGAGTTGGTGCAGAAGACTGGAGAAGATGGAGGTCTGCAGAGACTGCTGTGGATGAGAAAACTCATCATGGGGTCTGGACAAGATGAAGAAAAGGAGAACGACTCCAGAGACGACGTCATCTATAAGGTACCTGGATGAAAATGTTATTTGTGAAATTGACTAATTCTCATGTCTTTATTTGTTAGGAGTAGTGTTGAGCGATAGTGCTTGATATCTAAAAATATCGTATCGAAATTGTATCGCCGATAGCACTAAATATCGTCGATATCCGATTTCGATACCGGAAGTCCAATGTAAGTCTATGGGAACAAAATATCGCAACTAAAAAAAACCTTTATTTCCTTGTAAACACTAAATATACACACATAGAATACATATATATATATATATATATATACATGTCATTGTGACATATATATATACATATATGTATAGTTTATACACTTCTACATAGTAAAATATCCTCTGATTCAATTGCCGGGTAAAGCCGGCTTCTGTGAAAAGACAGAAGCACCCGACATGAAATGACACTTGGTGTACATAGGGTTAACCATGTCTTTTCATGTCGTTTGCAATCTGATTTGCACAAACAATTACATCAGTCTATGTGTGCAAAATTTCACACCTGTAGGGGTTAATTAAAGGTGTAAATTCGGTGTAAAAAAAACGGACTTTTTTGCTACGAATTTACACCTTTAATTAACCCCTACAGGTGTGAAATTTTGCACACTTACACTCATGTAATTGTTTGTGCAAATCAGATATCAAACTACATGAAAAGACATGGTTAACCCTATGTACACCAAGTGTCATTTCATGTCGGGTTCTGCATTTTCACAAAAGCCGGCAATTGAATTAGCGGCTATTATACTATGTAGAAGTGTATGAACTATAAATATAAATATATATATATGTGTCACAAATTCAATGACATGTATATATATATATATATATGAGGTGTAAAATTGCTGAAAAAAATGCGTGGGCTCCCGCCCTATTTTCGCAACCAGACAGACAAAGCCAGTGAGTGGGGGCAGATAATAATAGCCCAGAGAGGGACCATTATTTTTGGCCCCCCCCCGGCTACTAAAATCTGCCCCCAGACACCCCAGAAAAGACAAATCTATAATTAGATTCGCCCTTTCTGGCACTTTGCCCGTCTATTCCCATTGCCCTGTAGCGGTGGCGAATGGGTTAATAAGGGGTTAAAATGACCTTGCAATTGAAAGGTCACTTTAAGCCAGGTTAATAATTGAGAGCTGTCAATCAGACAACTATCAATTATTAATCCTATTGTATGAAAGAAAAATCAAACACACACACTTTAATAAAAAAGAAGTTTAATGAAATAATCACACAGTTTTTGACCATATTTTATTTACCTGCTAAAACCATTTCCTGTAATAAAAATAAAATAATAAAGCAAAATTATTCTTACCAATCCGATGTACAGTCAGGTCCCACGGTGTAATCCATCAGAAAGGGTTAATGTCAGGGGCGTAACTAGGAACGGCAGGGCCCCACAGCAAACTTCACAATGGGGCCCCCCCCGCGCGCGTTGCCAATCCCGGTCTACCCAAGTTGTGTTAAGAAAGATACCTTTATTATCCAAAATTAGAGGTTTTTGGACTAGTAATGATAGTGAAATAACAGAAAAGAACAAACTCCCAGGAAGCAACTGAGGTAGTGACGAAGGAAGGCTTTCTCCAGAGTAAATGTGTGAAGAAACTTGTAATCCAGCCTGCAAATTGCTTTCAAAACAGATGATTTATTCAGTAGAACAACAGTCCGGTATACAGAATAATCTAAGATTGTTCTGTATACCGTACTTGTGTTCTACTGAATAAATCATCCATTTTGAAAGCAATTTATGGGCTAGATTACAAATTTCTTCTTCACAAGAATAATGCAACATAATTACCTTATTCAGCAGTATCCTGGGGCCCTAGGCCCCTGATGGGGCCTGCAGTTTTCTTTGGACCTAGGCCCCTAATGGGGCCTGCTGCTTCCTTTGGACCTAGGCCCCTAATGGGGCCTGCTGTTTCCTAGGGCCCCATTAGGGGCCTGCTGCTTCCTGGGGCCTCTAATGTGGCCCTCTGTGTCCTGGGGCCTAAGGCCCCTGATACACTCACACCTCCCCCCTCCACTCTCCCCCCTCTCCTCAAGTGCCGGGACGGGAAGCTGCGGCTGCCGCGTCCCTGTAAAAGAGAGTCAGAATCAGCAAGCATACTTACCAATCTGCCAATCCTCAGGTGACTGCGTCCTCCAGCTCTTCTGCTCCGCGCGCCGCTCCGTCCTCCACGCTCCGACGTCCACCACGCCAGCCTTGTATGTGACGTGAGAGCGCGCGCACGCCCCCACGTCACATGACGCGGAAGTGTCGGAGGTGGCGGCGGGCCCCATATCAGACTCACACCACCGGCAGCTTGCATGGGCGTACCCAGGATCAAAACTAGGGGGGGGCAAGCCAATGTCGCATTTTATACAGGTTACATCATATACACTGTACATTATACTGCATATTAGGTATGGAGCATTAGAACTGTTGTATATTGTATAATACAGCAGTGTATGCAACACTACGCTGTATATACCATATATTATACATGGCACACTCACCTCTATACAAAGAATAAGAGGCATTATAACCTGTATATGAAAAGTATAATACAGCAGTGTATATACACTCTATATACCCACACGATGTGTATGACCCTGTATACACCATATACTACACTCTATATACCGCACACGATGTGTATGACCCTGTATACACCATATACTACACTGTTATTTTGAAGTAAAAAAAAACAAATCAGGAACAAATACAATACTTAAAATAAAGAATAAGTAAAGTTAAAAATCAACAAACTTACTGGTATTTCAATGGGAACTATGGGCCTGCTTTTGGCTAATGAGATGGTCAATGTTCGGTTCCATATTTGTCACAAGTGAAGCAATTTTTCTCTTTCTTGATATCATTATTTCCTAGGGATTCCAAATTGCTATTAGTAAAATACCAATATATATACAGCGCTACAAAAACAATATACCAGCAATAAAACTGCCCACACAGAGACATACAGCCTGCCTGCCATCACTGCAGCCTTGCCAATCCATATCATTTCATCCTCATCAGTGCACATATTGGCGCAACTCCGCTTTTTGTGCCCCATATGATCCCCCCATTCTGCCCCATCTGTCTCCTCATATCATCCTGCCCTGATCTGCCCATCTGTCTCCAATCTGCCCCAGTGTTCCAGTCATGCCCAGTGTCTCCAGTCATGCCCCATGTCTCCAGTCATGCCCCGTATCTCCATTCTGCCCCTGTGTCTCCATCATGTCTGCCCCGATGTTCGATTGCCCCCCAGCATTCTGCCGGCCATTGCCCGTGTCCAGCATTCTGCCCCGATGTCCAGCATTCTGCCCCCTGTGTCTCGCATTCTGCCCCGTGTCCAGCATTCTGCCCCGTGTCCAGCATTCTGCCCCCAGTGTCCAGCATTCTGCTCGCCCTTCGTGTCCAGCATTCTGCCGGCCACGTGTGTCCAGCATTCGCCTGCGCCCGCCAGCATTCTGCCCATGTCCAGCATTCTGCCATCGTGTCCAGCATTCTGCCAATGTGTCCAGCATTCTGGCCCCCGGGCCAGCATTCTGCCCCCAGTGTCCAGCATTCTGCCCTCGTGTCCAGCATTCTGCCACGTGTCCAGCATTCTGCCCCCGTGTCCAGCATTCTGCCCCCGTGTCCAGCATTCTGCCCCGTGTCCAGCATTCTGCCCCCCAGTGTCCAGCATTCTGCCCCATGTCCAGCATTCTGCCCCATGTCCAGCATTCTGCCCCCCGTGTCCAGCATTCTGCCCCCTGTCCAGCATTCTGCCCAATGTCCAGCATTCTGCCCCGTGTCCAGCATTCTGTCCCCCCGTTTCCAGCATTCTTCCCCCAGTGTCCAGCATTCTGCCCCCTTGTCTCGCATTCTGACCCTTGTCCAGCATTCTGCCCCCCGTGTCCAGCATTCTGCCCCCCCGTGTCCAGCATTCTGCCTCCGTGTCCAGCATTCTGCCCTGTCCAGCATTCTGCCCCGGTCCAGCATTCTGCCCCCGTGTCCAGCATTCTGCCCCCGTGTCCAGCACTCTGCCCCTCCTGTCCAGCATTCTGCCCCCGTGTCCAGCATTCTGCCCCCGTGTCCAGCATTCTGCCCCCGTGTCCAGCATTCTGCCCAATGTCCAGCATTCTGCCCCCTGTCCAGCATTCTGCCCCCCCTGTAGTCCAGCATTCTGCCTCCCGTGTCCAGCATTCTGTCCCCAATTCCTAGCATTCTGCCCCCGTATCCAGCATTCTGCCTCCCGTGTCCAGCATTCTGTCCCAATGTCCAGCATTCTGCCCCGTGTCCAGCATTCTGTCCCCCCGTGTCCAGCATTAGTCCATGTCCAGCATTCTGCCCCCGTGTCCAGCATTCTGCCCCCGTGTCCAGCATTCTGCCCCCCGTGTCCAGCATTCTGACCCCCCATGTCCAGCATTCTGCCCCCCGTGTCCAGCATTCTGCCCCCCCGTGTCCAGCATTCTGCCCCCCCGTGTCTAGCATTCTGCCCCCCCGTGTCCAGAATTCTACCCCATGTCCAGAATTCTACCCCCCCGTGTCCAGCATTCTGCCCCCCGTGTCTAGCATTCTGCCCCCCCATGTCCAGCATTCTGCCCCCGTGTCCAGCATTCTGCCCCCGTGTCCAGCATTCTCCCCGCGTCCAGAATTCTACCCCCCATGTCCAGCATTCTGCCCCCCGTGTCCAGCATTCTCCCCGTGTCCAGAATTCTACCCCCCATGTCCAGCATTCTGCCCCCCCCATGTCCAGCATTCTACCCCCCATGTCCAGCATTCTGCCCCCCCGTGTCCAGCATTCTGCCCCGTGTCCAGCATTCTGCCCCCCGTGTCCAGCATTCTGTCCCCCCGTGTCCAGCATTCTGCCCCCCGGTCCAGCATTCTGCCCCCCGTGTCCAGCATTCCGCCCCCCGTGTCCAGCATTCTGCCCCCGTGTCCAGCATTCTGCCCCCCGTGTCCAGCATTCGCCCCCCGTGTCCAGCATTCTGCCCCGTGTCCAGCATTCTGTCCCCCGGGTCCAGCATTCTGTCCCCCGTGTCCAGCATTCTGCCCCCCAGGTCCAGCATTCTGCCCCCGTGTCCAGCATTCTGCCCCCCGTGTCCAGCATTCTGCCCCCCGTGTCCAGCATTCTCCCCCGTGTCCAGAATTCTACCCCCCATGTCCAGCATTCTGCCCCCCGTGTCCAGCATTCTGCCCCCATGTCCATTCTGCCCCCATGTCTTACAGTCTGCCCCGGCCCCCAGGATCCCGCTTCATAAAAAACAAAAAACAAGTTCTTCTACCTGGCTGCGCTCCTGCGGTGAAACTCCCCCAGCAGCTGAGTGCGACTCGCTGGTGACTGACATTGATGCACGTGTGACGTGTGTGCCGATGTCAGCTGCTGGCCTGTGATTGGCTGGCAGCTGGTAACTATTGCTGTGCAGAAAGCCGGTGGCTTTCTGTATCGCAATATATTGCAACTGAATTTGCCTCCTCAGATGCACATTTAGATGAAAACTGCGGACCAGGAAACCGGATTGCGGCACCGCTACTTGACTGTTCGGGCAACTGCCTGCTATTTTTACAAGCAGTGTAACTGAACCGGTGAGAGCCCCCTGAATCCCACCACTGCAGCTAGTGTCCCAGCTGGGTATGTTCCACGGTCAGTAAGCGCTGCGGGTTGAACGCTGCGTACATCCGCAACGTCCAGATGTTACAGCATAGTGGATGGGATTTCAAGAAATCCCGTCTCCACTCTGCGTGCTCCGGACCTGCGGCTTCCCTACGGAGATGGACATGTGGCGCGTCTTTCAGACCTCAGTATGTCTATTTATCTTTCAGAGAAACGAGTCTCCGCAAGATAAATATCACCAGTGCAATGTATAGGACGCAGTGATTCCGCACGGTTCAATGAACACGAGGAATCACCTGCGTTCAAAAGCCGGCAGCGCTTTGGATGGAGCGGACATGTACTGCGCCCAAAGCGCTGCCAATACTGACCATGGGAACATACATACCTATATATATACAGTATATATAGCTATATATCTATCTATATATATCTACATCTATCTATATCTATCTATATCATCCTCTCACCTGTGTCTTGCCTCTCTCTTGTGTTTTCTGTCTTCTTTCACCTTTTCTCTCTCCCGCTCATGTTTTTCTTTCCTTTTTGCCTCCTTCTCCCTGCTTGTCTGTGGCTCCACCCCCGACATTTAGCCCCGCCCCTCCATGGCTCTCCACAGTCTGAGAGCTGTGACGCTGCTGGAGGGGAGGGATCCGATACTCTGCTGCTGACTACAGGTGCCGGGGAAGGGGCGGTGAGTAGTGTCACAGTGTGTGTGACTGCGCCCCTGCTACACTGCAGCCGGCAACTCTCTGCACGGCCGCGCGCACCCCCGCACTCTGCTCCTCACTATGCAGAGAAGGAAGGAGCAGAAAACGAGTGCAGCACGCCGGCTTAGTACCAGGTGAGCAGAAGTGAGGGGCCCGCTCCGGGCCCCTCTCTGTTCACCGGGCCCCATACGCCAGTAAGGGCAGTAATACCCTAATGGCGGCCCTGCGGTACGCCCATGGCAGCTTGCGGAACTACTGTGGTGGTCGGTGAAGCAGCTGCAGCAGGGACGGGCCCCCTTCCAGCCCGGGCCCTGTGGCAGCTGCTTCCCCTGCTTCCACGATAGTTCCGCCCCTGGTTAATGTTTACTGCAGGGACCGCAGCTAATGCTGCAGCCTCACAGTAAACCCCCAAATGAATGAGTTCCTCTCCTGGCTGACAGGAGAGGAAGTGGAAAGCTTAATTGATTGCTTTCCACTTTCACTTCAGGTCAGCCAGGGACACAATCAGTGACGTCAGAGGGAACTGGTTAACAAAAATAGGGGATCCCCTCGAAAAAAAATGGCGTGGGGTCCCCCCTATTTTTGTTAACCAGCCAGATGAAGCAGACCGCTGAGGCCTGGATTTTCAGGCTGTTAAGGAGCCAAGATCCATGGACCTTGCCAGCCTGATAATACCAGGCCACAGCAGTCTGCATATCTTGGCTGATTAACAAAAATAGGGGATCCCCTCGAAAAAAATTGGCGTGGGGTCCCCCCTATTTTTGTTAACCAGCCAGATGAAGCAGACCGCTGAGGCCTGGTTTTTCAGGCTGGTAAGGATCCAATATCCATGGACCTTGCAAGCCTGATAATACCAGGCCACAGCAGTCTGCTTAGCTTGGCTGGTTAACAAAAATAGGGGATCCCCTCGAAAAAAAAAACGGCGTAGGGGTCCCCCTATTTTTGTTAACCAGCCAAGTAAATTGCAGACTGCTGCGGCCTGGTATTAAAAGACTGTCAAGGCCCATGGATTTTGGCCCTCAACAGCCTGATAATACCAGGCTACAGCAGCCCCACATTTGGCGCATCAAAAGATGTGCCAATTGTGGCACTTTACCCGGCTCTTCCCACTTGCCCTGTAGCGGTGGCAAGTGGGGTAATAAGGGGTTAATGTCACCGTTGATTGCACGGTGACAATAAGCCCGGTTAATAATGGAGAGGCGTCAATAAGACACCGATCCATTATTAATCCCAAAGTTATTAAATGCATAAAAAAAAGACAAAGCAAGAAAAAAGTATTTTAATGAAATAAAAGAGACAACACAGTTTTCATTTCTTTTATTGTACTCTCATTCCTGTGACGCCATCGATCTCCTGTAAAAAAAGAAAAAAAACAAACCAACAGTATACCACCTGTCCGACGCAGTCCATAGTAACGACTGTCCCACGACGATCCAGCTCTGCTACATCGCAATGACAGGCAGAGCCTGTCATCGCGACGCAGCACAGCTGATTACCTGCTTCCCCGGCGGTGACGTCATCGGACTGACTGCTTTACGGCCGGGATTACCCAGCAGTCACTGCAGTTATCGCGAGAAACTGCATGTGACCGCCGGGGAGAAGAGGATGGCGGCCATGAAGCAGTCCAGGACGTGACCGCCGGAGATCTTCTGCCAGGTAAGTGCCGCTGACTCCTGACAGACCCGACAGACGGACACTGACAGTGACAGACCCGACCGACGGACACAGACAGTGACAGTGACAAATCCGATTCCGGTATTCGATAAGACGAAAATATAGAAACGAATTATCGAAAGGCCGATAGAGCTAATATCGGCCGATAGCCGATATTTGCATTATCGTATCGCTCAACACTAGTTAGGAGCATTAAAGGGGTTCTCCAGGTCCAGCACAAACCTGGACAGCACCTTTAATGCTCCTAACATAAATAAAAACATGAGAATTAGTCAATTTTAGAATTCTCACAGTGCGCACTGCACGCTGTTAGGATTCTCTCATGCTGGTGATTTACATACATGCGGTCACATGCTGACTAGACATGTGTGGCCTCACTCAATGAAAATGAACGGAGCGAGGCCAGGCACGTCTAGTCGGAATGTGGCCAGAAGTATATAAATCACATGCTTGTGCTGACATGACCGTGCACTCTCGCCACCGGTAAGGGAAAACCCTAAAAGTGTGCAGTGCATTAGTTGTGAGGATTCAGAAGCTGCAATGTCAGGATTCAGCTCTGCAGGTTCCAGCAGTCATCTCATGGACACTTCACACATATGCAATTTTTTATACTTATGGTCCTGTGACAACGAGCTTCTCTTCCTGCTTCTCTCAGTTTTTCACTGAACATTGAGAGCATTAGGGAGAGCAGCTCATTGGTACATGACTAAGTGTGCAAATCGCACGTGTGCGGGGTGGGTGCGCCGAAACGAATTCTTGCCCCGGGTGCCAGAAAGCCTAGATACGCCTCTGCCTGCGCCGCTGAGTTCTGAGTCGCCAACGAGGTCGCTCGTCGTTTTTATGGCGTCAAACACAGCAATGCATGCTGGCCAGCGGGACACCAACGATCAAAAAATGGCCTAGGACATTCCAGCACAATCAGCGATATTGCAGCAGGGTGCCGATCGCCGCTATGTGTCACACGTAGCGAGATCGCTGGCGAGGTCGCTGTTGAGTCACAAAACCTGTGATATTTCAGCGATCTCGCTATGTGTGAAGTACCCTTTGAAGTCGTCATCTTTTTGTTTTGTTTTTTAAATACTTGACAATTTTTTTATATACTGTATATGTAATGTCCTCAATGTTAAATAAGAGACCAGAATTCTTAAAGTCTCAATGTCCTTCATTAAAGCCTAAGGGCAATGAATTAAGTAAAGTGGCCAATGTATCTCGACAAGTTACTATTTAATTATACATCTTGCAGCAAGATAGATGACTACAGTCCAATTCTCCGCATCAATTGACCTTTCAAATTAGTTTTTACATAATCTGCGTAACCGCCCTCTCTCCATTAACCACCTCTGGGTGGTCCCTCTTTTAGACAGTAGGTTTCATTGTGATTCTCTTTTCAACTGGATTGTAATAGAATCCGGATGGATTGTTTAGTTCTTGTGTCAGTTCTGTAATATAAGGACAGTTATCGACATCCCTCGCTTTTGTCTGCGGTGTATACATGGGCTGGGGAGTCCTGAACTTTGAATAGATCGTGTAATATAGTAGTCGCTGAAATCATTTACATGTGTAATATTAGGTAATACCTGATCAGCCATGTGAAAAATAAATGCCTCTAAGTGCAATATTACTTCTACAAAAGGTTTCTATAATTTGATGTCAATCTTTTTAGGCATCTTTGCACAAATGTTTTAATTCAGACACAATGGTAGGATTTTGCGTGTGAGCTACTTATTCTCAGCATTTCTATTTGGTTCAAAAAACTTTGATCGAAAATGTATACATGTATGTCCCTCATCCTGGTATATATATCCCTTATCTTGGTATTCTGTTGTGTGGAAAAGTATTTGCCCCCTTCCTGATTTCCTATTCTTTTGCAAGTTTATCACAACTAAATGTTTCAGATCACCAAACAAATGTAAATATTAGATAAAGATAATCACAAAATACAGTTTTTAAATGAAGGTCTTTATTATTAAGGGAAAAAGAAATCCAAACCTACAGGGCCCTGAGTGAAAAGGTGATTGCCCCCCCCTTTTGAAACATAAATTAACTGTGGTTTGTCATATATTTGGGGAGCGGAGTTCAAATTCCCTAGCCACACCCAGGCCTGGTTTCTGCCACACCTGTTCTCAATCAAGAAATCACTTAAATAGGACCTGCCTGACAAGGTGAAGAAGACCAAAAGATCCTCAAAAGCTAGACATCATGCCACGATCCAAAGAAATTCTGGAACAAATGAGAAACAAAGTAATTGAGATCTACCAGTCTGGAAAAGGGTATAAAACAATTTCTAAAGCTTTGAGTCTCCAGACAACCAGAGTGAGAGCCATTATCTACAAATGGCAAAAAAATTTAACAATGGTGACCCTTCCCAGGAGTGGCCGGCCATCAAAATTACCCCGAGAGTGCAGCAACGACTCATTCAAGAGGTCACAAAAGACCCCACAACAACATCGAAAGAACTGCAGGCCTCACTTGCCTCAGTTAAGGTCAGTGTTAATGACTCACCCATAGGAAAGAGACTGGGCTAAAATGGCCTGTATGGCAGAGTTTTGCATTTTGTGATTACTTGTGATATCTTTGTCTAATATTTAAATTTGTTTGGTGATCAGAAATATTTATATGTGACAAACATGCAAAAAAAAAAGAAATCAGGCAGGGGCAAACACTTTCTCATACAACTAGGGGCGGACATATCATTGGTGCAACCTGTGCAGCCGCACAGGGGCCCAAGAGGTGAGGGGGCCCATTTATACCTCCAAAGCAGGTGCAATTTTGCATTTTTAGGAGATCTTGGGCTGCAAAGGGCCCATGTATTGTTCTTGCACAGGGGCCCTTTTCTGACTTTGTCCACCAGTGCATACAACTGTATGTCCCATTATACTCACCTTTCCTCCACCACACGACATCCTCTTCTGAAGCCGGCAGCTGACTTCAACGTGCGAGCGATAGCAGTGCATGACGTCACTACCATGCGCCCCCAGTCACGTGAACGCCGATGTCAGCTGCTGGCCTCTGATTGGTCGGCAGCATGTATTTCTGCACACAGACCCGCAATACAATTCAGCTGAATTTGTGTTCAACCTCTGCAACCCGTGGCGACCTCTGCGACTGCAGTAGTTACGCCCATGATCAGGACTCGTCCAATATGGCAAGCTGCTTAAAGTGAATCTATATCTTTTTAATCAGAAGGCATCGTAAAATAGGAACAGAGACACTGATTCCAGCGCTTGGTCACTAACTGAGCATTTTGCTGTAATTTTGCTAAAATCATTGTTTTATCTACTGCAACTCTGCCTGTCTTCTCAGTGATGAGCTTTGTCTGACCCTTCCTGTGCTACTGACTGACAGCTTGATGGCTACACTGTTCATAGATAGAACGCTGCCAAGAGGTGGTGGGGTGCAGGAATATTTGGAACTCATGAATGTTAAAGAATACATAGAAAAATATTTAGAATTGAGAGTCCTCAGTGGTTGATACCTTTTAATGGCTAACTGAAAAGATGGTAACAAATTGCAAGCTTTCCAGACTACTCAGGTCTCTTGATCAGGCAAGGACTAAAACAAAATCTGAAGAATCAAATATTTATACACAACACATCACAGAAACAATGCAATAGGTAAGACAAGTGACGTGAAGCAGAACTGTCATTATGGGAGATAGAGATGAACATAAATATTGGAACAGTTCATAGATAAGAAGTGTGAAAGTTTTATTGCCCTCTGATTGGGGTTTGGTATTGTGTTGTTTTGCCCCAGAAGGTCTTAGGAGCAAATTCCTTAATTGATGTAAAAAGACATAAATCCATGCGATACATTAATTCCAGAAAAGAGTGTATCAAAGGTCATCACGAGTCTATATGCCCAAACTTTTCTGTCTCTCTCAGATTTAAATTTAGCTTTGAATTCAAGCAATTTCATGTCCATCATGCTATGACCGGGGATACAAAAGTGTTTGGCCACAGGTAGATCCATTCTTTTTTTTCTTATTGAGTGGTGATGAGAATTCATCCTTGTTCTCAGTTTTTGCCCTGTCTCCCCCACATACAGACCCCCAGTTGGACATTTCGTATGAATGATTAGGTACACCACATTAGATGTGATGCAGCTGAAAGTACGTGGGATTTTGTAGTCCTGATGGGAGTTGGGGATCTTTATCTTGTCCGTGGTCATTATAGATGGACAGGTTTTACATTTTTTCTTGTTGCAAGGAAAGGTTCCTGCAGTTGTTGGGGAGGACAGAGAGCTTCTGACAATGATGCTTCTTAGATTTAGGGGGTGCCTAAAACACAGTAGTGGGGGGTCTGGAAATATGGATTGTAATCGGGCATCTTTTTGTAGTAAAGGTTGTAGTTTCCGTGCAGCTCCCCTTAGCACCTCCAGATTTGGATTGTAGGTGACCACTAGAGGGACCCGGTTATTTTCTTGTTTAGCTTTGTAATGTAGCAGTTGATTCTTTGGTATTCTGGTGGCTCTTGTAATTTGGTTTTCAATTGTTCTTGGATGGTAGCCCTGATTCAAAAAGGTCTTTCTGAGGCGACCAAGGTGTTCATCTCTATCCATGGAGTTGGAACATATACAATTGTATCTGATGGCTTGGCTGTAGACAATAGAGTTTTTTATGTGTTTTGGATGGAAACTGTCCCATTTAAGGTATGTTGCACGTTCGATTGGCTTCTGATACAGGGATGTCTCTATTTTATTGTTCTTTAGCTTAATGCTGGTGTCTAAAAAGCTAATTTCAGTGCCGGAGTAGTTGAGTGTTAAGTTGATGGTGGGATGAAATTGCTTGAACTGTTCGTGGAAAGTCTTTAGCTGTTGCTCAGACTCTGTCCAGATGATTAAGATATCATCAATGTAGCGGTAGTAGGCCTGAGGCCTGATGGGACATGAGGACAAAAAGTCGCTTTCAAGCTTGGCCATAAAAAGGTTTGCATACTGTGGAGCCATTTTACTTCCCATAGCTGTGCCAGTCTCCTGAAGATAGATCTTGTCATCAAATTCAAAGTAATTGTGGGTGAGGATGAATTTTGTGAGTATCACCTCAGAATCAGCATCATTCCCGGTGTTTTCCATGAAGACTTTGCAGGCATTTAATCCATCCTGGTGTGGGATATTAGAGTACAAAGATTACACATCCATGGTGGCAAGGATGATTCCTTCTGGAAGAGGACCTATTTCTGCCAGTTTATTCAATAGGTCAGTTGTGTCCTGAATGTAGCTGGGTGTATCCTTTACCAGGGGTTTAAGAATACCCTCTACCCATCCAGATACCTGCTCAGTAAGGGTGTCCACACATGAAATAATCGGCCTCCCTGGATTTCCAGCTTTGTGGATTTTGGGAAGCATGTAGAATGTCTCTATTCTTGGACTTTCTGGTATCAGATCATCAGCTCTTATGGATTTGTCAGGCAGACAAGATACCAACTTGCTTAGTTCCTTGTAATAGTCCTGTGTAGGATCCGACTCCAATTTTCTGTAGTAGCGTGAGTCCATCAGTTGTCTGTTTACTTCCTTCATGTAGTCTGATGTGTTCATCATGACTATTGCACCTCCCTTGTCAGCAGGTTTAATGATGATTTCTTTGTTGGTTTTCAGAGACCGTATGGCCTTTCTCTCCTGGGCACTGATGTTGGATGCTTGTCTCCTGTTGGTGTCTATGATGGTGGATTTTATTAAATGTCTGAATGAGTCTATTATATTATCCAAATGAGGGTTGCATCCAGGTGGAGGTGTCCAGTCTGACCTCTTCTTGGTTGTTGGGATCCCTTTTACTTCAGTCCGAGTGTTTTCTGAATCTTCTGTATCATTGAAGTATTCCCTCAGGCGCAGTCTCCTGAAAAAATGTTCCATATCACTGCAGAGTTCAGTTTTATCTAGGGCCTTAGTAAGACAAAATGAGAGTCCTCTAGAAAGCACAGCCAGCTCCACTTTGTTGGGTTTGTAACCCGAGAGATTGATGACACAGTTAGATGCCTCTGTGTCTGGAATGGAGTGGTTGTCCAAGTTGTCAGGTCTTGGTTTTGTTTTGTATCTGTTTGTATAGAGTCCTGAATTGAGGAGCAATCTGTGTAGTTTCTTTTCCTTGTTATGAATCAGAAAGGTCCGTAGTTTGTTGTAGCATTGTTGTAATTTTTGCTCTGTGCTTTCTGTAAGTGTTTTCCTCAGAGTTTCAAATTGCCCTTGGACTTTACTCCTTATGCTGTAGCAGACATGCAAAAGATGGTTCCTTAGTCTCTCAGACGTCCTGTGACAGAGGTTTTGTGCATAATGGGTATTGTAGGTGTGAAGAATTGGGTTTGTAATCCAGAGTCCTTTGGGAATTAAATTCTCCTTTTTGCATTTAGATAAGAAAAAAATGTCACTGTCCATTTGTGCACGTTTCTTCAGAAGTGGTTTTAGTTCCATAAAGATGCGGTACATTCTGGTATCCTCCATTTTGATATAGGAAAAATGTGTATCTTCGTACCATGTTAGCCAGTAGATAGAAAGGATACATAGCAAGAGATCATCACTGAGAAGTCTAGCAGAGCTGAAACAGTTTTTTATCAAAACTACAGCAAGAAGCCCAACAACTGCCTAAGAGATGGAATCAGGGTTTTCTATCCCTACGTTATGATGTTTTTAGATTCAGCAACATAAACCTGTAGACAGATTCTCAATAAATATAAAATTTAAGGGGTTGTCTTAAATTATATGATTTAGCAATTAGTAGGTTTCAAATTGCATTGTTCTGCCACTGCAGGAACATAAAGGATAGCCAACAACACCATTGTACACAAGAAGTGTCATGATCCAGGACGGGGTTTTGTCTTTGTCTCGTCCTGGTCAGACTGGGGTTAATAGTTTCAGCCTCTCTCTGGCAGAGGGCGGCTATTTAGTTGCCTATTGACCTAGGTCTGGTGTCAGTTATACTCCTGCCCTCAGCTGAGTTAGTTGACCGCCTGTGTGCCTGTGCCTTGTGCCTGATCTTGTTGCTTGTTTGGTTTTGACCCGGTCCGTCTCTTCGTTGTGAGTTTGTCTACTGTCTTAGTACAGTGTATTTGCCCGTTCTGGTTTTCTGATCCCTTGGCTAAGTTCTGATTACCCTCTGTCTGCTCCTCTTGTACTGCGCAGCTCTCTCTGGCATGACCCCTTGGCTACGTCCTGACGATCCATTTTGTTTATGCCCCTTGGTAACTTTGTCCCATAGTTACTCCTCTAGGAGTTTTCCTTCTGCTCCTAGCTCTCGGAGTTTAGGTCACGCCCCCAGCAGTCAGGTGCTTCAGGTCCTGTTTGGCCTGAAGCAATCTCTCTCTGCTCCTGCCTCCTCTGAGAGACCTGTGGCCGGCGCCGCCCCTCGGCAGTCGCGTGCTTCAGGTCCTGTTAGTCTGAAGCACGCATCTTCACAGGTATCTTTGAGTGCTGTCTGTCTTACTCAGGACAGTGCAGTGTTCGTGATAAGAAGTCTTCTAACACCAAGAGCTACAGATGATGGTTCTCTCTGCCCTAGTTAATAGAGAGGGTCCCTGATGAGTAAAACCTTTTAACCCACGATAGAAGGCGATCCATGACAATTTTTATAGATCTAAAACCGCTGTGGCATGTGGATAATGGTAGCCTACAATGAACAGCTGTGTGTAGGTAGAGACACCTTCTTCACGCATAGTTTTTCTATTATAAAACACATTAAACCGATATTTAATGTGGAAGCCATGACATATGGGTGGGAGTAAGCTCAATGCCTGATTTCAGATTTTCTCACATCTGATGTGCCTTGTTATGTGTGAACATTGCTTTGATTCTTCATGGGTTATAACAATATTTTGGAGTTGTCTAGTTGCATTGTAATATTGAAGGCAGTATATGCAGATATTACAGCAATGGACAAAAAATGGCATGTACCGTACATTCCAGATTTTCTGGAATTCATATATATATATGGCATGTCCTCTATATATTCAGTTATTTCAGCAACTCACATAAACTACAAGAAAGCAGCACACATAGTCCTTCCTTTCTGGAATGTGAACGGAGATAAAGGGACCCCCATTATGGAGGTGGAACCAGCCACTATCATTTATTTATGACATACACTTTGATTTATTTTACTTTATTAAATGTCACCTATTTTTAACTATTACTTATGTGCTTCAAGGATTTGTCCACGACTAAGATATTGATCCCATATCTGAACGATCACAGAACATAAATCTGAAACATTGCAGCTCCATACACAGCTCCGCTCCCAATCACTATAATATGAGATGAGCTGCAGTACTTCAGAATGGCCACTATGAGGCTTGCCAACTTTTCTTTGCCTAGACAACTTCTCAAAAAAATCTATTTTTTTTTGACGGATACATTAGTGACTACACCATGTTCCAAATTATTATGCAAATGATATTTTTCTCTGATTTCCCTAAGTGGTCGGTGCAAATGACAGTCAGTCTAATAAAAGTCATCACCCGTTAGAGTACACATCGAATTTTATTGAAGAAACCTCCCAATGATAACAGTATAATCTCCAAAATGGAAAAAAACTCAAAATGCACTGTTCCAAATTATTAGACACAGTAGAATTTCTGAACATTTGATCTGCTTTAAAGAACTGAAAATGCTAATTTGTGGAATTTGCAGCATTAGGAGGTCACATTCACTGAATAAAAAAGCTATTTAACTCCAAAACATCCTAACAGGCCAAGTTACAAGTTAACATAGGAACCCTTCTTTGATATCACCTTCACAATTCTTGCATCCATTGAACTTGTGAGTTTTTGTAGAGTTTCTGCTTGTATTTCTTTGCATGAAGTCAGAATAGCCTCCCAGAGCTGCGGTTTTGATGTGAACTGCCTCCCACCCTCTCAGATCTTTTGCTTGATGATACTCCAAAGGTTCTCTATAGGGTGGAGGTCAGGGAAAGATGGTGGCCACACCATGAGTTTATCTACTTTTATGCCCATAGCAGCCAATGACTCAGAGGTATTCTTTGCAGCATGAGATGATGCATTGTCATGCAGGAAGATAATTTTGCTCCTGAAGACACGTTTCTGCTTTTTATACCATGGAAGAAAGTTGTCAGTCAGAAACTCTATATACTTTGCAGAGGTCATTTTCACACCTTCAGGAACCTTAAAGGGCCCTACCAGCTGTTTCCTCATGATTGCGGCCAATAACAAGACTCCTCCACCTCCTTGCTGACGTTGCAGCCTTGTTGGGACATGGTGGCCATCCACCAACTATCCACTACTCCATCCATCTGGACCATCCAGGGTTGCTCGACACTCATCAGTAAACAAGACTGTTTGAAAATTAGTGTTCAGGTATGTCTGGGCCCACTGCAACCGTTTCTGCTTATGAGCACTGTTTAGGGGTGGCCGAATAGTAGGTTTATGCACCACAGCAAGCCTTTGAAGGATTCTACACCTTGAGGTTCGAGGGACTCCAGAGGCACCAGCAGCTTCAAATATCTGTTTGCTGGTTTGTAATGGCTTTTTAGCAGCTGCTCTCTTAATCCGATGAACTTGCCTGGCAGAAACCTTCCTCATTCTGCCTTTATCAGCACAAACACATCTGTGCTCAGAATCAGCCACAAATCTCTTAACAGTACGATGATCACGCTTAAGTTTTCGGGAAATATCTAATGTTTTCATCCCTTGACCAAGGCATTGCTGTTATGATTTGGTAGCTGAGGAGGACAGGAGCAAAATACTGCCAAAGCAGCAAGACACCAGAGAGGCTGGAACCTAATTGGTTGCAGATCCCTAAACTAACCGCACAACTAGAAGTAGCCGTGGAGCGTGCCTACGGTGATCCTAGACGCCTCGGCACAGCTACACCTGAAGATAGAAAGAGGAACGCTAACTGCCCCAGAGTAAAGCCCTCAAAGAAATAGGAAGCCCCCAAACATGTAATGGCGGTTAGACAAGAGGAAAATACAAACACAGACAGAAAATAGAATGAGAAAATGTTGGGGCCCAAATCTGTCTAGAAAGTAAAGTACAGGAGAGAAATTCTGCCTGCAACCCAGAAAAACCCTAATAAAAATACCAGCACTTCTGATTACAAAAAACTTGAGACCACACGATCTCGACCACCTATATCAGATCTCTGGTGTGACACACAGCTACCCAGCAATAAAAAATATCAATGGAACAGAGAACAAGTGCAAATACAAAATGAGAACAGAGGGCAGCGCAAGCCCCCAAAGTCCAAGGCAAGACTGCAAAAAGCAAGGAAAATCCAACCACAGAAAAAAAACAGAAAGTCACTTATCTGAATGATAGCAGGAAAGCAAGTTGAAATTCCCACAAAGACCTGAAAGCAACAATGGATTACTGGCGAGGATCATGGGTTTTCAGCTCACTTATATCAGGCCAGTCAGCCCCACCTGACACCCATTCCTTAATTGGTTCAATACCCTCAGCAACACATTCACAACACATTGCACTATTTGATGCTTTTCAGCAGCAGAGAGATCCTTTTTCTTTCCCATGTTACTTGGAAAAATATTTAGAGTTGAGAGTCCTCTAAATATTTTTCTATCTACTGGCTAACACGGTACAAAGATATACATCTTTACTGTACCATGTTACTTGAAAACTCTGGCCTGCTTAATAGTGTGGAACATCCAGTTTTCCTTTTATTGGGCTCACATGGCAAACTAATTATCACAGGTATCCAATTCCAAAATGAAGACAGTGCCCTATTTTTACGGACAGTCCAGAAATTTCTCTATGGTTGGCAACCCTGGCCACTATATGTTTCAGTTCCTTAGATTGCATTCTCCCAATGGCCGTGGTGGCTCCTGATCAGTGTGAGTGCTTGGTGATGAACCCCACTGATCTGATATTGATGACCTATTCTAAGGGCTCGTGCAGACGACTGTTTTAATTGGATGAGTGCTATCCTTGGTCTTCAATGGATAGGGCTCATACCTATGTTATTCTATGTGGCTATGCACATGTCCAAGTTTTCCCTCAGGGTTAGTAGTTCGAGGAAAAAAAATGGCAGCTTGCATGATTTGCCTCTGAGAATCGGATGGTACTCGCATCCTCAGGACCATGAAAAAAATCAGAGCATGCTTGGATAACATCGAGTACGGTCCTAACGGATAAAGATGGAGAAAGTTTTTTTTTTTTTTGTGCTCACTCCCGAGAAAATTGGATCCCACTCTGATCAGAGTGTGATTAGCATAATTGGTTGAATTTTCTCGGATGGAGAGAAAATAGTCGAGTGGACCTGCCCTAAGGATAGGTCATCCCTATATTAGTCCTGGACAACCCTGTTACATATTTTTGTAGCTAAAAACTTCTGGGGATCAATGCAAATTTTTTAACATACACAGGGACCTTTGGGTCCTCTTAGGCTCTCGGCTTTGGGTTTTTCTGCCACCTCTGCAGCACCTATAACTAAACGCCATAACCTTTAGTATGGCTTCTCAAGAGAAGGTTTATATTGCTTGTACATTGTCTCTCATCTGTAAACCCATGACTGTAAGCCACTGAGCTTCTGCTGACTTCCTGTGTCGGAGCATTTCCTGACCATTGTTGCATGCTGCCTCTAATGACCTGATCACCCAACCCTGACCCTAACTTATCTTGTAACTCCGTGTCATGTTACAAGTCTAGGCCTCATGCAACCTATTATCCTGGTGATTATTCCACTTTAGACTGACTGACTAGACCATGGCCACCTTCGTTATTGTTCACATCTCATAATCCTGATATTAAGATCTTCTGTTTCTTCGGTAAATAATAGAGGATTTCTTCGGTAAATAATAGAGGATTTCTGCGGTAAATAATAGAGGAGCCATTATGTGAGCAAATAGACTTGTGCTGTCTTGTAATAAGGGCCTTTTTCCACAGAAGTAAACTTGCCAGAACAAATGAATAGCGTGGATATAGGATAACGATCAACAATCATTTTACATTTGTGGTAATCACTGTGAGTGAGCAAACTGTATGCGGATGATTGACCACTACTATGATAGTCCATCCCCTGACATTCTGCATTATTGTCATCCAGCGTAGCTGTTTTTACATGAGGGCGCGTGCCACTGACAATCAAAGGTGCAGTCAACCATCAAACCATGCTTGCTTATTGTCAGCCCATCTGTGTCATATTTATTTTATATAGTATACTCACTTATATAGCGCTAACATATTCTCTAGAATTGTACAAATATTGTGATTACTGTGCCCATTGGGGCTCACAAACTACCGTATATACTTGAGTATAAGCCGACCCGAGTATAAGCCGACCCCTTAATTTTGCCACAAAAATTGGGAAAACTTATTGACTCGAGTTTAAGCCTAGGGTGGGAACTTCAGCAGCTACTGGTAAATTTCAAAAATAAAAATAGATGCCAATAAAAGCAAAATTAATTGAGACATCAGTAGGTTATATGTTTTTAAATATCCATATTTAATCAGGAGCCCCATATAATGCTCCATACAGTTCATGATGGCCCCATAAGATGCTCCAAACAAAATACGCCCCATATAATGCTGCACAAAGGTTAATAATGGCCATATAAGATGCTCCATAGATTATGCCCCATATGCTGCTCCATAAAGGTTATGGCCCCATAAGATGCCCCATAGAATAGGCCCCATATGCTGCTCCCTAAAGGTTATGCCCCCATAAGATGCCCCATAGAATATGCTGCTGCTAATAAAAAAAAAAAAAAAGATATACTCATCTCGTCGCTGGGGGCCAGGTGCCGGTGTCCTGAGCAGGTGGGGACACCGGCGCGCTATGGGGGACAGGTGCTGGTGACACCGCTGGCTCAGGCCCCCGGCACCTGTGATATTCACCTGTCCCCGTTCCACCGCCGCTGTGTCTTCTGGGTCCTCTGGCTGTGAATGTTCAGGCAGAGGGCACGCACTAACCACGTCATCGCGTCCTCTGACCTGAACGTTCCAGCCAGAGGATGCGAGGACAGAGCGGTGCGCAGCAGTGGAACGGGGACAGGTGAATATAGCATGGCTCCCCCCATCCTCCCCGTTATACTCATACTCACCACCTCCTGGTGCATCTCTGCAGCCCCTGCTTCTTCCATAGTCTCTGGTGCCGCAGCTCTTCATTCCTTCAGCGGTCACGTGGCACCGCTCATTAAAGTCATGAATATGTGCATATTCATGACTTTAATGAGCAGTACCACATGATCGCTGAACACAGGCACTGGAGACCATGGGAGAAGCAGGGGGGGCTGCAGAGACCGCGCCAGGAGGGGGTGAGTATATGTGACAGCCGCGCTCCCCGCCGACCCCCTGGTATATGACTTGAGTATAAGCCAAGAGGGGCACTTTCAGCCCTAAAAAATGGGCTGAAAATCTCAGCTTATACTCGAGTATATACGGTACATTCCCTATCAGTATTTATTTGGGGTGTGGAAGGAAATTCAAGTACTCGGAGTTACCCACACAAACACAGGGACAACATACGAAATTCTTAAAGATGTTGTCCTTGTTATTGTTCACTTATATAGTGCCATCATATTCCCCAGTGCTTTGCATACATTATCATTGCTGTCCCCATTGGGGCTCACAATGTAAATTCCCTACCAGTATGTCTGTGGAGTGTGAGAGGAAACCAGAGAACCTGGAGGAAATTCACACAAACATGGGGAGAACATACAAAGTCCATACAAATGTTCTCCTTGGTGGGATTAGAACCCAGGACCCCAGCGATGCAAGGTAACAGTATTAACTGCTCATGGAAAAGGGGATTAATGAAAATATAGGAAACCAAATATGCTGAGTAATGCTGCTGTTGTATGAAAAAACTATTAGGAACATTTTTTTTTTCTTCCACCAAATCACCTCTATCTTTTTTTAAGGTTTAAGTGAGAAGATAGGACTCATGGAAATCAGAGATTAAAAGTTTAGCTTACCTGAGATGCTAGGCTTGTTCCAAAAGCCACTTTTTCAAACAGGGTTGTTTCCATCTTAGACATTTACGCCATGATCATAGAATTTGCAATAAATGTGTCTGGACACTAACATATGTTGAGAACACTCAACTGCTATGAATGGAGGGGTGGCTGTGAGTGCACCTATACACACATTGCTCCTATATATACATTAAATACACGTACACACATTACACACATATACATTATAAGAAGGCAGGAGGTAAGGTCCTAGATGCCAGGTATGTGTCACGTTGGCGTTGGTAATGTAAGTCCCAGGAAGTCTGTACCAGTAGCACTAGGTTACTGAGAGTTTTTTTTATTTGACTGAATTTTGGGTCCAGGATTTAGGAGCGACCAAAAGAGCCTTGGCGGGAAAGGTCACTCTAATACATCAGTCTGGGTCTTACAGGCCTAATAACAGACAGCTCGGTTAGCTTAGCTGGGTGTGTTGTGTTGGGAATGGAGAAAGACAGAGCTTATGGACAGTCTACTGCAGTCTGTGAGGTTCCTATAATACCAAGTTGGTGAGACCGTTTTAATTTACTTTGCTTTTCCAGTAGGAAGACTGTTTTGGTTATTCAGTTGTGCTGAAGAAAGGATGTTTTCATGTGGAGCTGTAAAGTTTATGAAGGACAATATACTTTATTTTGAGATTAAAACTCTGTGCTGATGCATATCCGAGCGACTACCAGAGAGCTAAGACCCTACAATATACAGTATTAAAATATATGCACAAACAACTTGGATATTCATTGTAGGGCTTCACCCTTTCTGGTAGGCATTAGGCATTATTCTTTAGGTAGTGTTTACACAGGCAATGCAGTTTTGTTCCAAACACATACAGTTTTTATTGTTTTCCACAGGTTGCCCAGCACCAAAACAAACTCATAAACATAAATCCCTAGCCTTTTCCAGGTACTAACTAAACAGAACAGACCCTGGCTACTCATACACAACTGTGCTTGCCCCAGCTCGGTCAAACAAAACAGCTATTGTCTATAGCAACCACTCAAATTTGCTGTTCTCTGAACATGGCCTGTGTAGACTCTCAGCTCTAAGACACATCCAGTCTGGTCAGCTTCCCTGAGGTGTCTTAGGTGTTAGATTAACACCTAGCCTGTTTATATTCTGAGCTAGTGAGGTGCACTAGTCAAAACCTGCAGAGCTAGGATTCAACTCTAGCCTACCTGGCATTGCTACATCATATATACATTACACAGATTGTGCACACATATACACATTACAAATTTATCTACACATTATACATGCGGTACACAAAGTTGTGGGAAGCCAGCCATACATATTAAATAAGCAGCCTGTCCTGCCAAAATTTTCGTGTTTGGTTATCAACTTTCTTGTTCTCCATTGCAAACAGTGCAGTAATGGAAGAGCTTCCGTAAGTTGGGGCAGACTCAGTAAGACTGGGCAGGTCACACAACACTAAAGCCAACCATGTTGGTCATCTTTTTGGAAAATGCTCTTTCTTTCCAAAGTTTCATGTTCCTTATGTCACCATGATAATTATTGCTTATTTAGAAAATTATTGTCAAGTTGTCCTTTACATGGTACAAGCCAAGAAAATTAAACATTGGCAAAGAAGTGATTGGCCATAACTAATGGACATAACAAATTATCTGTATATGAATTATCTGTATATCTATGACGTAGGAAGCTAATTAACATGCCGAATAATAGGGGTGAAGCAAATGAAGGAAACCCCTGCAAACACAAGAAGAACATACAATCTCATGCAGATGTTGGCCCATAGTGCCAGCTCTGCTAGTCCTTATAATAAACACATTTTCTTAATAACCAGGGAGTGACGACATCACAGCTCATTGCTAATTTATACCAGTTTCTACATACATTAGCATCATATCTGTATATAGTGTAAGGTTTATGAGAAGCAGACTGTGCCATACAGATGTAGGAAATCAAATAAGCAACCCCCGAGTAGTCTGACTTATATTTTCCTAATATGTATTCAGGATGTGCTCACATCCCATCTGTCAACCAAATGTATGAAGCAATTAGGTCCAAACAGATGTCTTCAGATTTCAAAAGTTTATAAAAAAAAAAGACCTTGATGTAGTAAAGAAAAGTGAGAATATATTATAAATTGCTTTATCATCTTAATCTGGGGCATGCAAAAAAAAAAACTCAGGATGCCAACATAATTGTTTAACATATCATCCTAAGTGTTAATGAGTCGCCCGCCAGGGCCTGTGGGGTACTCGGCACCGAGCCCGTTCACTTCAATGGGGGATGTCACGGGTAGCACAGCTTGGTCCGTGGCCCTGGGCGCTCACTTAAAAAGGGGGGATATTTACAGGGGATTAAAGTATTTACAGTTTGATCGTGACGCCACCTGTGGTACCTGGTCAGGGTGACCAGCGCTGCAGGGTAGATCCACTGAGGGGTTGTTACTGGGCAGCAAGGTGTTAAGTCTTCCACAGGCAAGACTGGGTCCCTCAGGGTAGATGGCGGTGCTGGGGTGCAGGACGGAGAAGGGGAGTTCAGCCGCAGGAGTAATAAGGCAAACACACACAAAAGTCTCTTTCTGTACCTTTACTGGTGGGATAGCAGGCACGTCCCAGGATGCTGGCAGGGTGGAGGATGCACGTCCAGTATTCCCACTGAGTAGGTGTAGGGCCTCCTTACTCCTGTAGTGTGAATTTCTGACCTGTATATAACAAAGTCTAACTCTGTCTTCACTTATACGCCCGGCTGACTTTGTGGTGAGGCCTTCTCTTGGATAGAACAGTGTCTCTGTATGCAGGGCCCTGCTAGACTCCGTCTTCCTGACCCCGGTTACATATTAGCACTTGTGGGCCCCTGCGACTTGAAGTCCCGCAGGGTCTCCGGTATCTCCCACTAGTCGTGTAGATTCTAGCAAGCTCGGACCCGGTGTCCGGTTGTTCAGAGTAGAGGTAAGCTATCAATGCTGTTTCAACCTCTGTTACTCTCTTCTCCTCTTCCACTCGCCTTTCGTCCTACTCCGACCCTTAACATAAGCACACTAGCAGTAGATAGCTGATTCTTCTCTCTCTTCACCGATCTCAAAGCGTCGGCACGCTTGCTCACTGAAATTACATTCAGTTGACTCAGTTCTGACCAGGCTGAAGTGGCTATCTTTCTCCACTCATACTAGCCTCCACACATTGAACTAAGCTCAAAGCTGCAGTCTTCAGGTTCTCTCACAACTCTCTTGTCTAGGCGTAGACTGACACACTCTCTCAACTCTGAGGTGACTAGACTAGACTCGTTCTCAGCTAGACTGCCTAACTGAGCTCTCTCAGCTCTCAGCTAATCTGAGCTCTCTGCTGTGACTTCACTACCCTTATATACTGCAAAAGGACTCCCTCTGGTGGCTCTAGGGAATGGTGAAGGTTTGTTGTGTGCATATCAGGTCTCTGTAGGTGTTACCTTTGGTGCATCCCCCTGGGGCATGAGACTCCAGGCACAGCTGGGCTACACATTAGACTTGTAGACCTTGTCTTTTCCCAAAGAGATCTCCAAATCATTTGATACAGTTTACACAGAAAGTTGATAACTTGTATTAAAAGCCAATGATTTTTTTTTAAACGCAGAGATTAAAGGGTGATTTTCATCTTAGACTTTTTGGGCATATCCATAGAATGTGCAATTAAAGAGACTTTCCACTACTATGTGACCCATTGTCTTAACAATCAGTTTTTCTTATATACTTTTATTACCTATACTGCTTTTATGAGGACATTTCTGTGCTAGTTGCATAATCCTTTGCTGTCATTCAGTTTCTGCTTCCTGCTTTGTTACTTCCGATCTGGACACCAGAATTGGATGAAATGTGAAGAGCACATCACCGATGGGGTCAGGGCTATCTTCAGCTGACAAGCACTGTGATATGCTTTCTAATGACAAGCAGCACATCGCAATGTTTGTCAGCTGAAGGGCCTTTTATTCCTGCCAGGGGCGGACCTATCATTGATGCAACCTGTGCCGCTGCACAAGGGACCAATAGATAAAGTCCCATTTTTCACCTACAAAATGTGTAATTGTGCATTATGAAGAGCTAATTGGACTGCAAAGGGCCCATATATTCCTCTTGCACAGGGGCCCTTTTCTGTCTGCTTGTGATCCCTACATAGGAGGAGAGTGAAGGCTTGCATGCTCAGGCCTCCTGTCACTCATTGAAATGTTTCCCTGCCCCCAACAGTGTCCTATTCTTGTCATTTTATGCAATTCCGTTGACCAGATCGCAGATAACAGAGCAGGAAGCAATGCCTGCATGACAACAAAGGGTTATATGATCCATGCAGAGTTACGCACATAGAGCAGGTAATAAAAGTATATTAGAAAACTGATTGTTAGGAAGAGTTAAGCCTGATGAGATGGGGTCAAACAGTAGAGAAAAATCCCTTAAATGCCAGATATACAGTATGCAAACTGATGTTGTGAAAGCACAATTGCTATGAATGGAGATGAAGGTGCAAGTGCACGTACAGTGCCTACAAGTAGTATTCAACCCCCTGCAGATTTAGCTGGTTGACACATGCGGAATTAACTTGGCATTGTGACATTTGTACTGTAGATCAGCCTGGAAGTGGGAAATGCACTGCTGCAAAAATTTTTTTTTTTTTTTTAAAAACGTTAAAAGTTAATTCAGAGTGTCATTTATTATTCAACCCCTCAAACCACAAGAATTCTGTTTGGTCCCCCTAAAGTATTAAGAAGTAGTTCAGGCACCAAGAATAATGAGCTTCACATGTGTGGATTAATGATCTCTTTTGCCAGCCTTTTCTGACTATTTAAGACCCTCCCCAAACTTGTGAACAGCACTCATACATGGTCAACATGGGAAAGACAAAGGAGCATTCCAAGGCCATCAGAGACAAGATCGTGGAGGGTCACAAGGCTGGCAAGGGGTACAAAACCCTTTCCAAGGAGTTGGCCCTACCTGTCTCCACTGTTGGGAGCATCATCCGTAAGTGGAAGGCTTATGGAACTACTGTTAGCCTTCCACGGCCTGGACAGCCTTTGAAAGTTTCCTCCCGTGCCGAGGCCAGGCTTGTCCGAAGAGTCAAGGCTAACCCAAGGACAACAAGGAAGGAGCTCCGGGAAGATCTCATGGCAGTGGGGACATTGGTTTCAGTCAATACCATAAGTAACGTACTCCACCGCAATGGTCTCCGTTCCAGACGAGCCCGTAAGGTACCTTTACTTTCAAAGCGTCATGTCAAGGCTCGTCTACAGTTTGCTCATGATCACTTGGAGGACTCTGAGACAGACTGGTTCAAGGTTCTATGGTCTGATGAGACCAAGATCGAAATCTTTGGTGCCAACCACACACGTGACGTTTGGAGACTGGATGGCACTGCATACGACTCCAAGAATACCATTCCTACAGTCAAGCATGGTGGTGGCAGCATCATGCTGTGGGGCTGTTTCTCAGCCAAGGGGCCTGGCCATCTGGTCCGCATCCATGGGAGGATGGATAGCACGGCCTACCTGGAGATTTTGGCCAAGAACCTCCGCTCCTCCATCAAGGATCTTAAGATGGGTCGTAATTTCATCTTCCAACAAGACAACGACCCAAAGCACACAGCCAAGAAAACCAAGGCCTGGTTCAAGAGGGAAAAAGTCAAGGTGTTGGAGTGGCCTAGTCAGTCTCCTGACCTTAACCCAATTGAAAACTTGTGGAAGGAGCTCAAGATTAAAGTCCACATGAGACACCCAAAGAACCTAGATAACTTGGAGAAGATCTGCATGGAGGAGTGGGCCAAGATAACTCCACAGACCTGTGCCGGCCTGATCAGGTCTTATAAAAGACGATTATTAGCTGTAATTGCAAACAAGGGTTATTCCACGAAATATTAAACATAGGGGTTGTATAATAATTGACCCACACTTTTATGTTTAAAATTTATTAAAATTCAACTGAGCAACATAACTTTTTGTTTTGTAAGATTTATGCTTCTGTTAATAAATCCTACTCTCGTTTGCAGTTTGAAGGCTCTAACTTATTTGCATCTTATCAAACCAGCTAAATCTGCAGGGGGTTGAATACTACTTGTAGGCACTGTATGTACTTCATTGCACATAAATAAACATTACACACACATATAAATACATCAATATAAAATACACACATACACCCCAGACAGTCATATGTATTACCCATATTGTGTACAAATATATGTTCATAACATTCATGTACATATAATACATAGTCTAAAGCAGGGTTCCCCAACTCCAGTCCTCAAGGCCCACCAACAGGTCATGTTTTCAGGATTTCCTTAGTATTGCCAAGGTGATAATTGCATCACATGTGCAATACAAAGGAAATCCTGAAAACATGACCTGTTGGTGGGCCTTGAGGACTGGAGTTGGGGAACCCTGGTCTACAGCACCTAAAGATGTGACGCTAGTAATTTTCAATAGGTGGCTGCTCACATCGAATTTGGCAGGTTTGGTAAATATATTCCATGTGGTTGGATAGTCATTTTTTTATGTGTTAAAAATAGATAAATCCATGGCTTCTTTAGGCTACGTTCCCACGATCCGGAAGTAGCAGCGCTTTGGACGCAGCGCATTTTCACTGCGTCCAAACCGCTGCGTTCTATGAACGTAGGTAAATCGGCCTGTATTCACATTCTATTGATTATATTTCTGTTGCAGAGACTGGAGTTTCCGCAAGAGAAATTGACGTGCTGCGGTCCTTAAAGACGCGCCACATGTCACCGTCCGCGGCTGATCTGCAGGAGCACATACACACATGGGGTTAGTAGAAATCCCATCCACTATGCTGTAACATCTGGCCGCTGTTGGTTTGACGCTGCATAAATATTCAACATCAAACCCGCAGCAATTACTGATTGTGTGTACATACCCTTACAGATCATCTGGAAATTTTCCAGAGGCCCCTGTCCAGCATAATGATCTGCAGCCAAGATAGTGATGCCACTGCAGCGACTAGTCCTCCTTTTGAAGAGGAGAGGGGAAACTGGTGAAGATCAGACGGACCTTCTGAGATGGCCAGATCATTGCCAGTAGTAGTTGCTGAATCACCAGCAAAATCACCACCAAGATCTGCGTACCCTCACCCCTACCTCAAACACAGTGCTCAGTGCTCTCAGAGATCCCTCTGGGTCATGTAAACTCAGAAGCTTCAAGATGAAGCCCTATCCTTTATCCCAAGGGTCAGTGGAGATGACTGTTATGATCATGGTTGTAATCACACTGCCACCTGATGGCAACTCAAGGCTTAAGAACTTTGAATCATTTGTTGCCTCCAGAGCGGCAGTCTTCAAGAGTAACCACTGCTTGCCTGATGTGGCTGACCTCATCACCCTTCTCCGTGTGGCTTCAAAGTGTGTCGCCATGCCCTCCTACTTTTTTCGAAACTCTGCAACAAACCCAACCCCCCTCCCAGGTACGGACTGGGGCTGAAATTCAGCCCTGGCATTTGAAATCACACAGGCCCATGTTGTCTCCATCCCCAAGCACCAAAACAATATTTCTAATGATACCCGTGGCCTGCTGGGGTAAGTGACGGAAGCAGCGACTTTGTGCTCCATCACAACCGTCTTGAGAATACCGATTCAGCTAACAACGTAGCAGACAAGGCAGCCCACAACCAGACAGGCCATTCTGGCATTTGCCAGAATTGCCAGATGGCCAGTCCGGCCTTGCCCCCTCCACATATTGTTTAGTCATCCTCATATCCCCTCTCCTGGTTTCCAGTGTTTCAGGGCTTTTGCAAAACATTACCATACCTTCGCACCAGTATGCCTCCCTCGCACCAGTATGTCTATGCTTTTAACACGTCCTCATCTCCCTCCCAGTTCACCCATTCATAATTTTGTTGCCCTTTCAATTGTTAGCCTCTGTCTAAGTATTTATATTTTCTTTATTGCATATAGTTTCCCCCCTTATTTTATGTAAATAATTTTTTCAACTTTTTTTATTTTTTGTAATTCTGCTCAAAAAGAAAATAGAGTAAACTTGTTTGTTAAGAATTTATAACAGTGTTTTTTCTTTCATTTCTCACCTACTTTACAGTAGCACTTTTTGGTCCAAGAGGACAAGAGTTTTGACCTTTTGTACCAACATGCAAGCCTCTTGCCCATTTTCACCCCCCAAAAATTTCCATTACTTTAAATGGCTTGTCCAGTATGTTCCAGATCACTGGTCACTGGAAGATCTCTGGAACTCCACCGATCTGCTATGTTTTATACAATCCTAAATACAGGCCAATGATTTAGAGATGACTTGACAAACCCTTTACTGATATTGCAAATAACAGCCCTAAATTTTGCCTTTATGTTAATACTTGGTCCCTTTCCATAATTCACACATCACAAATGACTATACCTAATCATTTTGTATAGTATTTTAATGTATGAATCCCAACCATAAAATCGTATGTAAGTTAGGCACACTATAAAATATGTATTATAATAGTCAACAAAACGTACACATGTCCGACAAACATTTTTTTGACCAGAAAACAATCTGAAACAGACACAGAAAAATCTAAATTTCATCACACAAAATAATTAGTGTGCCATCAAACAGATGATACAGGTAAGAAGAAAAGGGCTATTTCACTCACATATCCAAAATGAGAATACAAAAACTTAGTAATAGAAGCACATAAGGTACACGAAAGTCAGGACCACAGTCAGGGAAAATGGTGGTTGCTCTGCATAATTACTATTGAGCTTAGCCGGGCACATCACCTTCAGGACCAATGAAGAAGTCAGTGAAAGCATCTCACCTCTGCAGTATGGGCGGCCGATGCTCCAATAGACAGGGTGACCATCAAGCCACCTTGTTCCTCCTCTTCCAGGTCCAGGTTTTCATAACAATAAACATAATTGTGGAGAGCATAGGCAGCTTTGATGATCAAGTCTACTGTTACCACTTCCAACTGGCCCTCCAGGATCCCAAAGGTGCTCTCCACTAAGCAATGTGAACAGCTGAGGTGTTGGTTACATGCTTTTTCCCAGAACTCTAATCCCCTACTTGAGTATGGACACAGCAGGTTAGGCAAAAGTGGGAAAGCTCCATCCCCTACCATGACATAATGTAAGGGACAGGATTTGTGGACCCAGGGAGAAGATTGAGAAGAGGAAGAGTCATCTGGTCTAGCAGTACATTGTGGCCAAATTATGATGTGAGTAGCACCCTGGAGTCTCGAGTACTGCCATAGGCCCTGCTACAATCTTACGTTACATCAGCCACTGAAAAATTGCAGATCACACGGCTTGTCTTCAGTTTTTATTCTTGCGCTTTCCTTTTTCCTCAACTTCTTCCAAAAGCAATATATTTACATTCTCTCGCCATCTCTTTTTATTAGACTTTAAAAATATGAGCTTTATAAAAAGAACAATTTGAGCTCTTCTCTTTTTTTTTCCATTTCTTTATTTTAAAATTGACAAAAGAGGGACGATGTAAACATTCTTTTTTTAAAAAATCTTATTAATTTTTACATACTTTCAAAAAAATAACATTTTTGTATGTTGTCTTTCTAAAAATGTCTTTATTTCTGAATTGTTTGTCATTTTTGAAAACCTCAAAAATAAAAGCTGTCAAAATTTGACCATCTCTTTTTTTACCATCAGTTTTTCAAAACCTCTTCAGAAAAAAAAAATTCTCAATAACTCCTGATAAGAACAGCAAAGTAGATTTCCCATAAAGATGAATAAAAAGAGTTCTCCAAGCGATTTAGGGTATGTGCACACTGCATCTTTTTCAGGCAGTTTCAGCTTGAAATCTGCCTGAATTAGTGCCACAAAACCACCGCAAAAAGTGAACATATTGCACAGCAATGTAAAAATGACATGGCTGTCCACATGTTTACTCTTTTGCTACTTCTTTTAACCACTTCCAGATTTGGAGACTCTGAAGTGGTTAAAAGAAGTGTGGGCTTCTGCTAGGATGTCACTAACAGCTGCTATGGAAAGTGTAGAGAAAGGACAGGTTTTGTTGCATTTTTGGGTGAAAACTTTTTTTTTATTAAACACTTGCTATGCAAACCTAAACTAGAAACAAAAATGACCAAACCAAAAATAAAGAAATGGCAATAGTGTATACAGATAACATAAGGTACATCATAACATTGTTTTGATCAAAAAAACGTAAAAGCGATCCCACCACTGTCATGGCAACCCTACTCGGGATGGTCCTAACCTCTAATATTAAAACTTTACCATTTGTAAAGTGACGTAAATATGACTAAGGGCCGAGCAAGACCGAGACCTTGACTATTGGACACCCAGCCATGGGGAGCTACTTTATATAAACGTAACGTCCAGCTCAAATAAAAGTAAATTCGGAGGATTGGCATGCACTCGGTCTGTTTTCGAGGTGCAGGTGTTATGGGGTACATGACACCAAGATCCAAGGCAAAGACAAATTCACCGCACTCTCTTATTTCATAGGTGTAAAAAAAGTATATTTGTGGGAGTGGGGAACACAGAATTATGGCTTTGGGTTAGAGCGACAGAGTTTAGACGTTTCGACCCTACCAAGGTCTTTATCGATAAGTCGTTTTTGGTGGTGGAAGCAATATAGAGAAAGATTCTTTAAGGTATTATGTTGCTCAAAGCATGTGCAGTGCTGTGCTGTTGGTGCAGGTTTTCTCGGCGGACCCGTGCCTGTCAGCCTGACAGGCAGACAGGCGCAGAAGTGCCGAAAAAAACTGCACAAGCAGCACAGCACTGCACATGCTTTGTGCAACATCATACCGAAGGCACACCCTTATTTGCACAGCTTGCAAAAACAGTAGGCAAATGCTTACACTGGCCACTAAACATACAAAGCTTAAGATAGAAAGAAAATTAGTAAATACCCTGCAGTAAATAAATCAATAGCAATAGTGCATGAAAATAACATAGAGTACTTAGTTAACATTGCTTTTGATAAAAAAAAAACATAAAAGCCACCATTTTTCTTTGAGCTTTCATCTAACCTACTGAGAAGCCTGAACTATGGCGGGGCGTTTTCTCTCTCTAGGGCAGGGTTCCCCAACTCCAGTCCTCAAGGCCCACCAACAGGTCATGTTTTCAGGATTTCCTTTGTATTGCGCAGGTGATGCAATTATCACCTGGGCAATACTAAGGGAATCCTGAAAACATGACCTGTTGGTGGGCCTTGAGGACTGGAGTTGGGGAACCCTGCTCTAGGGTGTTGCTGTCTGCTTTTGATTGGGCAACTCATACAGGGAGAAGAAGTCCACACCCCCAGTAAAAACTAATAACACTCACTTGGACTTAAAAAAAAGTTAACTCATTATATGCCTATAGTTTCCTAATATCTCCGAAACAGAGAGGTGAAATAAAAAAAAAATAACAAAAAAAGCATGCTTTACTTTGCTCTTAAGCCTCTATTAAATAGTGTGTCCAGTTTAACATGAAAAATTTGATGAAAGGTCCTTGACTGATCTGGTCCTGAAAGAACACACATACTTTAGGGAAAATCTGTAGATTGTGAGCCCTCGCGGGCAGGGTCCTCTCTCCTTCTGTACTTGTGTGTGCCTTGTTTTGCTCATATTTATTGTACTTGTCTATATTTGCCCCTTTCACTTGTAAAGCGCCATGGAATAAATGGTGCTGTAAAAATGTATAATAATAATAATAATAATTATAAAATGCATTATAATGTGAGTGTTTATGCGAGTTTTCTGTTTCTCTGTTATACTCTTCCCTTACTCCCATCCCTGACTTGTTCCTTTAAATTGGTATATTGGAAATATGCTAAATATATAACTATGAGTCCAGTGTATTATTTAAAGCCTTCCATTATCCAATTTGCACAATATATTTTGTGCCCTCTTGGCTAGTAGAAGAGTGGACCTGTGGACTATGCTGCCCAGGAAAGCATCAGCTGATGACAGATTCACTATGAAGATTATGTATAGATCTGCTTGTTAACATGATGGCATAAGATCAGGGGTCCCAATCCCATCATATGTTGGCTTTGTGAACTGTCAAAAAAGCTTGGCAACAGAGAATAACATTTACCTGGTTTGAAGGAAAAGATAGCGACCATAGTAACATAACAGAAGGTTTTGTATTTTCTCTACTAGATAAACATCAGGCTGAGTGTTTGCTGTATCACCATATGCCATCTATATACACACATCAGCTTATTTCTTCATTCGCATCTATCCTCAAACATTACTTTACAATTCTTAGATTGACACAATATAAGTGTATCTGTTGCAGGATTAATAGTTACTTATTGCTCTGTTGCCATCTGTACTTGTTCATTAAACCAAACTGTTTTGGCAACAAAAAATTTCCAAAACTAGCTCTCTACTAGCATTAAGATCAATATCAGCAGCAACAACACGAGTCAGACAGAGGAGAAACGTTATTACAACACATTTGGGTAACATCTAGGGATGAGCGAGCACTAAAATGCTCGGATGCTCATTGCTCGAACCGAGCAATTCCTAATGCTCGGATGCTCGTTTCGAGTAATGAGAATAATGGGAGTCAATGGGAAATCCAAGCATTTTTCCTGCAGACCCTACAAGGAGGTCTGGTGGCAATGAAAATGTTGAAATGGATGGAAAAAGGGCTATATCGATAAAGAACAGCATCAAAGAGAAATTGGAGTTTATAAAAAAAAGATGTTAATAAACATTATTTCCTGTTTAATGACTTCTATATAAGGCAAAATTTAAAAAGGATTAAAAAATAATAATTTAAGTAAATCAAAATTGATTTTTAAATTAAAAAAATTTAAATTTTTGTGTCATTTATGAAGCAAGCAAGAATTGCCAAAAATTAGGTGGAAGAGGGATTCAGATACACCCTTATTAGACATAAGGTTAGGGCCACATATACATTATGTTCAAATTGTCATGTAGTGGTACTCCTAGACTCATAAAGAATAAGCACTAGGTGCAAAACCTGCCAAGAATTACAAGCTGGGTCATCCATACTCCATTGAAGGCAACAGCTGCAGTGCCTCATTTAAATATTGTGAACAAAGTGTAGTTGTGGTACTCAAAAAAGCTCTGTACACAGTGCAAAGCCTACCAAAAATTACAAGCTTGGTTATCCATATACCTTTGAAGGCACCAAACGTAGTGCCTCATTCAAATATTAAGAAAGTGTATTTGCAGCACTTCTACACTCATAAAGGCTTTGCACACAGTGCAAAGCCAGAAAAAAATTATAAGGGAGGTCATCCAGTCATCCATAGACCCTTGAAGGCAACAACTGGTGGGCCTCATTCAAATATTTTGAAAGTGTAGTTGATGTAGTCCTCCACTCATAAAGACTTTGAACAAAATGCAAAGCCAGGAGAAAATGATAAGGAGAGTCATCCATAGACCCTGGAAGGCAGCAATTGCAGGCCTCATTAAAATATTGAAGATTAAAAACACTATCTGCTGTTGTCATCTGGTGATGTGGAAAAGTCGGGGCTAATCTGGGCTTTGTTCATTTTTATCAGAGTGAGCCTGCTAGCATTTCTGTTGACAGTCGAAAGTGCCTGTCTGTTATGGACCCCCCCGGCGGCACTAAAAACCTGCTCAGACAAGACGGCAGCAGAACTCCTCCAAAGCATAGAGGGACAGCTCATGCCAGGTGTCCAGCTTTGAGACCCAATAGTTGAATTTCGCAGAGGAATTAGGGAATATGCTGGTTTTGTCTGAGAGGTATTGCTTGACTATCTTCAAAAACTTTTCCCTCCTTGTCAAAAAGACTTGTCATCAGGGTATGTATGTTGGGAGGGTGTCATGAAATTGGCCCAGGCCTTTGACAGTGTACCCCTACCTCTACTGTACCTGGTGTGTGTCTCTCTTGCCTCCTTGGTTGGGCAAGGAAGCTTTCCCCCTGCCACTAGTGTTTTCTGATGGGATTTTTTTCAACAAATTTTCCACAATGGCCTTCTGGTATAGCACCATTTTAGTAGACCTCTATGCCTCAGGAAGGAGAGATGCAAAATTTTCCTTGTACAGTGGATCTAGCAGGGTGAACAACCAGTACTCTTTTTTGGACAAGATGAATGTAATGCGAGGGTCACGGGAAAGGCAGCGGTACATAAAGTTCGTCATATGTGCCAAGCTCCCTACAGCCAACATTTCCCTGTCTCCACCATGATGACTACTTTGCATCCCCTCTTCCTCCTTCATCTTTTCCTCCTCATTCCCTTCCTCAGCCTATCCACGTATGAGAGATAGGACAAAGCTTGTATGGATACTAGCCTGTCATGCACTAACAACCTGCTCCTGCTCCACTTTCTCATTGTTACCCAATCCGTACTGAGCAGATGAGATGAGGCTGGGCTGGGTAATATCTCCCTGTCTCATGTTTTCCTCCATCTCCACTTGGTCTGCATGCAAGGCTTCAGCTTTAATGGTGAGAAGTGACTGTTTAAGCAGCTACAGAAGCGGGATTGTTACGCTGATTATGGCGTCATCGCCACTCACCATCTTTCTGGAGTCCTCAAAGTCTTGGAGAATTGCATAAATGTCAGACATCCATTTCCACTCTCTATACCACCGTAATGTAATGCAAAGCACATTGCACTGTATGGACTACTAATTCAATCCAGAAAGATTGAAAAGCTTTTTGGAGAGTAATACCACCATAATGTAATGCAGGTACTGCATGGGCTTGTGTACTTCAAATGCCAGGGATGGCAGAGTGCAGGCACGAAAGTAAATGAGCAGTAGGTCAGGACAGTCAGCAAACAGGAAGACAAAATCAGAAGACAAGCCGGGTTATAGTTAGAGAACCCAGAACTCAGAATGGAAGAACACCTCGCAAATTGCTGTTAGCCAAAGGCTGTTATTGCTCCCTGCCAAAGTGATGAAGGAAGGGTCCTAAAATCTTGAGACAACTGGGCATTGGTGTGCAGGTGTATTACATAAGAACTTTAAGAAGACTGGTGACATCATGCAAATGACAAACTTGTGAGTGAACGACTTGACAAAAGAACAATGTCGAGTCAGAGGAGCAGCAAAGAGACAACCAGGATGGACTGGAGAACAGTAGCTAGCCAGATGTGACACCTAGCTGGCAAAAGATAAGTCACTAACTCTATAGATATCTCACTTATTATTATTACATCTGCAATTTTAGACACATATTACATTTTACAAGAACTCCCCTCCCATCAACATTTTTATCGATTAGTGCCTATGCAATAGCAATGGTGTACGCACTGCATGAGTTCAAATGCTCATTGATCGTTGTCGTCTCCCGTTTTCTGCGCTGTTCTGCTCCTCTTCTGCACCACATGACCAAAATTCAGACTAGTCGGATCACACAAAATATTTATCAATGTATGTTTATACAGCTGGGATCTGGGGTGACAGCTGGGGTCACACCAGAGTAACAAAAATCTGTCCCATTTTTATCCAGGAAAGTGGGACTTTTTTTCTCACTTGTCATCCATGTGCAGCCTGCATACAATCCGTTTTTGTTACTCAGCAGCTATTAATAATTTAGAGGACCATTTACAGTTTCCTATGCTAAAGAACTGCAATGTATCCCAAAAAATTGGATGTTCTACTGAGGCCCTGTATGGCATCCGATTTTTTTTTTCGCACCCATCCAATTTCACAGTTTTATATGTGAGTGAGCCGGGAGACAGACATTGGTAATTATATGGATTGTACATTCTATGGGCCTGAGTAATTGCATTAATGCCTTTTTTCTATTTTATGGGGTTTTTAATTTGCTCTTAATTCCTCCATTAATTTGCGATTTATTTAAAGTCTATTTGTATGTGCTCGTAAGTTTGTTTGTTTTTATCTTCACCAGTATTAGAGGGGTTTGGGGTTTCAAGATGGTTATTGGTAAATCGTCAATTGTAACTTTTTAAAAAGTTACAATATTTTGGAGCAGATGTACTCCTGGCTCTGAGTGATTTTCTTGACACCAAATATTTTGGCACAAATCGAGCAACATTTTAATGTACCATAATAGATTTTTTTGCACTAAATAATCACGAAACAGGTAAGAGACAAAAATAAAGAGCATTTTTGATTCTGTACAAAATTCATGAACTATGAATGCCATTTTTCAAGAATCTGGCACAAAAAAGTTGTACCACAAGACAAATAAAGAAAAATGACTTAAAAAATGATGAATCGAACCCTATGTTTATTGCAAAGCGACTAGTAGATAACATTTTTAATGAGAATGCCACTTCAATGTTGATAGATCTTAGTCAAATGAAAAAAGTGAACTGGCGCATAAGTTGGTATGCATGCAAGGTACATCTTGACGCTGGTGGGATGGCTTTGGGCTTTTTTTTTATCAGAAATGGTGTTTACTAAGTACCCAATGCTATTTAGATGCTCTATTGCTTTTACTTATTTACTTACATCAATGTATATGTTCATGATGTTTCTAGCTTAGGTTTGATCTTAGTCAACCCACACATACATATTTATTATGGGGTTGGAGGAGAAAGGAAACTTTTGAGTGGAACAAATTTCCATCAGTTGCGGGAGATTTTCTCAATACGACAATTATTGGTGATAATTACTGCGGAGAAATGAGTTATTAATGTGTAATAGTATATATTTAGGGCCGACTGCACATGGCTGAGTCAGAGCGTGATTGCACCAATTATTATGGGTCATCTAAAAGGATTTTCTTACCATCTCAGCTAACAACTGTTGCTCTAAATTTAAGATTTTAATTTAGCCATGCGCACAGAGCCTATGGTAGTGAGGCAGTATGGCTCTGCCAATTGCTATATGGGCTTCGTACATATGGTATCAGAAGGAGCTTGCTACTTCTGTCATATTTATATGGAATGTGACAAAAAAACTTGAAGAAGAATAAGAGGCAAGCAAAGATACAGTGGAGCCCTTTGCACAATTACAGGTGACCTTTTATGGAACTGTGAAAAATGAAACTAACTATATATATATATATATATATATAAAATGCCACATCCTAGATATCACTGAATGAAATACTCCAGTTGCAAATCTTTATTCATTCATTACATAGTGGAATGCGTTGAAAACAATATAACAAAAATGATCAATGTAAATCAAAATGAATATCCCAGGAAGGTCTGGATTTGTAATGATACTGAAAATCAAAGTGGAAAATCAAATTACAGGTGATCCAACTTTAGTGGAAATGCCTTAAGATAAGGAAATGATGCTCAGTAGTGTGTGTGGCCTCCACATGCCTGTATGACCTCCCTACAATGCATAGGTATGGTCCTGATGAGGAGGCGAATGTTCTCCTGAGGGATCACCTCCCAGACCTGGATTAAAGCATCAGTCAACTCCTGGACAGTCAATGGTGCAACGTGGCGTTGATGGATGTAACGAGACATGATGTCCCAGATGTGCTCGATTGAATTCAGGTCTGGGGAATAGACAGGCCAGTCCATAGCATCAATGCCTTCATCATGCAGGAACTGCTGACACACTTCAGCCACGAGGCCTAGCATTGTCATGCATCAGAAGGAACCCAGGGCCCACTGCACTTGGGCAAACTGATCATGCTGGAGGATGTTGCAGGCAGCAGAACATTCTCCATGGCATCTCCAGACTCTGTCAGGTCTGTCACATGTGCTCAGTGTGAAACTGTTCTCATCCGTGAAGAGCACAGGACGCCAATGTTGAATCTGCCAAGCTTGGTGTTCTCTGGCAAATGCCAGTTGCTCTGCATGGAGTCTGTTCCTGACATTTTGAGCAGACATATGAATGTTAGTGGCCTGCTGTAGGTCATTTTGCAGGGCTCTGGCACTGCTACTCTTGTTGCTCCTTGCACAAACCACCCTACTGCTGTGTTGTTGCCTTTCTATGGCCCCATCCACATCTCCTAGTGTACTGGCCTGTCTCATGGTATCTTCTCCATGCTCTGTACACTGCGCTGACAGACACAGCAATCCTTCTTGCTACAGGTTCCATTGATGTGCCATACTGGATCAGCTGCACTACCTGAGCATCTTCTTTGGGTTGTAAACACCGCCTCATGCTACTGTACCTCAAGAAGTGAGAGCACAGACAAAATGCAAAAGTGACCAAAACAACAGCCAAAAAGGATGAGAACAGGGAAATGGTCTGTGGTCACCCCTGCAGAACAGCTCCTTTTATAGGAGCTGTCTTGCTAATTGCGTTTCATTTCTACCTGTTGTCTGTTCCATTTGCACAACAGCAGGAGAAATCGATTAACAATCACTGTTGCTTCATAAATGGACAGAAGTGTGACTTGAAGGTACGGTACATTGTGTTGTTTAAGTGTTGCCTTAAGCAGTTGTGAGACAGTGAGAGTATGTGTGTTGAATGGGGTGTACATTTCACCTAGATACTTTGCTGACTGGTATAAGGGAAATGTATGGCTTTGTAAACCTAGTGGTAGAGAAAGGTCACTACACCTTACATTCAGTACACACTTGCAGCTCAGGCCTGAAACCACTCAGCTGTTAATTAGGAGACCAGAAGTAGGTGTCTGCGAACACAGACAGAGAGCTCGCTTAGTCTGGACAAGGAGTCCAGACACAAGAAGGAGTCTCCAGGAGTATGAGCTGTCTCAGTCTGGGTGCTCGATGTACCCCGGACACAGGAGTAGTCTCTGTGAGAATCCATGCGGATAGCTGCTGAATAGGAGGGGAGCTCTCTCAAGTCTGGACGTTGGATATGCCTTCAGACACAAGGAGGAGACTCTGTGAAACTCCATGCTGGTAACTACTGAACATATGTGTTGTTTTGGGGACAGGCTGTTAGAGTCTGGACCCGGATAGAGAGGGAAATCTATCTAAGTGTAGTAAGTGGCTGGACAAGCCCAGGGCTTATGTTTATGATTTGGTTTTGATTATGTTCTGTTTGCTGTGGACTTTAATAAAGCTGGTTGCGGCCAGTTTTTACCAGAACTGCTGTCTGTGAATGAACTGTTTCCGTGCCACTCCGTCCACCCGGACGGCGATCCCAGAGCTATATCCCTGAAAAGCTTACAATTGGTGCTGGAATGTGCGTGCAACACAGTGGCGAGAGACAGCAATAAAAGGTGAAGTCTGTTGAAGCAGCAGCAGAGAAAGAAAAAAAAAGTGTGTCTGTTGGAGCAGTCTTAAAGAGACAGTGGCCCTAATAGAGTTTGCAGAGAAAAAAAAAAAGTGTCTGCACAGCAAAGCTGAACTTTCTGTGGAAAAGACTGTGGAGTGTGTATGTCTTGAGTGAAGACTGCCGTTGTTGAGACAGAGAAGTCTGACAGCATGGATGACAGCATGGAGGCGCTGTTTGAACAAATGGCGCAAGTTAATGTGCAACATAAGACTGCCGTGGTTGAGACAGATAAGTCCGGCAGTATGGAGGAGCTCATTGAGCACCTGGTCCAGGCCCAGCGGAGCATGCAGCAGAGCATGGAGCAGCAGCGCCTGCAGCAACAGCAGCGCATGCAGCAGGCCCAGCAGCAATTCCTGCAGCAGCAGGAGAATAACCGGTTATTTGTTGAGCAGATGGCAGCACAAAAAAGGATTTCGGTGCCGTGTCCCGAAGTAATGTGGCAAAGTCACCTGCATTGTCCGCTGTAAAGAAGGCGGTAAGACGGTCCCTGAAAAAGATGACACCTCGTGACAATGTGGAGGCATATCTCACTAGGTTTGAGGGACTGGCAGAGAAGGAGAATCTGCCCCCATCTGAATGGGCCATGATGGTCGCACCCTATCTGATTGGAGAACCCCAAAGGGCCTATGCTGACCTGAGCGAGCAGGACAGCCAAGACTATGCCAAGCTGAAAGCGGAGATTCTTACCTGGCTGGGTGTTACGGTGACAGCCCGTGCCAGGGGAGTTCATGACTGGAGATGCAGTTGGGAGTCTGCAGTCAGCAAACCTGATTATGGAGTTGAAAAGGTGATAGTGGACCGCTACACCCAAGCACGTTGTAATGTATGTAGTACAGTTCATATAGCGTCTTGTGCTTGGGTGCGATGAAAATACATGAGACACAGGTTTGATATAGAAAGTCTTGTATTACTTCATACAAGTTGGCAAAAATAGTCACACAGTTTGCAGACACAGAAGCAGGAGACACAGCAGGCCAGAGTAATCCAAGCTCAGCAATCACTCTCCACAACAGGTTCAGGATCTTCTTCTCTGTTACCGTAAGTCCATGCAAAAGTGGGTCTTTCAAAGAGCAGGGTTCAGAGTCCACAAGTGCTTCAGAGTTCCTCAGTAGGAATAGCTGGAGTACAAAGTCCAAGGCTTTAGGAGTCAGGTCACAGGTTCACTGCAGGCTAGATTCTGAAGCACTGATTGCTCAGCTGTGGCTGCTTAAGAAGCAAAAGGAGAGAATCAGGGCGGGAACATGCAAGCTGGAAACTCCATTTTGACTGAGGGCAAGATAGCTGCAGCAAGACAGAAAGTAAAATGGCTGACGAACAAACTGAGTTTCAGGAACATGTACACAGAACCTTACATTACTCCCCCCTTAGGGACAGCCTCCGGATGACCTCAGGCCAGGCTTGTGTGGGTACCTCTGATGAAACTGACGGAGAAAGCGAGGAGCATTAACGTTATTGACTGGTTCCCATGAGTTGTCCTCCACTGGGTAGCCCTGCCATTTAATCAGATATTGTAACTGATTTCTATACAACCTGGAATCTAAAATCCTTTCCACCACAAATTCTTCCTGACCATCGACTAGCACTGGGTCAGGGCAAGGAGAAGAACGTCCAGGAAACGTATTGGGTGTCGCAGCCTTTAGTAGGGATACATGAAAGACAGGGTGGATTCTCATAGTTCTGGGCAGTTGAAGACGACAAGCAACGGCACTTATAATTTTACTGATTTTATAGGGTCCAATGTACTTATGTCCCAACTTAGACGATGGAATCCTTAACTTAAGATTTCTGGTTGACAGCCAGATCAAGTCTCCTACCTTGAAAGCTGGTGCAGGTTTACGAAATTTATCTGCTGCTTTCTTGTACCTTTCCTGAGCCGATTCCAGATTCTCCTTTAGAAGATCCATATTCTTCTGTAAAGACGTGATTCTTTCAGCCACTGCTGGTAAAGGCGTTTCTATGGGAAATCGTGGTAGAATGTTAGGATGATAACCTAGATTAGAGTAAAAAGGAGACTGCTTAGTGGAGGCACTCTGAGAGTTGTTATACGAGAACTCAGCTAATGGAAGTAGATCCACCCAATCATCCTGTAGGTGGCAGATAAAGCAGCGGAGATACTGCTCCAGGGTTTGATTGGTTCGTTCGGTCTGTCCATTAGTCTGGGGATGAAAAGCAGAAGAAAGGTTTACTTTAATGTCCAATGCTGCACAGAAATTTTGCCAAAACCTAGAAGTGAATTGCACCCCTCGATCCGAAATAACCTCATCCGGTACTCCATGTAAGCGAAACACATCTTTAATCATCAAATCTGATGTCTGTTTTGCAGTGGGTAAGCCAACACAAGGGATAAAATGAGCTGCCTTTGTTAGACGGTCAACCACCACTAGAATGGTGTTCTTCCCTTGAGAGGTTGGTAACTCCACAATGAAGTCCATAGAAATGGATCCCCACGGGCGGGACGGGGTGGGAAGAGGCTGTAACAGACCAGTTGGTGAGGAGCGAGGTGTTTTGCATCTTGCACAGACTTCACATGAAGTGACATAGTTTAAAACATCCTTCCTGCAAGTGGGCCACCAAAAGAAACGAGAGAGAAATTCCTGTGTCTTTAGAATTCCTCTATGCCCAGCTATCTTGGAATCGTGAATGAGTTGCAATACTCTCAATCTGACTGTTTCAGGAATATACAGGCGTTGTCCCTGAATCCACACACCATTCTTAAAGACAAGACTTACGTCCCTTGGGGGTTGTGCCAAAAAGGAATCCGCATGGTATGCTTCCTTGATGTCCTTAAGTAGGTCTTGATTATGAATTACTCCTAGGAATCTAGAGTCAGGAAGAATAGTCTTAGGAGGAGTAATTGGACGTGTCTCTGCTGAGTAAATCCTAGAGAGTGCATCAGCCTTTCCATTGCGCGATTCTGGTCTATAAGAAATGATAAAATTAAATTGGTTTAAAAAAAGATTCCAGCGAGCCTGGCGAGGAGTCAGGCACTTAGCCGACCTGATAAACTCAAGGTTACGATGGTCTGTCAGGACGACTATTTGCTGTGCAGCTCCCTGAAGAAGGTGTCTCCATTCTTTGAAGGCGGCAATAATGGCCAACAACTCTCTATTGCCCACATCGTAGTTCCTCTCAGCCGAAGACAACTGCTGGGAAAAGAAGGCACAGGGATGCAAGACATTCTTCTCACCTGTTCTCTGAGAGAGTATAGCTCCAACGGCACAGTCTGAAGCATCCACCTCTATTATGAAGGCAAGCTCGGGGTTGGGATGTACTAGGATAGGTGCAGTGGTAAATTTATCTTTTAGACGGGAAAATGCTTCCTGGGCTTGGGGAGTCCAGGAGAACCTAGACTCTTTCCGGGTAAGTTGGGTGATAGGTGACACTACCTCAGAGAAATTTCTAATGAAACGTCTATAGAAGTTGGCAAACCCGATGAAGCGCTGTACCTCCTTCACATTTCTAGGACTTGGCCAATCCTTGATGGCTTGGGTTTTGCTTCCATCCATACTAATTCCTTGTGTAGACAGTACATACCCCAGAAATTGAATTTCGGTCCTATGGAATTCACACTTTTCAAGTTTGATGTAAAGATGATTTTGTCTTAGACGTTCCAAGACCATTCTCACATGTCCATGATGTTCCTCTGTGGAGTTAGAAAAAATTAGAATATCATCCAAATAAATTACCACGAATGTATCTAGGAGATCCCTGAAGATGTCATTCACCAAGTGTTGGAAAGTGGCTGGGGCGGTACTCAGACCAAAAGGCATAACTAGATATTCAAAGTGTCCATAGCGTGACCTGAATGCAGTCTTCCATTCATCCCCAGGTCTAATACGGACTAAGTTATAGGCCCCACGAAGATCTAGTTTAGAGAAAATTTTGGCATGTCGCACTCTCTCCAATAACTCAGGGATTAAAGGCAATGGATAACGGTTTCTAATAGTAACCTTATTGAGTTCCCTATAGTCTACGCATGGTCTCAGAGATCCATCTTTCTTCTTTACAAAGAAGATGGGTGCACCTGCAGGAGATGAAGAGGGGCGTATGAAGCCCTTGGCTAGATTTTCGTCTATGTAATCCTTTAAAGCCTTTAGCTCGGGCCCCGCCAGGGGGTAGATCTTACCAAAAGGTATCTCTGCTCCAGGCAATAATTCAATTGGACAATCATATGGACGGTGAGGAGGAAGCTGGTCAGCGTTCTTCTTGTCACATAAATCCACATAGTCCTGGTATACAGCTGGTAGTTCAGGGACTGACATGGTTCCTTTAGGAACAGAGCAAGCTGAAACTTTTGGACTCATCTGTTTCTCTGGAAAGTGTAATTCCTTGGTCTCCCAGTTAATGGTAGGATTCTGAGCCTGCAGCCATGGTAGCCCTAGAATAATGGGAAAGTGGGGAGAAGAGATAAGCATAAAGGACAGTTTCTCTTGATGATCTTTACCCATAAGAACCCTCAAAGGCTCTGTTTCCTGATCCACTGGTCCAGAGGTCAGCAGGGAGCCATCCACAGTTTCCATCTGTACTGGAGTAGCCTTCTTCACTGAACGTATCCCCTGTTTCAGAGCAAAGGAGACATCCATAAAATTTCCACTTGCCCCTGAGTCGATCATAGCAGAGCTAGACACCCAAGCTGAGTCAACCCAGAGTTTGATGGAAAGAAAGCAATGAGAATTGTTTTTCCTACAACTCAGCTGGGACACCGCTGAGGAAACTTGAAAAATGGCAGCGTTTACACAGTCAACGTCCTCAGAGGTAACGGAGTTTAAGTCCGAGAAATCAAGATCTGTTGCTGCAGATCTCTCTGGAGCCTGAGGCTCGGACCTGACAGATCCCCTCTCGCAACACTCACAATGAATGAGTGCTGCAGTAGTCTTACGAGAACGGCTGGGGCAGTTTATAATGAAGTGCCCTGACTTACCACAATAGAAACATAGATTTTCCTTAAAACGATGTTCCTTGCGTGCATCACTAACCCGTCGTTGTAAAGAGTCTACCTGCATGGGTTCAGGTTCAGGTTCCCGTGTAATCCTACTCAAAGGTTCCTTAGCTGGAGAGGAAGGTAGGAAAAGGTTAGTGCGATTGCTTTCGAACCATCTCTCTTGCCTGCGTTCAGTCAGACGAGTATCAATACGGATGCAGTAGTTAATAAAGTCACCTAACGCAGTGGGAGGATCGGCACGAGCAAGTTCATCCTTAATCAGTGGAGATAACCCCTTTTGAAAAATAGATTTTTTGGCGGAACTGTCCCAGGTGGTATCAAGGGCCCATCTCCTGAAATCCAAGGCATATTCAGCTACCGAGTGCTTACCTTGGCGCAAAGCTAACATGGCTGCTTCAGCTGTTGCACCTCGATTGGGGTCATCAAACACCTGCCCCATGGCTGAAATAAAAGCATCAAGGTGATTCAAACAATCATCCTCAGTCTCAATCAGAGGGTTTGCCCACATCAAAGCCTTGTTGGTAAGCAACATAATTATAGTAAGCACCTTAGATCGTTCAGTGGGAAATTGTGAAGCATGTGCAGAAAAAAAAGATTGCATTGATTAATAAATCCCCTGAATTTCTCACGTTCACCGCCAAAACGAAAAGGGGGCAACTTGGGAATCCCAGAACTCGGGGCTACGGCAGGAGCCTGGACTCGCTCTTCTAGAACCTCAATCCTGGCTCGCAAATCCTGGGCAGTCTGTCCAAACACTTGCAAATTGTGATTAGTGAGGTCCTGTAGGCTTGAAAAACGGGTCTTTATATTCTGCAAATCAGCAAGGATATTATCAGTCACTCCGCAAAGTTCCTTTATGCAGGCCTCCATTTTCCAGATCTTTTAAGACAGGAGTACTGGAAGAAGAGGAGATGAGAAAAAAAAACAATAGTGTTTACCTGTGGTAACACTGCAGAGAGAAAAAAAAAATTAAGGGAACTGCTCACCTGGAATGGTTGTGAGAAGTCACAACCACTATCATCACAGAAAGTTCACCCGGACATCTGATATCCACAGTTACAGCAGACAAAAAAAAGAGAAAAGAAAAAAAAAAAAAACAATAGTGTTTACCTGTGGTAACACTGCAGAAAAAAAAACACTTAAGGGAATTGCTCACCTGGAATGGTTGTGAGAAGTCACAACCACTGTCATCACAGAAAGTACAACCGGACATCCGATATCCACAGTTACAGCAGACACAGCCTTTCCAGACCCAGCAGACACTAACGTTTTGGCTTCAGAATCTTGTAATGTATGTAGTATAGTTCATATAGCGTCTTGTGCTTGGGTGCGATGAAAATACATGAGACACAGGTTTGATATAGAAAGTCTTGTATTACTTCATACAAGTTGGCAAAAATAGTCACACAGTTTGCAGACACAGAAGCAGGAGACACAGCAGGCCAGAGTAATCCAAGCTCAGCAATCACTCTCCACAACAGGTTCAGGATCTTCTTCTCTGTTACCGTAAGTCCATGCAAACGTGGGTCTTTCAAAGAGCAGGGTTCAGAGTCCACAAGTGCTTCAGAGTTCCTCAGTAGGAATAGCTGGAGTACAAGGTCCAAGGCTTTAGGAGTCAGGTCACAGGTTCACTGCAGGCTAGATTCTGAAGCACTGATTGCTCAGCTGTGGCTGCTTAAGAAGCAAAAGGAGAGAATCAGGGCGGGAACATGCAAGCTGGAAACTCCATTTTGACTGAGGGCAAGATAGCTGCAGCAAGACAGAAAGTAAAATGGCTGACGAACAAACTGAGTTTCAGGAACATGTACACAGAACCTTACACACGTCCTCCTGAGGTACAGCCAGGGTCGGACAAGGAGACCACCAGGACGCCAATCGTCTGGTCAGCCTGATGGAGAGGGCCTTCGCCACCAAAGACTGCCTCCGTGACCAGCCGTCTGAGAGGTCGTCACTTCAGAGTTCCTGGACGCCGAACTCTCCCGGTAAGAGCGTTCCAGCTGTTGTGGTCGTGTGGGTGGGAGAGTGTGATGGACAGTGTTGGAGATGTCGTGAAATTGCAGCCAACTGTCCAATAGAGGGGGAGCCTATGTGTTGTGATGTTGGCGGATCCCTCTCTCCCTGCGCAGAGCCTGTGTGTGTGTCCACCTCAGCCGAAGAGACTGGACCACAGGGGTCCCCGGTGGTTGTAAATGACTGCCCAGCACAGGCCCTCTTGGACTCAGAGAGTCCAGTGACTTCCGTATGGGACAGCCTGATTGATAGGGACTTTATCCCTGATAAACACCTGAGTGTGGTGTGCGTCCATGGAGACACCAAAGTCTACCCAGAGACTGTCGTGGACTTGATCCCCAAACGCGGGGAGGTTTCATGTGAAGTGGGGGTAGTGAAGAACCTGGTGCCCCCCGTCATATTGGGTAATGACTTTCCCGGTCTAAGGATCTCTGGGGGAAAAATGTTTCTGATGGACAGTGTGATGAAGCTCCTATTGAGGGTGCGCAGTCCCGAGGGGCGGAACACAATGCTAGTGGGCCGTTAAACTTATGTGATAATGATGATGATAATGATAATGATGATGATGATCATGATAATGATGATGACCATGATAATGATGCTGATGCTGATAATGATAATGATGATGATCATGATAGTGATGATGATACTGATCATAATCATGATAATGATATTGATAATAATGATGACTGTGATAGTGATGAAATTCCTTTGCAGGTGATGTTGGGAGACGAGGATGGTGGTTCTCGGGAACCGAGTGTCCCTGACTTACCTGTGTCCTGTGACAATTTTGAGAGTGAGCAGTGGCGAGACCCCTCTCTTAAAACGGCCCAGGAAAATATAAATGTTCTAAATGAGGTTTCCCAAGAGCCTGGCTCTGAGGAGAGGTTTCCTTATGTTGCCATAAACACTCACCTGTTGTATAGGGACACTGAAGTCCAGGGAGAGGTCGTGAGCCAGCTCCTAGTACCTGAGCTATATGGAAGTATAGTGCTGGGGTTGTCACATAGTCACATACTTGAGGGACCACCTGAGGGAAACCAGGGACCAGATGGTGAAGTTAATGTTGTGGATGACATGTTAACTAAGGTTCCAGATCAAGATGTGAATGAGAATGAATTGTATAACCCTGACAGTGAGCAGGATGTGAATGAAAATGAAGTGTATAACCTGAAAGTGAGCAGGATGTGAATGAGAATGAATTGTATAACCCTGACAGTGAGCAGGATGTGAATGAAAATGAAGTGTATAACCCTGAAAGTGAGCCAGATGTGGCTGAGAAAAAGGGGTCAGACAGGGATAGTGGTAGTGATAGTGAATCATCTGATGACAATCAAGCAACCAGTGCAAATGAGGAAGGCATGGTAGCAGAGGAGGTTGAGAGTCCTGAGAGGAAGGCTGATGCTGACCTTGCAGTCGGACAGAAGATGGCATCTGAAGATGTTTTACAGTTGGCCGGTTCCCTGGCGAAGACTAAGGTGAAAGGAGGAGAGCTGAGCTTTAAAGGCAGGACTCTGAAACTGAACACAGCCCAAGTAGATGCTGTTGGAAATGTGAAGTTACCAAGGTATGGTGTGGATCTGTATCGTGCCAATGACTCTGAGGGAGATGCTGCAGAGGTGGAAAAAGCCATAGAAGTGGTAGTCACCAAGCCAGATGCCTCATCAGAAGCTGAGGTCTCAAGTGAAGCTGTGAGGAACAAGACTGAAGATATGGGGACTGACTCTGTCCAGGAATCTGTTTCTGCCGAAGACAGCGGCGTGGACGGGTTGCGGTTCGGATCAGTAGCTGCAACTCGTGAAGCTCAGGCTGGAAGTTCGGCGCCCGGAGCCCCAGCGGTGTTCCCGAGTGACACCAAGGATCTGGATAAGTCACAAGATGAGATTTTGAGACATCAGGCTGGCGTTGGTGAGCTCAAGCGCACTTTCATGGAGTCTACATCGGAGCCACGTCCCAACAAATGGGAAAAGCGATGTGTCACTCCGTTGCCGCTGCAGACACACGGGAGCTCAGATGGGATGCAGAACGTGGTGGAAGAGAAGAATCCGGCGGGTTCTGAGTATACAGATGCAGCTATCAAGGAGAACTTGAAAGCCGGAATAAATGGAAATATTGGAGACCATAATGATGTGACTGAAGAGGTAGAATGTAAGACTGACGGTAGGGCTTCTGAGCATGTTCTACCAGAAGAGCCTGAAGAAGGGGCCGAAGACATAAAAGACGTCCAACAGGTACCAGATGAATTGATGACTTCTCAGAAAAAACTCCAAACTGTGATGAAGGAGTGTGATGAAAGCCATGAGCATCTTCGTGAGAAGGTCAATGAAGTAAAAGGAAGGATACAGGGAATCTCTTCGTTGCAAGAGCAAATGCTGCTCAATAAGTCTAAGGCTCTATATAAGAATGCTGTTGTCACGGTAGAACATTACAATTCAGCTGGAGACTTAGCGGATGAATTATGTGTACTGCAAAAGAAAAACGATCAGCTCCTTCTACAGTCCCAATCATTTGAACAGTGTAGCTTAAAATGGTCAGAGACCATGGCAGAGGAGCTTAAGGTCTGTGAAATAGACTTTATGAGTCAACCGATATTCAAGAAAATAGATGTGCTAAAGAGGGTTCAAGGGGAACTAGAGAAAAGTGAAAAACCCCCTATACCTTCTGTAATAGTTGGTGACACATGGTCAGTGCACCAAGGACAGGAGGTACGTGAGTTTCTGAGGAAGAGTCAGCAGAAGTGTTCTGATGTGCCGGGTCGTACTTCTCTGGCCAGGCACTATATCGAAACTGAGCCCGGCCCTAAGGTCAAGATGAAACCGTGCAGGATACCTGAGGCCCGCAGAGAGCATAGGCCTGGGAGGGTACAGGGTAGTGCGGATGCTTCAGATGAAGAGAAAGCTGATGTTGGCTATTGCTCAGGTGAAGATACAGATGACAGTAGTGAAGATGAGGCTGATGAGGGCCATGACTGGTCCAGAGTTCACTGTCTCTTTTGGATTGTTGACCAGCCCTCCGGTCTGGATGACCAGCCCTCCGGTCTGGAGAAGAGGGGGGGGATATGTGAGACAGTGAGAGTATGTGTGTTGAATGGGTGTACATTTCACCTAGATACTTTGCTGACTGGTATAAGGGAAATGTATGGCTTTGTAAACCTAGTGGTAGAGAAAGGTCACTACACCTTACATTCAGTACACACTTGCAGCTCAGGCCTGAAACCACTCAGCTGTTAATTAGGAGACCAGAAGTAGGTGTCTGCGAACACAGACAGAGAGCTCGCTTAGTCTGGACAAGGAGTCCAGGCACAAGAAGGAGTCTCCAGGAGTATGAGCTGTCTCAGTCTGGGTGCTCGATGTACCCCAGACACAGGAGTAGTCTCTGTGAGAATCCATGCGGATAGCTGCTGAATAGGAGGGGAGCTCTCTCAAGTCTGGACGTTGGATATGCCTTCAGACACAAGGAGGAGACTCTGTGAAACTCCATGCTGGTAACTACTGAACATATGTGTTGTTTTGGGGACAGGCTGTTAGAGTCTGGACCCGGATAGAGAGGGAAATCTATCTAAGTGTAGTAAGTGGCTGGACAAGCCCAGGGCTTATGTTTATGATTTGGTTTTGATTATGTTCTGTTTGCTGTGGACTTTAATAAAGCTGGTTGCGGCCAGTTTTTACCAGAACTGCTGTCTGTGAATGAACTGTTTCCGTGCCACTCCGTCTACCCGGACGGCGATCCCAGAGCTATATCCCCTGAAAAGCTTACACAGTATATATATATATATATATATATATATATATATATATATATTATATCCATAACATTTACCTTGAAAAAATAGTTTCTACACTTTTCCATTGCATGCATACATTTTGGCAAAAAAAAAAATCTGCAGCAGAGCACAATAGTCTGACTTTTACAAGCGGGTATTGGGTTTGTTTGTTTAGTTAAGAAAATGAAAAAGTGAAATAGGTGAAATCAAGCATGAAGCGCAGTGAATGCTGTGATGGACTTGTGTTTATGTGTCTTTTGTGTGAATTCACACTTTGTGTAATGAGTAGTAGCTCAGTTTTCTGCAAAAGGTTTCATCAGTGTAATCAGTGTTTAAGTGAACAGCTAAGTTACTGTGGCGTCTTTCCAGATATCTGTTTATCATCAGAGGTTTTTCGTTTCCAATCTGTATTGTGAGACGCTGCAATAAATAATAGGAATTGGAGGCCTTGTTTTTCCATTTCTTTTCAGTTTATAGAAAATATCCATAGATACATACTAAAAGGATAATAGGGGTGTCATCAGCTGAATGCTGTGGGACCAGCTTCTCATACTCTAGCTGCTGCAAGGTCCAGGAGAAGCCACACATATCCTCCAGAGCAATTATAGCATTAAATTGTGTCTATTCACATTAAAGGGTTGTTCCCAAAATAGTAAGATATCTCCTATCCATCAATTATTTCCGGGAGACCCATAGACAATGAATTGTGCAGCGGACAAGCAGGCGAACCTCTGCTCCATTCAAAACGGGTGCAGAACCCTGTTCTCGAGATTACTAGATGTCTCTATGGTTAGGAGACAATTTGCTATTTTGGGCATAACCCTTTAAAGGGAACTTGTCATTTGGTTCATGCTGCCCAAACCATAAGCAACATGAATCATATCCTGGCAGCCAGGTATATTTTCCCCTGAAATGCACTAGCATTTCATAGTTGGAAGAAGCTGGCTTTTCCCCGCGCCATTCCAGGTGATTGACAGGTCTCACCCATGTGTCTGCTACTTGGGAAGGAACTGTTTTGTGGAGTTTTTTTCCGCACTGCTGAACAGTGAAGAAAATTCAGTGCCAAGAGATAATGTGGCACCCAGGAGTCCGGTTGCCACAGTAGCATTGCCTCCCTCACAGGGGGTGATGTCATGCATGAAAGCAAGGAAGGATCCCCCGGCCAGGTAATACCAACATGTAACACTTTTCCTAACTGCAGACCAGAAGGGGGCGCTCTAATCCCGGTTTCAGGGGAGCTTCCCTATTAATTCTGGCCTGTAGGCGGGGTTAGTCAGTCAGTGCTGGGGACAGGAAGAGTGAGGAGCTTGTACCCAGACTAGAGTTGCAGTCTGAGTCAGTGAAGAGTTAGAGAGAAAGAGAGGAGACTAGGAGAAACTGGGAAGTGGAGCTGTAATCAAGCTCATCCCAGATCTCAGCGCTAAAGAACCGGACTCCAGAGTCCGTGATTGCCTGGGTACTACGGCCCCAGCAGCTAAATCCGGAGGGCAGGGAACTGCAGGTCTACTGACTTTATCATACACCTGAAGGCCCAGCAGCAGACCAGAGCCCAGAGCTGCCGCAACGGAGCAACACCTTTAATAGGCTCAAGCTGCCTGCCATATGGGCAAGTACTGAGGAACAATAAGGAACAGAGGACTGTGCATAGCTTTAGGCAGCAAGGACCTCAGAGTGAGCAACGCAGAAAGGAGGTCTCCAACCCACCTGGCTTAGTGGATCCTAAGTTGCTACAGGCTGCCCAGACCTCCATTGTCATCTGTAATCAGTGCCCCTTGTGACGATACCCTGGGATGGGAGCTCCATTCCCTATTACTTTCCTGAACTACAACCCCCAACATGTTTGGCCAGCACAGAGCTAAACCACCCCCTCTTCCCCTTGTGCCTGCACCCTCTCTGCAACTCATTCCTTCCTTTCGCCCCCACCACAGGAATGTCTTTGTCTTCAGACCCTGCTGTATGGTCCCATCGCATATAATGGGAATTCAGTTATTCTGTCATAACTCGCTGAGACTTTATGATAGAAAAGCGAAAGTTACAGTTCTGCAACATGCTCCTATCAGGCTTCGCTCCAGTGGTACTGGTTCCGTTCTAGCCCCAACAGAACCAGAGAAATGGATTTCTCTGGAGCAGAGTGGAATAATTAGTCTGAGTTTGAACTCATTAGAACACTAATTTCCAAATAAGGTGAATAATGGTTCATACGAAACTCTGCTGGGTTCTCAGGCCCAGTTATATGGCCAAGAAGGTTTCAGAGCCAAAAATACCACTTGAAGCATGGGGAGGACCCCGGTATCTCCACCCTTTTCATGATGTCATGACCCAGAACTATAGAGTACAACCCCTCAGTCAGGTCAGATTCTGCTAAGAGAGCCTGAGAGACAGCCACACTGTCATGCATGGAGATGTGTGGCTCATTCCCTTCCCCCCAGCCTGATTCGCCTGAATGATCTAAGTGCCATGTAAGTTTTTTCTTCTTTAACCCTGATTTATTTGTAATTGCTGTACATATTTCAATTGTCTCCCTTTTTGTAAAATCTTGCTTTAAAACTTTTTAAACACTGTCAAACCTTTTTGGAGTAAAGATATAAAATTACTAGTTCGTGTCTCCATGCTCTGTAATGAATTTGCACGAGCCTGACGTATACTACGCTACTAAATTGGGGTGGCCTCTGACCCACATTCTAGACCAAGGGGCTGGTGGCAGCTAGAGAGAGTGTGTGAAGTGCTGAGCTTGCGGGTGGCGTTGACAGTGACGGAGTGGGTTTTATAAGTATATTGCCTGGCGGTGGCTAGGAGTAGTTATAATTCCCTCTCTGTAGCGTCCCCAATAGCCGGTACACGTCCAAGCGGCCCGTCCGGCGACTAATTATCCTAGGTGCAGTTCCTGACTGACCTGAGGGTAAGGGGGCGCCGGAGAGCTGCAAGTTCCTAAGTGAAACTGGGATCAGTATAAATCCCTGCATTCAACATAGGTGCATCGGTGGGATCCTAAGCCGTAATCCCTCGGGCCTCCATCTGTGTGCCATTTGTGACACCCCTGTCTGCACCTCAATACATCCAGTACAGGAAGCTACAACCCCGCTGTGACCTCAGATTTATTTACTGCAACATCTGCCCTGCACTACAGCCACCATCATCATCTTTAACACCCATAACTGCCCTGAGGCCTAGCTCTACCCGTGGAGAGCTGTAACAACTCTGTTGCATCACCAACAGCCACAGCGGTCTCTTAAGCAGTGTCAGCTAACACCTTTATTGCCGAATACCACGGGTGGCGTCACAAACTACTCCCCTATCCCCCATAACTTTTATTTTTACACTTCCATCATCATTTTTATTGGACATCCATTGCCACGGACCGGGTCACTGCTGCCGTGACTTCCCCTATAAGAACCGTTCGGCCCGGTACCGAGTACCCCAAGTCCCTTGTGGGCGCTCCAGTAATATTAATGTATTAATATTATCTCTTGCCACCGGACTTTCTTCACGCTTCAGCAGCACGGAAAAAAACTCCACAAAATTTGTTCCTTCCCAATCTGCAATTGGTTTGGTGACCCGTGGATCTGCAGCACCTGATTACGTGGTCAATTGCATAAATTCAACTGCATCAAGATAGTACATCCTGTTTTAATATCATTTAAAGTGTTTTGAATAAGACCCTATTTATGATTTTTGCCCTCCAGCTTCTTCACTATGTGTCTACTTTGCAAGAGACCTGTCAATACCCTGGAATGAAGCAGGGAAAAAGCAGCCGGGGCCATGCCGACTATTCTCGTCTCTGGCTATAGTTCCCGGCTGGCCATTCAAGGAGCACCCGAGCATTTCAGAGAAAATATAGCTTGAAGTGCCAGCTAGGGATCATACAGTACAGGCATATTGTGCCCTATTTTACCCATTGATCGACAACCATGCACCATGTGTAAAGAGTACATGTTATGATCTGCTACAAGCACTAAGAAAAGAAGGGAATTCTGTCCCTACAATAAAACGGAGCTGGATCCCTACGATGTAACGGGGAACCTGATCCTGCGACCAGACCCGCTAAAGTCCTCAGCTAGTCTGAACGAAGACCTATAATTGCGAGGGAGGAATCCCTACAAGATCTAGGGACTGGGAGAAAAGGTGGACACCTCCTAACAGAAATTGTAGCAGGGATAATTAAACAGAAAACAAATTACTATGAGATCCTAAGATCAAGCAAAACTGACAGAGTAAGGCACCTAAGCACCCGGCTAGCTTAAGAGTAGATAATACAATGAAGTCCAGCAAAGCCAGAAGGGCGGAGCCAGACTAAATAGGGAAAAAAGGTCATGTGACCAGCAAACTGAAACAAAATCTAACAAGAGGGTTCTAACAGTACCCTCCCTTCTAAGAGGATCCTCCGGATCCCCTAGGACTTAGGCTTATCCGGAAACCTCTTGTGAAACGCTCTGACAAGTCTAGACGCAGAAACATCATCCGACCTCACCCATGAGTTATCCTCGGGTCCATAACCCTTCCAAGCGACCCACAAGTCTCTTGGTCTCAGAGATTCCAGGATGACCTGCCAACCGAGAGTCATGACATTCAACAAACAAATCTCTCCTCAGGGTACCAGGCACAAACAACCTCCCATGCGGCGAGTTAGATGGGGCATTCTCCTGTGCTTTAAGAATCTCATCTTCCAACACGGAGTCCAAAACAGCAATAACAACCCCCTCTTGCAAAATGTTTTCCTCCTCCTCAGTACCCACCATAGGAGAAAAGCTGCGAGACAAAGCACCAGCTTTAACATTTTTAGTACCTGGGATGTAAGTAACGGTAAAATTAAACCGTGAGAAAAACAGTGCCCACCTAGCCTGACGGGCATTCAAGCGTTTGGCAGCATCAAGGTAGATCAGATTTTTATGATCGGTGAAGACTTGAATGGGAAATTCCGCTCCCTCCAAAACATGACGCCAGTGTTCAAATGCGAGTTTTATTGCCAACAATTCCCGATTACCGATATCATAATTTAGTTCAGACTCAGAAAATTTCTTTGAAAAAAAAGCACAGGGATGTACTCCATCCGTCTTTTCCTGAGACAACACCGCGCCGACCCCCACAGAAGAAGCATCAACCTCAACCAAAAATGGTTTAGTCACATCAGGCTGCGTAAGGATGGGAGCAGAGCTGAACCTCTCCTTTAGCAACACAAAAGCCTCAATGGCCTCAGTAGTCCACTGAACCGCATCAGCATCTTTCCTGGTGAGATCAGTCAGAGGTTTGGCAATCACAGAAAAATTTTTAACAAATTTTCTATAATAATTGGCGAACCCCAAAAACCTCTGTATTGATTTCACACCAATAGGTCTAGGCCAATCCTGCACAGCTTGCACTGTCACCAGGTCCATCTCAAAACCTTCACTGGAGACAATGTAGCCCAAAAAACTAAGTCTCTGTACAGCGAACTCACATTTTTCTAGTTTGGCAAAAAGTGAATTATCACTCAGTAACTGTAATACTTCACGCACACTCCTCCAATGAGACTCCAAATCCGGTGAATAAATCAAAATGTCATCCAAATACACAACCACACTTCTGCCGATCAAAGGTCTAAGGATGTCATTAATAAGATTCTGAAAAAATGCCGGAGCACTGGAAAGCCCAAAAGGCATGACCAGATTCTCAAAATGACCCAGTGGAGTGTTAAACGCAGTCTTCCATTCATCTCCCTCCTTCATGCGCAACAAATTGTATGCCCCTCGAAGATCAATTTTCGAGAACCACTTGGCCCCCACTAACTGGTTAAACAAATCAGGAATCAATGGCAGTGGGTAAGGATTGCGTACAGTAATCTTATTAATTTCACGAAAGTCTAGACAAGGACGTAAACTGCCGTCCTTTTTTTAAACAAAAAAAAAATCCAACCGCTACAGGAGATTTGGAAGGCCTAATGTGACCGGCGGCCAAGCTTGTCTGTATGTATTCCTCCAAAGCCTTTCTCTCAGGAATAGTCAAATTAAATAAACGACTTTTAGGAAGAGTAGCTCCAGGGACAAATTCAATTGCACAATCATATTCTCTATGAGGAGGCAATACCTGCGATTCCTTATCAGAAAAAACTTTCCAAAAATCCTGAATAGGTACAGGTAATTCCCCTTTAACTACAGCAGCAATACGCCCGTTACAACACTTGTCATAACAATTAGGACTCCAGGACTTAATTTCATTGGTAGACCAATCCAGTACCTCTGTGACGCTTCCCACGGGCGTCGGGACATGGCATAGCTTGCCTAGCTAGCCAATGCTCCCACGCCGCCAGTCCACGACGACGTGAGGCATGTGTCCCAGATGGTAAGAGAATGTGGACCCACTGGACCACGGAGGGAGACCCGGGCCTGCCCGGACTAGGGAAGGGCAGCGACCGGGATCCGTGGCAGCTGAGCATGTGGGCAAGATGGCGACCTGCAGGACTAGACAACACCGCACAACTTCAGGTGAAGAAACATAAAGTTTACTTAAAGAAACACACAGTACATAACAGAACATAAGACCGGGCTCCCGATTCCGCACATCAGAGAAGGGTACACGACTCAGGATCACAGACGAGTGCAGGAGGACATCACGGGTAGATGCAGTCCAGGGTTATCTGGCACGGGCATACTTGGATGGCCTCTCTCTCAGGCCTCAGGTGTAGCACAGGCTCAGCAGGAGAACATCAGACACCGACCTCAGACAGACTTCAGACGATGGCGGGGTCATCACGGGTAGATGCAGTCCAGGAACATCTGGCACGGGCATACTAGCATGGCCTCACTCTCAGGCCTCAGGCGTAGCACAGGCTCAGCAGGAGAACATCAGACACCGGCCCAGGACGAACGTCAGACGATGGCGGGGTCATCAAGGGTTGATCAAGGAGGAACCGGCAGGAGATCGGGACATCAGGAACACGGACTGGATCTCAGGGACACAGGAACACGGACAAGACATCAGGAACATGGATTGGATCTCAGGGACAGGACATCAGGAACACGGATTGGATCCCAGGAACACAGACAGGACATCAGGACACAGGAACACGGACCGGACATCAGGAACACGGATTGGATCTCAGGGAGTCAGGAACACGGACTGGATATCAGGAACACGGATTGGATCTCAGGGACACAGGAACACGGACAGGACATCAGGAACACGGATTGGATCTCAGGAAGTCAGGAACACGGACAGGACATCAACATCGGACTCCGGGCATCTGGCAATGATCGGCAGGCTCCGGACATCAGGCAGGGAGGATAGGATCCGAACATCTGGAAGTGGTCGTCGGACATCGAACATCAGGCCATGGTCATCAGGCATAGGCCGGGAATTGCACAGAAGCTGAGCACAGAGTAACAGAAACTCAGCACACACCGGACTCCTCCTTCCAAGATGAACTCAGGTTATATAGCAAGGATTCACAGTCACTGGCACAGGGTTCAGGACACAGCAGGATTTCAGGAACATAACACAGAGGACACAGTTCAGACAGTCAGGTACAGGATGCGATCCAGGATCAGGGATTCAGGTAATTAGACACAGCAGGAACAGGCCTGGATATACAGCCTCCAGGAACGGCAATCTGGGTACTCAGCCCCCAGCATAGGCGAAAACACAAGACACAGTTCAGACATTCAGGTACCGGGTTAGATCCAGGATCAGGGATTCAGGGAACAAGACACAGCAGGAACAGGGAATCAGCTCTCCAGAGCTGATCAAACTCAGAGCAGGAGCTGAACACACAACCACAAACGGCTAGGTTCAGGAACTCAATGCGAAGCTCTGGCAAAGCCCACTAGGGCTGGGGAACTTTATATATGAGCTGCTTCACAGCGATAGGCTGGAGCAGTAATTCTAGTACACACCCAATCCTCATAAAAGCAGGACAGGTGTGGGCCGCGCCCCCTATGCAGAGCCAGACAACTCATCACAGAGGAACACCTGACAGTGGCTGCTGCCACACACGTAGTAAGTCATGCACCAATGCAGAGGACTTTGCAACCTACGGATGGTCTCTACAGCAGGCCAGGCACCTGACAGTAGCTGCTGCCACACACGTAGTAAGTCATGCACCACTGCAGAGGACTTTGCAAACTACGGATGGTCTCTACAGCAGGCCAGGCACCTGACAGAAGCTGCTGCCACACACGTAGTAAGTCATGCACCACTGCAGAGGACTTTGCAACCTACGGATGGTCTCTACAGCAGGCCAGGCACCTGACAGAAGCTGCTGCCACACACGTAGTAAGTCATGCACCACTGCAGAGGACTTTGCAACCTACGGATGGCTTTTACAGCAGGTCAGGGACCGCACATGCGGGTGGTCATGCAACGCAGCGGAGACACTCACGCAAGTACGGCTACGCAGCAGAGCTGGGAACTGAGCAGCATCCATACAGGTAACAGACAACAGTATCCCAGCTGGTTAGGGGAAAGGAGCAAAAGGGTTAAGGCAGAGACATGCTGAGTAACGCTGGAAAACAAAGTACAGACAATACCAGCGTTACAACCGGATTGTGCAATTTTAACCAGGGTAACCCCAATATCACCGGTGAGGGCAAATTATTCAAAACTACCAAATCCAAATTCTCTTGATGAACACCATTAATAGTAAGAGGAAATTCACAGATATGGTGAGTAACATTTTTCAAGGGAGAACCATCCACAGACACCACATTAATAGGGGAAGACAGAAGTTTGGGTTTTAATTTTAGTTTTTCCAAAAATTTCCCATCAATCACATTGAGAGTTGAACCACAATCCACAAATACCGGAAACTCCATTAATTCCTCCTCAACAGCAGTAGTGGCAGAAAGAAAGACACCTTTATTGTTTAAACAAGCTATACGGGCGAAACTGACCTCATTTTTTTTTCTCTCTTTATTCATTCGAAGCGCACAGTTCTTAATAAAATGCTTAGATTTGCCACAATAGAAACACAAACCTTCAGCAAATCTGCGTTCTTTTTCCCGAGAGTGAGGTGGCATTGCTCCAATTTCCATCGGCTCTGCAATGTCAGTACAGTCCCTCTCCAGACTTGGAGCTGACAAGGCAGATTTACTCTCATTAACCCTTGCACGCAGTCTCCTATCCACCCGTATGGCTAATTGCATAGCCTCTTGCAAGTTACCAGGTATAGGATAAGCAATCAGCAAATCTTTAACCCTTTCACTTAACCCTGCAAGAAATAAACTTTTTAAAGCTGAATCGTTCCACCCCACCTGAGTGGACCACCTTCGGAAGGGAGTACAATATTTTTCCACATTACCTGATCCCTGTCTCAAACGTCTCAATTCTGTCTCAGCTGATGAAACACGATCAGGATCGTCATACAATAACCCCAAAGCAGAAAAAAAAACTATCCACTGATCTAAAGCATGGATCACGAGGCTGCAGAGAAAAGGCCCAGTCCTGAGGTTCCTTGCGCAAAAGTGACATTATGAACCCTATACGCTGTGATTGATCACCAGAGGATCTGGGTCTCAAATGAAAATACAACAAGCAAGCATTTTTAAAAGAAAAAAAATCTTGTTCACCAAAAAATAAATCAGGCAAACGTACCTTTGGCTCCACGAAATGTGCTCCAGAACAACTACTCACGTGTTGCTGGATTTCAGCCACCTCCAGAGAGAGACCCTGCAGGCGTTGAGCCAAATCCTGAACCGACACCATGATGGAAACAGAAAATCTTTCCTTAGAGATTTTTTTTTTTTTTTTTTTTTAGGCTGGACTTACTGTTATGATCTGCTACAAGCACTAAGGAAAGAAGGGAATTCTGTCCCTACAATAGAATTGAGCTGGATCCCTATGATGTAACGGGAACCTGATCCTGCGACCAGACCCGCTAAAGTCCTCAGCTAGTCTGAACTAAGACCTATAGTTGCGAGGGAGGAATCCCTACAAGATCTAGGGACTGGGAAAAAAGGTGGACACCTCCTAAGGCCGGGATCACACATGCGAGAAGCACAGCTGAGTCTCGCATGTGAAATCCCAGCTCTGGCGCCGGCACTCAGGAGTGGAGCGAGCGGCTGCATATAACTACATGCAGCCACACACTCCACTCCCGAGTGCCGGCGCCAGAGCTGGGATTTCACATGCGAGACTCAGCCGTGTTTCTCGCATGTGTGATCCCGGCCTAACAGAAATTGTAGCAGGGATAATTAAACAGAAAACAAATTACTACGAGATCCTAAGATCAAGCAAAACTGACAGAGTAAGGCACCTAAGCACCCGGCTAGCTTAAGAGTAGATAATACAATGAAGTCCAGCAAAGCCAGAAGGGCGGAGCCAGACTAAATAGGGAAAAAAGGTCATGTGACCAGCAAACTGAAACACAATCTAACAAGAGGGTTCTAACAGTACAAGCAGGAACGCAGGATGCAGTGACGGGACGCAGGCAACAGAGCAAGGGTTAACAGGTTTATTTACGGGGAATACTCCACGCAGGGAGGTAAATGGTGGAAAAATATAAATGGCAATAGGTTTTGCAAGGTGAAGTACAATGGTACAATTATCGACAGTTCAGTAGCAAACGTATAAGGAAGTCCCAAAACTGCAGCTCCTGCTGCGAACTCAATGGTGCCAGCAACGGCCGACGCAGTGTCCTTTAATGGGGTTCAATAGAACAACAATACCCCCGTCTTCTGGTAAGTGGTCGGTCTCCTGTACCTTCCACTGCCCCTTGTCCATATACTGTAGTTTCCTACAAGATTACGGGCTACGGTGCTGTCTAAGCCCGACATGACTCCGGCACAACTCTCCTGACAGTCTCGTTCAAGCGGGCCCAAAGTGGCTGGCGATAATATGGGTCACGATCTGGTACGAGCCCTAGGTGACTCGGCAGGGGCTTACTGGTACAGTCAGGGTGCTGGCGTCTGTCCTGTCCCTGGTCACTCTCATGTGGTTCGTGTGTAGCACTCACAGACACGAAGACCGGACTCACACCGCGCGTCTCTTTCTCTCTTGTCCCCACTGTTGGCGATGGGCGACAACAGGCACTGACTTGCACGCTGCTCTCAGGGCAGGGCACTTCTCTCCCTGGCAACTGCACAGCTGGCTCAGCTCAGCTCGATCTGCACAGCTCGGCTCGGTGTATACGGCTTGACTCTGCACGGCTCTGCTCTGTACGGCTCTGCAGCGGTCCCTCTCTCCAGAGCGCTGCTGGGCACGCTTGGCTCTGCAGGTGACGGGGTCCTCTCTATGCAACCCTCTCGCAGCGGCAGTACTCCATGCAGGGGACAAGGGAAGCAGAGCGCGCCACTCACTGTTCTGCACGCTGCTCTGCCCTGGCGCCAAACTGCTGTGCTTCGCGCGCTTTCTCCTTTTATCTCTCTGCTGCTGCATGCCCCTTTCTGGCTCTCCCCGCCCCCTCCTGTCAGCTGTAAGCCCTGTCTCACTCCTCCTTCTCTCAGACAGCAGGGAAAGGTCTGCCCCACTCAGGCTTCCCTTTGCGAACAGAGGATGCAGCCTTTCTAGTTCCGGACCAGGCATGCAGGTACCCGAGGTCCGGTTCATCTCCTTACACTTGTGCACAGTAAAGTGTAAGGTTTATCAGCTCAATATATGTATATACAGTACAGACCAAAAGTTTGGACACACCTTCTCATTCAAAGATTTTTCTGTATTTTCATGACTATGAAAATTGTAGAATCACACTGAAAGCATCAAAACTATGAATTAACACATGTGGAATTATACATTACACTTTACAAAAAAGTGTGAAACAACTGAAAATATGTCTTATATTCTAGGTTTTTCAAAGTAGCCACCTTTTGCTTTGATTACTGCTTTGCACGCAGAAAAGGTGAACGGATGGACTCTACATGCCTAGTTCCCACCGTGAAGCATGGAGGAGGTGGTGTGATGGTGTGGGGGTGCTTTGCTGGTGACATTGTTGGGGATTTATTCAAAATTGAAGCGGTGAGTGGTCTAGCTCACCCCAAACCATCTCGATTGGGTTCAGGTCTGGTGACTGTGGAGGCCAGGTCATCTGGCGTAGCACCCCAACACTCTCCTTCTTGGTCAAATAGCCTTTACATAGCCTGGAGGTGTGTTTGGGGTCATTGTCCTGTTGAAAAATAAATGATGGTCCAACTAAAAGCAAACCGGATGGAATAGCATGCTGCTGCAAGATTCTGTGGTAGCCATGCTGCTTCAGTATGCCTTCAATTTTGAATAAATCCCCAACAGTGTTACCAGCAAAGCACTCCCACACCATCACACCACCTCCTCCATGCTTCACGGTGGTAACCAGGCATGTAGAGTCCATCCGTTCACCTTTTCTGCGTGCAAAGCAGTAATCAAAGCAAAAGGTGGCTACTTTGAAGAACCTAGAATATAAGACATATTTTCAGTTGTTTCACACTTTTTTGTAAAGTGTAATGTATAATTCCACATGTGTTAATTCATAGTTTTGATGCCTTCAGTGTGATTCTACAATTTTCATAGTCATGAAAATACAGAAAAATCTTTGAATTAGAAGGTGTGTCCAAACTTTTGGTCTATACTGTATATGAATGAGGGGTGAGTGAGGCTGTGCTGGAGAGGGATCCGACTATATATCCTCTCATGACAGCATCCCTCTGATTTAGAAGAAGCAGTAGATTGGAGCTGAGCTGCTCCGGGATCTGAACCTGTCCTGATGCAAGGGAATTCCTGCCATACAAGCTGTTAAAGAACAGAAGGGACTTGGGTCTGGAGAGAGGTGCTACGCCCCGTGAGAGTCACACCACAAGCATCCTCGGTATTGCTCACTGGCTTGAGGAACTCCACATCCACCTGCGTGTGCTGATTATTTTGTTTGGAGTTAACCTATCGAAAGGACACTAAAACCCACTGCGATTCTGTAGTAAGTAAACGTGCACGCATCACAATATATTTTTGGCGCCAAGAGATACAAGGCCCATAGTTAATTAGTTAGGTATATTGACTTTACGGACCACGCTCTTTTGCATTTTAGTGACTGAATATTCTATGCTACTGTTTGGTGCTGGCACAGCACGCAGTGAACCCCAGACAAGACTTATGTTTCCTATTTGTCTGCTGAAAGAGGAGTCTCTGTGGAACAATATAAAATGGAGCAGTGGTTCAGCTCCAACAGACTTTGTCCACGGCATCTTTGCTGATATGTACTGTATGTAGATATGGTTAATTTTGGAATATTCTTAATATACTCGAGGAGGGACTTTTCCTCTAGTTTTCTTGAGATTACACCAGAATGGGAGGGGAATATTTGATTGGGAAATAGGAATAGAAGTATATATTCTTAGGATTGTGAATCACTGTGCTGAACTGCAGGTGAGCCCATGCTTTGCACTCATTTAATTAAACCAGGGTCTCTCAGAGTATAAGGTAACGGCAGCCGGTTCTGACTGACACGCCAACAGGTAAATTTACGTAGAGTGTAAGCAGGTTGCGGGATGCAGTGACAGACGGGAGGCAGAGCAAGGGTTAACAAAATTTAACAATTTAATTAAACAAGGTATTAATTCCTCGCAGTGAGGTAACTGGTTAAGGAACAGATAATAGAAACAACAAGTGGAAAATAATGGCAGTCCAGTGAAGGAACTTATTGTGTCCGTTATGCTTCTCCACAGCAGATGATCCTGCATGGGTTGTAGCACCAGCAGCGGCCGGGGGAATTTCCACAGGGGGGTCCTTGGAACGATGATCCGTCTTCTGGTGGTAGCAGTCAGTCTCCGGTACCTTACGCTGAGCCCCTAGTCCATGAACTTGTGCGGTCGAAGCACACAAGGCAGCAGAGTTTCCAGAGTCAAACATGAGCTTGCGTAAAGCAACCGGCAGGGAAGGCTGCAAAAGTATGTCCGGTACTCAGCCTTCACTCCTCCGCCCGTGTGCGGTACTCACGGTCACTGAGTGCACGGCACCTCTCTCTCTTACAGTCACTGGGCACACAGAATCTCTCTCTTCAGCGATACCGCTGAAGACGGCAGGAGCCGACACATGCAGCCTGTCGTGGCGCTGGTACTCAGGGGACAAAGCACGCTGGTCACCTGGCTGCGCATTGGTCCTGATTCGCCCCAAGCTCCCTGCTGCTTTGTGCGCTTTTCCTTTTATCTGGCCCCTCCTACCAGGGTCATTAGGTTGGTTCGGTACTTCATTTCTTCCCCCAGGCAACATGGGAGGCAGCCTCAACAGTTCTGGACCAGGCTTGGTGCAGGTACCCGCAGCCCAGTCCTCCTCCTTACAAGAGAATATAACAGAAACAGTTTGTAATACTATTGTAGGAACTCGAGGATTCTGATAACGTGGGGCAATGAACAATCAGAGACGGGTTTCTTTGAATGCAAATAATGTATTTGTGAAACAGCAAAACACCCAAAAACCAATATTCAAACAACCCGTAGTGACATGCAATGAGTCCATATATATATATACACAAGTCCAGTTATATGAATCCGGATATATAAGTCCTTGAACCTCTATAGCGAGGGTGGTAAAGTTCTTACGACGGAGTCCTCACACAAATGTGACCACAAGGTAAGTCTGATGCACAGGTAACGTTGCTGGATTTACACACTGCTGGTGTGTGAAGAGTCAGATCCAGGTATGAAGAAAACACAGGGAGGTCCAGGAACAAGTTAATCTCGGTTGTGGCTTAATTCAATGAAGTCCAACAACAAGTTCATATGTCAGTAAGGTTCCAGTAACAGTTCCAACAGCTCTCACCAGAGGTAATGCACGAAGGGTTAAACAGCAACAGTTCAGAAACACAGTTCTTATCAGATGGAGTGAACCAAGGGTTAAATTCCCAAGTCAACAGTTTAGTGATAACACAGTACGTGCAACTTATGTATGCAGAGAATGTCCAGAGCCATGGGTAGAAACTGCTGTGGCTGAGAAACACCTGAAGATAAGGTTATGCACTTTCCTGGTAATATACACAAAAGATCTGTGAGGAACAAAGCAGCTGGGTTGCAGGGAAACGGAAGCAGAATACTCCAGCAGTGAAGCCAGCACCTGAGCCGGGTTTTAAACAAACGAACAGGAAGTAGGGCACACAAAACAGCAAACTCCATTTTAACAAAGGGCAAAATCATTGACAAAGTTACCTAGAAAACCCGGAATACTGACATTACTCCCCCCTAAAGACGGCCTCCGGACGGTCCTGGACCAGGCCTGTTCGGGTATCTCCGATGAAACTGAGCAATCTTCAGAGGCGCATTGATGTTACTTACTGGTTCCCAAGAATCATTTTCAGGAGAGTAACCTTGCCATCTAACTAGATACTGAAGCCGGTTTCTATGAAGTCTCGAATTAACAATATCCTGTACCACGAATTGTTCTTCGCCATCAACCAACACTGGTGGAGGGGGAGGTACGATACGTCCCTGAAACGTGTTAGGAGAGACTGGTTTTAATAAGGAAACATGAAATACTGGGTGTACCTTTAAAGTCCGTGGTAGCTTCAACCGACAGGCAACAGAGCTCACAATCCCAGTGATCTTGAATGGACCGATGAATTTCTGTCCCAGTTTCTGCGAAGGAACACCCAATTTTAGATTCTTGGTGGACAACCAAACGGAGTCTCCTACCTTATACATAGGTGCTGGTTTCCGGAATCTATCGGCCGACTTCTTGTAACGCTCCTGTGCTGTGGTCAGGGAGTCCTTCAAAACTTCAAGATTACGTTGCAACGCCGTCACTCTGTCTTCAACCGCTGGTACCGAAATCGTAACCGGAGACCTAGGCAAAATACTTGGATGATAACCCAGGTTGGCAAAAAAAGGCGTTACCTTCGTGGAACTGCTTTGGGAGTTGTTGTACGAAAATTCCGCTAGAGGAAGTAGCTTCAGCCAATCGTCCTGCAAATGACTGACGTAACAGCGTAGATATTGCTCCAAGGTTTGATTTGTCCGTTCGGTCTGCCCGTTGGTCTGAGGATGGTATGCAGAAGACAAGCAAACATTAATGTGGAGCGCAGAACAAAATCCTTTCCAAAATCTAGAGGTAAATTGTATTCCCCGGTCAGAAATGATGTCATCTGGTACCCCATGCAGCCGGAAAATGTTCTGGATAACTAGATCTACTGTCTCTGTAGCTGAGGGAAGACCAGCACACGGAATGAAATGAGCAGCTTTCGTTAAACGATCTACTACCACCAAAATAGTATTTTTACCACCAGAGGTGGGTAACTCCACAATAAAGTCCATCGAAATAGACCCCCAAGGGCGAGACGGTACAGGTAGCGGTTTAAGAAGACCAGTAGGTGAAACGCGAGGAACCTTGTACCGGGCACAAACTTCACAAGAGCGGACATAGTCATTCACATCCTTCAAGCAGGTAGGCCACCAAAAAAAACGAGTTAACAATTCCTGCGTCTTCTGTACCCCCCTATGACCAGCCAATTTAGAGTCGTGGACCAATTTGAGAACTCGAAGTCTTACAGCCTCTGGGACATAAATACATCGATCTCTAAGCCACACACCATTCCGAAGGACAAGATTCACATTGTCAGGTGGAGCCGAAAGAAATACGTCACCGTCATAGGCCAGCTTGATCTCCTGCCACAAGTCCCGGTTCCGGAGCACTCCAACGAAATTGGCCTCCGACAAGATGGTCTTCGACGGGGTCCCAGGCACGGAATCCACGGTATGGATTCGGGATAATGCGTCAGCTTTCCCATTACGTGAACCTGGGCGGTACGAAATAATAAAATTAAACTGGTTCAAGAACAAACTCCACCTAGCTTGTCGAGGAGAAAGACACCTGGCAGACTTAAGGAATTCCAAATTGCGATGATCCGTGAGTACTACTACCTGCTGAGTTGCCCCTGCAAATGGTGTCTCCATTCCTTAAAGGCAGAAATAATTGCCAAAAGTTCCTTATCTGCCACATCATAGTTCAGTTCTGCAGAAGATAACCTACGAGAGAAGAAGGCACACGGGTGCAGCAAACCTTTGTCTCCGGTACGTTGTGAGAGGATAGCTCCCAATGCACAGTCAGACGCGTCCACCTCCACGATAAAAGGCTGTGCAGGATCCGGATGCATCAATATTGGAGCCGTGGTAAAACAACCCTTCAGGCGATCAAAGGCTTCCTGAGCTTGCGAAGACCATTCAAACTTCTTCCCCTTCTTGGTGAGGAGAGTGATGGGACGGACAATTTCTGAAAAATTTCGGATAAACCGTCTATAAAAGTTAGCAAAGCCAATGAATCGTTGTACCTCCTTAATGTTTCCTGGTACCGGCCAGTCCAAGATTGCCTGGATCTTGCTGGACTCCATATTCAATCCCTGAGGCGAGATAACATAGCCTAAAAATTGAATTTCAGAACAATGGAACTCACACTTTTCGAGTTTGATGTACAAATGATTATCTCTCAAACGTCTAAGTACGGTCTTGACATGTTCCTGATGTTCCTGTAAGGAGTCAGAAAAGATTAAGATGTCATCAAGGTAAATTACCACATATTGGTCCAATAAATCCCTGAAAATGTCGTTGGCTAAATGTTGAAAAGCAGCAGGAGCGTTACAGAGTCCGAATGGCATCACCAAATATTCAAAATGTCCATACCGGCATCTAAAAGCTGTCTTCCATTCGTCTCCGGGCCGTATACGGAGTAAATTATATGCCCCACGAAGATCTAATTTGGTAAATACTTTGGCCTGGCGAACTCTTTCCAACAATTCTGGAATTAGGGGCAACGGGTACCTGTTACGAATGGTTACCTTATTTAACTCCCGGTAGTCAATGCAGGGTCTTAGAGTACCATCCTTCTTCTTTACAAAGAATATTGGAGCTCCCGCTGGTGAAGAAGATGGTCGGATAAACCCCTTGGCTAAATTCTCATCTATATACTCTCGTAAAGATTTTAATTCCGGAGCCGCCAACGGGTAAACATGGCCGAAAGGAATCGCTGCTCCAGGAAGCAATTCTATGGGGCAATCATACGGTCTATGTGGGGGAAGTTGATCTGCCTTCCTTTTATCACAAATGTCTGAGAATTCCTGATAAATCAGAGGGAGAGTAGGTACCTGTATCACCTCTTCCAAGTTCTGGGTAACTGGAGCCGCTACAGTTGGACTGATGGTAGAACTGCACTTCGGGAGAAAGGTTATCTCCTTGGTTTCCCAATTGATGATTGGATTTTGTGACCGTAACCAGGGAATTCCTAAAATTACAGGAAAATGAGGAGAAGATATTAACATGAATGAAAGTGTTTCTTGATGGTCTGGTTCCATCTTACACTCCAGAGGCACTGTCTCCCGATCTACTGGTCCAGAAACTAATGGGGAACCATCCACCGTTTCCATAGTGATTGGTGAAGCTCTTAGTTGTGTCTTTATACCATGTTCCTTTGCAAAAGAAGAATCCATGAAATTCCCACCTGCTCCAGAGTCTATCATGGCAGAACTTGATATCCACTGTTCCTCCCACTGAATCTGTATAGGAAGAGAACAATGTGAATATTTCTCCCCTTGATCTTTAGGGGAAGTCGGCATCAGTATTGGGGGAAAAACCGCATCTAGATGTAGACTGGTTTCCGAAACTTCAGACTCAGCGTCTGTGTTATCATAATCCCCTACTACCGCCAACACCTTGTTGGGTCGCCTAGGACATTTAGGACAATTGATGAGGAAATGGTCCGATTGACCACAATAGAAACATAAGCGCTCACGGAGACGGTGTTCGCGGCGTTCATTATTCTCACGTCTCTGCAGTGAGTCCACCTGCATAGGCACCTCCTCAGCCTCTCGCGGGTTTTTGCCTGTGGTTTCCCTGGACGGAAGAGAGTAATTAGTAATGCGATTTACAGCGGCCCATTTTTTTGTCTGCGTTCAGTTAAACGGATATCAATACGTACACAGTGCTGTATAAACAATTCAAACTCCTGTGGAGACTCTGAACGAGCTAGCTCATCCTTGATTGCATTTGACAAACCTTTTCTAAAGATTGGTAATAAAGCATTGTTTTCCCACTGGGTGTCCACCACTAACCTTTTAAATTCAGTAACATATTCTATGACTGACCGTTTCCCCTGGCGTAAGGAAAGCAAGGCAGATTCAGCGGTAGCACGGCGGTTGGGATCGTCGAACATTTGCGCCATGGCTGCCAGAAAATTGTCCAAATTATTTAGACGGGTATCATGACTTTCAACCATAGGATTTGCCCAAGCCAGTGCACGTGATGTCAACAACATAATAATACATAGAACCTTAGATCTATCAGACCGGTAGTAGGAGGCATGTACATCAAAAAATAATATACATTGATTAACAAACCCACGGAATTGACTTCGGTCACCATTAAAACGGAATGGAGGCAATTTGGGCATACTGGTGGATGAGGTAGGCTCAGTAGGTAAGGCCTCCAGGACTCCTAACCTAGCACGTAGATCTTGGAGAGCCTGACCAAACCTGTGCATTGTGGTTAACCCGAGACTCCAAGTCTCTAATCTGATTGAGTGCAGCCGCCACCTCCTGCTGCAAGGAGTTAACTATGGTGAACAATTTGTCTGCCCGTGTCTCCGTCATTGCCCCAGCAGAATCCTCTTTTTTAGGCTGGAGTATCCTGTAATACTATTGTAGGAACTCGAGGATTCTGATAACGTGGGGCAATGAACAATCAGAGACGGGTTTCTTTGAATGCAAATAATGTATTTGTGAAACAGCAAAACACCCAAAAACCAATATTCAAACAACCCGTAGTGACATGCAATGAGTCCATATATATATATATACACAAGTCCAGTTATATGAATCCGGATATATAAGTCCTTGAACCTCTATAGCGAGGGTGGTAAAGTTCTTACGACGGAGTCCTCACACAAATGTGACCACAAGGTAAGTCTGATGCACAGGTAACGTTGCTGGATTTACACACTGCTGGTGTGTGAAGAGTCAGATCCAGGTATGAAGAAAACACAGGGAGGTCCAGGAACAAGTTAATCTCGGTTGTGGCTTAATTCAATGAAGTCCAACAACAAGTTCATATGTCAGTAAGGTTCCAGTAACAGTTCCAACAGCTCTCACCAGAGGTAATGCACGAAGGGTTAAACAGCAACAGTTCAGAAACACAGTTCTTATCAGATGGAGTGAACCAAGGGTTAAATTCCCAAGTCAACAGTTTAGTGATAACACAGTACGTGCAACTTACGTATGCAGAGAATGTCCAGAGCCATGGGTAGAAACTGCTGTGGCTGAGAAACACCTGAAGATAAGGTTATGCACTTTCCTGGTAAATACACAAAAGATCTGTGAGGAACAAAGCAGCTGGGTTGCAGGGAAACGGAAGCAGAATATTCCAGCAGTGAAGCCAGCACCTGAGCCGGGTTTTAAACAAACGAACAGGAAGTAGGGCACACAAAACAGCAAACTCCATTTTAACAAAGGGCAAAATCATTGACAAAGTTACCTAGAAAACCCGGAATACTGACACAGTTCTTTTGGGTGCCGAGCTGTTCAGCACAGAGGATATAGCCTTCTGGCAAAATATTTGTTTGATGCATTCTCTTTGTTTGGTTAACAAACCGAGTAGGAATAATTTCATCCCTAAATAAAATAGTTACAGAAAGTGGACTGTGTGAAATTGGTTCTTTTCCCGTATGTGACTCCGCTGTATCTGGAACAACACCCATGGTGCATGATTTACAACTGCGGCCCCAGCACTGACTGACAGCTGACCCTAATGGCGAGCTGAGCTGCAAACTCAGATCAGAATTTGATCGGAGAGGGATCAGTTTTTCTCGGAGATGGAGAGACAAAAAAAAAATTTGTCTACCATCTCCATAATGTCATTCTGTGAAAATCAGATTTCACTCGGATGTCATAGGCTTCCAATGCCGATTTTGATCCGACACTCTGATAAAATTGGATACGTCACTTGGATCAAATTGCACTGCTCCATAGAATATCATAGGTACAAGTCCTATCCGTGAAAACGACACAGAACATATGTAATTCCTACTGCATCACAAAGCAGATACCGGGCTCGCTCTCTGATCTCAATCACTGGATACAACATTTACTGGACTTTCTGCAAATAGAACCACTCATGGATAAAGTGAGATACCGGCTGAACATGAGACAGTTTTAAGCTCGGTCTCTGTTCTTATTAGTGGATAAAACATTTGCTGGACTTTCTGCAGCTAGATATAATCATGAAGCAAGAGAGTTACCTGCTGCACCATGAACAAGATTCTGTGTTCGCTCTCGGTTCTAATGAATGAATATCTTCACTCTAATAGAAGGGCAGACCTTCAGCCTAGGAGTTTCCTCCAATAGGGATTTTTCCTTTCCCGAATACTGAAGGTCGACTCCTCATTAGTCAAGGGCCCCTCGTTATCATTATTTTCGGGTACTTTTTGAGACTATTGGACTGACTCCCATTGGAAATTCCACATTAAACAACTTGAATGAAATTAATAAAGAAGTCAGTGAATAATATGTAGCAGTGTATCTGAGCCTTGATCGATCTTTACAATATAGCAGAATATGCACAACACAGTGAAGAGTGAATATTTTATGTAGTCCTCAAACACATGGCAGCTTATATTTATGTTTTCTCACAATAAAACATATTTGCCACAAATTTAATGTTCCTAATTAATCATGCACATCTTCCTCTTCTTCAGCCTGTTTCACAATGGGGTCGGGACTTCCAGCCCAATCAGGATTTTAGCGTCATTGCAAACCATACCATCATGGAGCACATCATGACATCAGAAGATTGCGACAAGCGTCACTCAAGGTCTAGTTATTGCCTTTAGGGATTCACGTCAGTGGCAAAGTGCACCGCAATGGCACGGTTCGCAGTAAAGTCAGAGACCTGGTCGAGCTGGAAGCCAGAAGAAGACAGAAGAAGATGCCTGCAACTGGAGAATGAATTCCCAGAATAGGAGTTCTGTGCAGTTTGTGAGAATGGCTGCACTAAAAAATTTTTTGTTCATGTCCAGTAAATAATGAATTATAGACAAATCAACACGTGATAATCGGGTGAAATTGGTCCACTTAAATGGGCCTTTAGTCTACAATAGGATAATGATAACACACAATCCGTTAAGGCCGAATCTAATGTGTATTTTGGATTGCCAATCTTTTTTTTTTTAATTAAAACCCGCCATTTGAGAAGTCTGACGGCAGCGCTCTCAGAGAGAACACAGGAGCGCTCGGCTGAGAGAGCGCTCCTCTATATAGGAGAGTCGGAGAGAAAGCTGCAGGTCAAACAATTGTCCAAACCATTATCAACAGCTATCTAATCTGTGTTTGAACTGTTTTTATTATTATTGTACGGAAATAAAAGGCTACAGATAAGGTAAATGCATGTACATAACCATAGAAAAGCATTTTCATCAATGAATCAACATCCACAAACATAGAAGATTTTTTGTAACACTTAAGCAGTAATAGCATCAATACTATTAGTCAAAACAAATGTCAAATCGTACAAGACCCCCTCCTACCGTGGGACATGTACCTCCGACTGAACATTGGGGCCGAAGTGGTCCCATGTTCGTGGCGTCACTGGGGGACATATTAACGTCATATGTCTCGCCAGGACACAGAATGTATTTCCAGAGTGCGCTCTGGGTTCGTAACAGCTTCCACAAACATGCTAGCTATAAGTCACATAACCTGGGAAACCAAAAACAATAGGTTCATAAGACGCCTGACGTCCTCCAGAAGCATAGAGAAACGTACAGCGTCACTCAGACTTTCAATGTGTATCCAAGAAAAAAGAGAGAAATAGCGGGAGGGGGGGGGGGGAATTTAGAGTAAGAGAAAGACAAAGGGGGGGGTAGGAAGAGGGGAGTGAAGGTATGAATCCCATGGCTAAACACCTGTTCAAAGACTTCGCGGCCATAGAGACCACGTCATCAGAAACTTAGGTTGACATATGTCAGCCTTACATTGTAATTCTTCAAAGGACCTTATGCTCTCCACTTTGGTGCACCATGTAGTGGTGGCAGGGCTCGTAGCAGACAGCCAGTAGTTGGGAATAACTGCGTTGGCCACAATCAAGAGCTGTGTAGCTAAATTGAACCTGTGCGGCTTGTATGTGTGATTAGGTATGTGAAGCACTGCCTGCTGGAAGGACCCTAAAACACCAGAATCACAGCCCATTACCGCTCTGATCTCCGATAGGACCTCTTGCCAAAATGGCTGGATATCTCTGCAGGACCACCAGATATGGAATAGAGAACCTGTTGCAGCGCTACATCTCCAGCATAACGCCGAAGGTGCTAGGCCGTAAGCAAACAATTTCTCTGGGGTCTTGTACCACCGCGAAAATATTTTAAAATGGTTTTCTTGAAGTCTAACCCATCGTGAATAACCTTTAGCGTGGTGTAATAATAATTGCACTTTTTGGTTGTGTGTAAACAATATTCCTAGTTCTCTCTCACATGAGTCTAGATATCCTGGAAGATGTTCTCTGGAGTCTGAATCAAGGGCGTGGAGAATAATCCGTAATGGTCGTGAGCGCGACTGAGTGGTACTCAATAAAGCATCAAAGTGGTTGCGCAATCTCTTCATGTCCATCAGTCTGAGGGCCTCCTGACATGTGTTATGAAAACCTTGATAGGTAAGAAAATTTGTGCCCTTACCCCGATGTAGGTCACGCAGTTCGTCTATAGAGGGAATAGATTCCCTGTGTAGTATGTCTCGAATAGTAAGATGGCTAAGCCCCTCCCACCAGCTAGTAGTCATTGCATCAGCAGATTTCAGAGCATGCGGCAATAAGTTCGCAGGCAGAGACAAGATGGTATCTTGTTGCAGTTGGTGTCTATATTTAAGCCATGTCAGCTGAGCTCCGCCAAATAATAATGCCTCTGTATTACGTGTGTTATGTCTTATAGTATTACCCCTCAAAGAAGGGAACCATAATTCCTGTTCCACTGTGCGACCCGCTGATGTCAATTTCTTAGGGTCCAGCCCTAAAGGTCTTGTAGGGCTGACATATTCTAGCCAGCGCTGTAGCTGTAGTGCTTCGTAGTACTTTTGCGGATCAGGTAATCCCAATCCTCCCTCAGTTCTGTGTCTGGTCAGTAATTTATAAGTTAACCGTGGGCGTCGTTTATTCCAAACGTAGTTGGAGAACAATCTTCTAATCGTTTTAAAGAGTAAAGAGGGCAATGGAATGGGTAGCATAGCCATTGTATACAGTAAGCAAGGCATAATATATGCTTTCACTATGTTAATCCGTCCTATCCAAGATATCGTCGGGAAGTCATATGCAGTCAGTAACCCAGTTAGTTTCTGTAGTAAAGGGGGGTAATTATATTGGTAAAGATCCGCAAGGGAAGCTGGAAATTTGACTCCCAAGTAGGTAATGTGCGACGTCGCCCATGCAAATGAGGTATTTGATTTAATGTGTAATACTGTGCTGTTTTGAATTCCAATATTCAAAATTTCAGATTTCTCGAAATTCACCTTGTAATTAGATAAGGTGCCAAAGCCATTGAGTAAGCCCTCTAGAATCTGCAAGCCTCTGGCCGGATTAGATACCACAAACAGCAGATCATCGGCGTATGCTAAAATTTTAATATGTTTAGTAGTTGCTATGTTCACTCCTTCCACTTCACGCATTTCCCTGACCTGTTGTAACAGTGGTTCCAAAGTAAGAACAAAGAGTGTCGGAGAAAGAGGGCATCCCTGCCTTGTCCCATTAGTGATACCGAAAGAGGGCGAGAGTGTGCCGTTCACCTTGAGTCTACCAGACGGCAGTCCATATAAAGTAAAGATGGCCGCAATGAACTCAACGGGAAAGCCAGCTATCTAATCTGTATGGGGGGCTTTAGACTCTGCTTCCTGGATGATTAGCCCCATGCCAAATCCTTATCCAGTGAGATGACATTATCTCCGTTCTCATGACTCTCACATTATGGTATTTTGCAATATGCTCTTCATATCCTGTCTCTAGCAGGGGATCTCACAACACGTTCAGGTTACGCTGTTTTGCAATATAGAGTTCATATCCTGAGTCTAGCAGGGATCCCCTGTCCAGGGCTTTTCCATGGCTACAGCAGATACAATGGAGCGTTTCCATTGGATTTTTGGGGAAATTAGTATGAATACCAATATAAGAACACTTTCTTTTGTGTCCTGTGCTTTAGTCTGTCTTTCATGCTGTCTCCATGTGTCTTCCTAGGCTGGTTGTGTTTATTTCCATATCACCCCCTTACGACACTTTTGATAACTTGGGAGCAGCAATAACTTGCATTTCTGATCTATCAGATCCTTGTAGAAGCAGAGAGTCTCCTACGCACTCCAGGACTCTGTCACTGCAAGCTCGCACTTAACAGTCTGTGATAAGCGCTATCCTCACACTGACAGCGGCACGTATAGTGGGAATCACACATTCTGCACGTGCAGATGACGAATGACTCATAATACAATGATGAAGTAGATACATAAAGAGGTATATAAAGTAATTCACATTAGTAACATCTGAATATACTTTGCCTCTGTTAGGCCTCATTCTACGTCCGTTTTTCACATACACGTTGTGTCCATGGTTTTCACGTATAGAACATGTACCCATTATTGTCTACAGGGCTGTTCACCTGTTTGTGCCTTCTGTGGACCGTGAGTCCGTGTGCAAAAATCACGTCCATTATTTTAAGCATCGCAGATGAAAAGTACCAATAGAAGTGTATGGATCAGTGAAAATCACATCAGTGTCCGATCCATGTGTTGTCTGTGATTAACATTGCAATGAATAGAAGCTTTGTAATATATTTATCCATACGTGAAAGTCACTGGTGAGGCACCGATGGTAGGAAAAAGACAATGACCAAACACTGATGAAAATCGTACTATTTTTATGTGTACAGGAACAAACATGAATGTCTGCTTGAAGCTATAAAGGGCTTTCTAGGCAGATAGTGCTCCTTCCAGATAAGCCAAGGCTGTCAATTACTAGTGAGGGAGGGCGGACATACAAAATGAGTAGGTGGAACAGTACAAAGAGCCTCTTGACCGCAACAATGGTACATTGGACACCTTAAAGGGGGTAGCCAGGCCTTTACAAAAAAAAATAAAAAAATGTACCTTAGCACTAACAGACAAATAACTGCAGCTTACCTGCCTGTTGTGCACGGCACCGTTCATCGCTGGCACAGAGCGGTCACGTACTGTCCCTGCCGGGGATTCAGCTGCCTCTGCTTACTCGACAGGGTGGGACATCCGGCATCATTTTGACTAAGGCCGGGATCACACATGCGAGTAAATCGTCCGACACTCGCATGTAGAACTACATGCAGCAGCGCACTCCACTCCCGAGTGCCGGCGCCAGAGCTGGGATTTCACATGCGAGTGTCGGACGATTTACTCGCATGTGTGATCCCGGCCTAACAGTCGGCTCCCCCAGTTGGGCACCAGGGATCCGGTGTAGGACGAGTTGTACTTTTGAATGACACCATTAGTTTTGCCATATAGTGTATTAGAAAACAAGAAACAAATTCCAAGTGCGCTGAAATTGAAAAAGTGCAATTCCACAATTATTTTTTGTTTTGCTATTTTACCATGTTCACTAAATGCTAAAACTGACCTGCCATTATGATTCTCCAGGTCATTACAAGTTCACAGACACCAAACATGTCTGGGTTCTTTTTTTATTAAAGTGGTGAAAAAAATCCAATGTTTCTGAAAAAAAAAAGTTGCTATATTTCAAGACTCATAGCATCTCCATTTTTCATTATCTTGGGCTGGGTGAGGGCTTATTTTTTGTGCGCCGAGCTGACATTTTTATTGATTCCATTTTGGTATAGATGCGATATTTTGATCGCCCGTTATTGTATTTTAATCAAAAAAAGTAATTCTGGCAATTTGACTTTTTTTCTCATTACGCCGTTTACCAATCAGATTAAATATTTTTATATATTGATAGATTGGGCGATTTGAATGGGGTAATACCAAATATGTGCATTTTTTTTCCTTATTGATTTATTATGAATGGGGCAAAAGGGGGGAGATTTGAACTTTTGTATTTGTTTTATTTGTTAAAAAAAACATTTTTTTAAACTTTTTTTACTTTTCACTTCCTTCAATAGTCTACATGGGAGACTAGAAGCTGTGATCATCTGATCGCTTGTGCTAAAATGATAACTTGCTATGAGCGCCAACCACTGAGTGGCGCTCATAGCTCTCCAGCAATGACAACCACAGGGGCCTGCTGCAGACCCCAGGTTGTCATGCCAACATATCGGCGACCCACCGTCATGTGACATTGGCACCAATGGGCAAGATTAGTGAAGTGCTTCCAGTGCGACCATGTTAAATGCGACTGTCAGAGATTGACAGTGACATTTAACATTTTAACAGTAAAGGCTGTCATGGGGAACATGTCAGCTGTTTAACCCCTTATGTTTGCATGATAATGACGGGGCTAATTTTTACAATTCTGACCACTGTCCCTTTATGAGGTTATAACTCTGGAACGCTTCAACGGATCTTGGCGATTCTGAGAATGTTTTCTTGTGACATATTGTACTTCACGTTAGTGGTAAAATTTCTTTGATATAACTTGCGTTTATTTATGAAAAAAATGGAAATATGGTGAAAATTTTGAAACGTTTGCATTTTCAAACTTTTAATTTTTATGCCCTTAAAACAGAGAAATATGTCACACAAAATAGTTAATAAATAACATTTCCCACATGTCTACTTTACATCAGCACAATTTTGGAAACAATTTTTTTTTTTGTTAGGAAATTATAAGTGTTAAAAGTTCACCAGCAATTTCTCATTTTTGCAACAAAATTTACACAACAATTTTTTTTAAGGAAAGTCTCACATTTGAAGTCACTTTGAGGGGTCTATATGGCAGAAAATACCCAAAAGTGACACCATTCTAAAAACTCAACCCCTCAATGTAGTCAATACCACATTCAAGAAGTTTATTAACACTTCAGGTGCTTCACAGGAATTTTTGGAATGTGGAAGAAAAAAATGAACATTTAACTTTTTAGTCACAAAAATTATCTTTTACGAACAATTTTTTTATTTTTAAAAAGGTAAAAGGAGAAAATTGACAGATGAAGTTGTTGTGCAATTTCTCCTGAGTACGCTGATACCCCATATGTGGGGGAAAACCACTGTTTGGGCACACGGCAGAGCTCGTAAGGGAAGGAGCGCCGTTTGACTTTTTCAAACTAAAATTGGCTGGAGTTGAGATTGGACGCCATGTCGCGCTTGGAGAACCTCTGATGCGCCTAAACAGTGGAAAACACCAACAACTGACACCATTTTGGAAACTAGACCCCCTAAGGAACTTATCTAGATGCGTAGTAAGCAATTTGAACCCCAAAGTGCTTCATACAAGTTTATAACGTAGAGCAGTGAAAAAAAATTATATTTTTTTCACAAACATGATCTTGTAGTCCCCATTTATTTATTTTCCCAAGGGTAAGAGGAGAAACAGGACAAATTTGTACAACAACTTTTGGGGTCCAGAGTATGCTGATAGCCCATATGTGAGGGGGATCCACTGTTTGGGTGCACAGCTGAGCTCGGAAGGGAAGGAGCACCATTTGACATTTTCAAACCAAAATTGGCTGGAATTGAGATCAGACGCCAGTCACGTTTGGAGAGCCCCTAATGTGCCTAAATAGTGGAAATCCCCAAATTCTAACTGCAACCCTAACCCCAACACACCCCTAACCCTAACCCCAAGACACCCCTAACCCTAATCCCAACCCTAACTTTAGCCCCAACCCTAGCCCTAACTTTAGCCACAACCCTAACTTTAGCCCCAACCCCAACCTTAATGGGAAAATGGAAATAAATACATTTTTTTTATTTTATTATTTTTCCCTAACTAAGAGGGTGATAAAGGGGGTTTGATTTTCTATTTATAGTGGGTTTTTATGTTTGACAGCTGTCATACACTAAAAAACGCTTTTTACTGCAAAAAATAGTTTTGGCATCACCATATTTTGAGAGCTATAATTTTTCCATATTTTGGCCCACTGAGTCATGTGAGGTATTGTTTTTTGACGGACGAGGTGATGTTTTTATTGGTACCATTTTCGGGCACATGACATTTTTTGATCGCTTTTTATTCCGATTTTTGGGAGGCAGAATGAACAAAAATCAGCAATTCATGAATTTCTTTTGGGGGGGGCGTTTACACCGTTCCGCGTGTGGTAAAATTGATAAGGCAGTTTTATTCTTCAGGTCAGTACGATTATGGCGATACCTCATTTATATCATTTTTTTTATGTTTTGGCGCCCTTATACAATAAAAACTATTTTATAGAAAAAATAATTATTTTTGCATTGCTTTATTCTGACAGCTATAACTTTTTTTTTTTTGCTGATGATGCTGTACAGGGGCTTGTTTTTGCGGACAAGATGACGTTTTCAGCGGTACCACCTTTATATCTGTTTTTTTGATTGCGTGTTATTCCACTTTTTGCTCGGCAGTATGATGATAAAGCATTGTTTTTTTGCCTTTTTTTTTATGGTGTTCACTAAAGGGGTTAACTAATGGGACAGGGTATACCAAATATGTGTACCTTTATTGTTTAGATTTTTTTTAATTAAAATATTTATTTATTGATAGAATAAATATTTTTTATTATTATTTTTTATTATTTTTTTTAAATATTTTTACAATTTTTTAAAAAAATTTAAATTTAATTCTTAGTTGTACCCATTGTCCCACTATGGGACACTCATTTTCTGCAGGCTGATCGCTTCTATAGCATGCAGATCTGTATGCTATAGAAGCTGTCAGGGCTGCAGCTTCTATAACGCTGACCTGAGAGACTTCCTGGTCATCAATGCGCATGACAGGAAGTCCCTCAGACCTGGAACCTTGATGTCGTCGTGATGACATCGGGTCCCCCATGGCAGCGATCAGGACCCCACGGCAAGCCCCTCTGCAGAAGCCCGTACACTGCTATCATGTTTGATCGCAGAGTTCCGGGGGTTAAAGTGCCGGAAGCAGTCCGTGACCACTCTGGCACTTAGTGCCGGGAGTCAGCTGTGAAAATCAGCTGACACCCGGCCGCGATCGGCAGCGCTCCCCCTGTGAGCGGGGTCAATCGACCATGACGTACTATCCCGTCCTTGGGAATTAAGTCCCAGGGCACATGGATGGAATAGTACGTCAAATGGTAGAAAGGGGTTAAATCAGCTAACATATGCCGAAAAAGTTGCGGGCTCATCTCCAGAGCCCGCAGCAAGCAGGGGGCGCCCACCTTAGACATTAAAATACATCTAAGGCGGGAAATGGGTTAAATTCTGTCAGAGTTTGATCCGCGTGTCACCTTGCTGTGTTGCGATTGTCTCGTGTGAGAGAATAACAGCACAGGTGAGAAGAAGACGGAGAACTTAATTTCGACATCTGCTCCATTGTTTGTGTTCACATAAATCAGACTGCACTCGGATTGGATGCAGAACAATGTTTTACTCGCACCCATAGACTTGTATGGGTACACGTGCTCTAATTTGGGGAGCCACTCGCAGCATGCTGCAATTTTATTCTCCTCTCGAATCGGAAACTGCATTGGAGTAAATGCTGACAGCCACTAGGAGGAGCTCATTGCAAACTGTCTTACTAGTGACTGTACTCAACAGTTGGCAGTAAGTTCCCCATACTACCAGCATTTTCTCATCATTAAACTATGCCTATTAGAGGATGTGAAACCTTATATCAGAAATATTGAACTTCTACTGGTAGAGAAATATAAAAAAAGTGTTTATAGGTGGGCATTTACTTTTAAGGATATAAATATTATTTAATCACATTTCAAATCCACTGCCCAAGCCACAGCAGTCATCCCATGTTCCCCCCCAATCTGTGTTTACAATGATCATGTCACCTAGTCGATAGATTTAATCCATACTCAAAATGTAGACTTCTTTTTATGTAAATCAATCAGTTTTTCATGATACATTTTGTAGATTATCAGGGTATATATTTCATTACCAGAAGAAACTATATATTCATGAAAGCGTGAAGGGATACGGGTCATTTTAGACAGCTCACCATGTTAACGGCTAACGTAGAAAAATTTAAAAAAAACCACATACTATAAAGATACAGACTTCCCAAGACCTGTCTGATGACAAATGCTCTTCTAGCAGGATGCATCAGTCCTCCACTAATAAAGGCAGGGGCAGCACAGGTGCAAACTACTGATAAAAACAGCCACCCCCACACCTACCAGATTAAAAAGTGTGACTCGCAAGTATGAGGACCCTTGACATTGGATTGCGAGCTTATCTATTTTGGCCAAAATATTAACCAATGCCTCATTTAATGTGTTTATCATATGCATTAATTTTTCGCACTTTTTATCATATCATTTTTTGTGGGATGCGGCTAGGCCTCTTTTTGTTGGCTTGGTGCATTAGGGCGTCTGTCCCTGTGTGGTGCATATTATAGTGCTGGGCAGCCCGCCTGATAATACTATGGACGTCATTAATAGGCTGTAAGCCAGACATATTGCATCACACTTACCTGTGTGACTGGCGAACTACACAAGCCCTATTAGTGGGCAATTTTTTCTACTAGGCAGCCAAGCTCTCCATAATCTGGTAGGTGTGGGGTGGCTGTTTTTATCAGTAGTTTGCACCTGTGCTGCTCCTGCCTTTATTAGTGGAGGCCTGCTGCATCCTGTTAGAAGTGCATTTGTCATCAGACAGGTCTTGGGAAGGCTGTATCTTTATGGTATGTAGTTTTTTGAAAACTATATAGTTAGTATGAAAAAAAAGGCTGGAGGTATACAGAAATCCCAAGAAAAGTGAGTCTCCCTGCAGGAGAGTTTCTTCAAAGGAACAATTATGTTACATGAACATTGAAGTAGTTGTTCTATAACTCCATCACCCCCAAGCCTTTTTTCACCTTCTTGACCAGGCCAAATTTTACAATTCTGACCACTGTCACTTTATGTGGTGATAACTCTGAAACGCTTCAATAGATCCCATTGATTCTGAGACAGATTTTTCGTACATATTGTACTTCATGATAGTGGTAAAATTGTAAAATTTGCTTAATATGACTTGCGTATATTTGTGAAAAAAACTGGAAAATTTTGCAATGTTCAAACTTTTAATTTTAATGCCATTTAACTAGAGATATATGTCACACAAAACAATTAATAAATAACACTTTCCACATGTCTACGTTACATCAGCACAATTTCTAAAACATATTTTTTTTTGTTAGCACGTTAGAAGGCTTAAAATTTGACCATTTCTCATTTTTCCAATAAAATGTTCAAAACCATTTTTTTGAGGGACCATACCATATCACATTTGAAGTGACTTTGGGGAGCCTATATGACAGAAAAAAAGTGACACCATTTCTAAAAATTACACCCCCAAGGTGCTCAAAACCACATTCAATAAGGTTATTAACTCTTCAAGTGCTTAACAGGAATTAATGCAATGTGTAAGAAAAAAAAAATTAACTTTTTTTCACAAAAATGTTACTTTAGACCCAAATGTTATATTTTCACAAGGGAAACAGGAGAAAATGGACACCAAAATTTGTTTTTCAATTTCTCCTGAGTACGCCAATACCCTACATGTAATCAGGAACTACTTTTGAGGCCAACTGCAAAACTCAGAAGGGAAGGAGCGCCATAATTTAGTGCAGATTTTACTGTTATGGTTTGTAGATTCCATGACCAACCGGGAGAGCCCCTGGTCTGCCAGAACAGCAGAACCCCCCATAAGTGACCTCATTTTACAGCTACACTTCTTAATGAATTCATCTAAGGGTGCAGTGATCATATTGACACCATGGGTGTGTCACAGAATTTTATACCATGGACAGTGAAGAAAGTTTTCACCAAAAATTTTTGTTTTAGCCCCAGATTTTACATTTTGACAAGGAAAAATGTGTAAAAATGACCCAAAAAGTACTGCTTAGCCATACAGAGAGACTCGGGAGGGATGGAGAGCTATTTGCCTCCTGGGGTGCAGATTGTCCTAGAATAGTTTGCAGGCTCCATATACAGAGCCCCTGAGTGCTAGAAGAGCAGAATACCCCTCAAGTGACCCCATTTTGGCAATTATTATTATTATTATGTATTTATATAGCGCCATTAATTCCATGGTGCTGTACATGAGAAGGGGTTACATACAAAGTTATAGATATCGTTTACAGTAAACAAATTTACAATGACAGACTGGTACAGTGGGGAGAGGACCCTGTCCTTGCGGACTTACATTCTACGGGATAATAGGGAAGAAACAGAAGGTCGGGGTGCGGCAGCTCTGGTGGTGGCGGCGAGGCGGCAACTCTGGTGGTGTCAGTGAGGCGGCAGATCTGGTGGTGGCGTCGAGGCGGCAGCTCGGGTGGTGGCGGCGAGGCGGCAGCTCGGGTGGTGCGGCGAGGCGGCAGCTCGGGTGGTGGCGGCGAGGCAGCAGCTCGGGTGGTGGCAGCGAGGCGGTGGCTAGGGAAGTGGTGGCGAGGCGGAAGCTCGGTTGGTGGTGGCGAGGCGGAAGCTCGGGTGGTGGCGAGGCGGCAGAATGGTTTTTGCAAGCTGTAGGCTTTCCTGAAGAGATGGGTTTTCAGGTTCCATCTGAAGGATCCAAGGGTGGTTGATAATCGCACATGTTGAGGCATGGAATTCCAGAGGATGGGGATATTCTGGAGAAATCTTGGAGGCGGTTGTGTGAGGAACGAATAAGTGTGGAGGATAGTAGGAGGTCTTGGGAGGATCGAAGATTACGTGAGGAAGATATTGGGAGATTAGTTCAGAGATATAGGGAGGGGACAGGTTGTGGATGGCTTTGTAGGTCAGTGTTAGTAGTTTGAACTAGATTCGATGGGGAATTGGGAGCTAGTGGAGGGATTTGCAGAGGGGAGAAGCAGGGGAGTAGCGAGGGGAGAGGTGGATTAGTCGGGCAGCAGAGTTGAGGACAGACTGCAGTGGTGCAAGAGAGTTGATGGGGAGGCCACAGAGGAGGGTGTTGCAGTAATCAAGGCGGGAGATGATGAGAGCATGCACAAGGGTTTTAGTAGATTGAGGGCTGAGGAAGGGACGGATTATGGAAATGTTTTTAAGTTGGAGGTGGCAAGAGTTTGGATGTGTGGTTAGAAGGACAGGGCAGAATTGAGAGTTACTCCGAGGCAGCGGATTTCAGGTGCGGGAGAGAGCGTGATGCCATTAACCATAATAGATAGATCGGGTAGGGAAGATACGTGAGATGGAGGAAAGATGATGAGTTCGGTTTTGTCTACATTGAGTTTTAGGAAGCGAGAGGGGAAGGAGAATATGGCTGATAGACACTCTGGGATTCTGGACAGCAGAGAGGTGACATCTGGGCCAGAGAGGTAGGCACAATTATGCCCCTTTGAGAATTTATCTACAGGTGTAGAGATGATTTGACTTCACGTGTGTTTTCCAGAAACAAGTGTCAGTGGATGTTGCTGAGTGAAAATTGCAAATCTGCAATGCCTCTACATCGTAGTGCCCATTATGTTTTAGTGCCCAGTACGTTATACCCATTTCATGCTTCTGGAGACATACACCCGTAATTTAGCCGGACTTTCATCGCTACAGAAATGCCAAACATGTGGATGCTAAATGTGGTTTAGGTACACTGTGGGACGACTCAGAAGGGAGGGGGGAATTTAGATTCAGCGCCGCGGCTGTGCGAGACAGGAATGAAGCTGCTGGTGATGCTATGGCTGCAGGATACCGTGCGCAGAGGTGAGGTGTATGTGTTTGTATGCAGAGAGTTGATTGGTGCTGTGTGTGTCTGTATGTGTGTAGGTGGAGGAGAGGGTATGTGTGTGTATGTGGATGCAGATAGGTGAATGGTGCTGTGTGTGTAGGTGGAGGAGAGGACAATGATGGGGGTAATGGGCAGAAGGCAATGATTGGGTTGACGGAGAGGGCAATGATGGGGTAGTGGGGCAGAAGGTAATGATTGGGTTGACGGAGAGGGCAATGATGGGGTTGATGGGGCAGAAGGGAATGATTGGGTTCGCGGAGAGGGAAATGATGGGGGTGATGGGGCAGAAGGCAATGATTTTGTTGATGGAGAGGGCAATGATGGGGCTGATGGGGCAGAAGGCAATGATTGGGTTGACAGAGACAGCAATGATAGGGATGGTGGGGGAGAAAGCAATGATGTGGTGGTGGAAAGGGCAATATGGGGTGGTGGGGGAAAAGGAAATGATGGAGGTGGTGGAATGGGCAATAATGGGAGTGGTGGGAGGAGGAAATGATGGAGGCATTGTAATGGGCAATGATGGGGATGGTGGGGAAAAGACAGTGATGGTGATGGAAAGGGCAATGATGGGGGTGGTGGGGGAGGAGGAAATGATGGAAGTCGTGGAATAGGCAATAATGGGGGTGGTGGGGGAGAAGACAATGACGGTGGCAGTGGAAAGGACAATGATGGGGTGGTGGGGAGGAGACAATGATGGAGGTGGTGGAATAGGCAATAATGAGGTGGTGGGGAGAAAGCAATGATGGAGGTGGTGAAGAGAGCAATCATGTGGGTGGTGGAGAGGCCAACAATGGGATGTGGGGGGAGGATGACAATGAGGGGTGTGGGGGATTGGGATGGGAGGAAGAGGGATTTATAATGGATTTAGTAACAGAGCAAGTGGATGAAGACGTTATTATCGCTTATTATGTCTAATAAAGGCCCTTAGTATAAAGTGTACTCACTTATTATGTATAGCACAGTCCCTTAGTATATAGTGTACTCGCTTACTTATTATGTATAGCGCCATCCCTCAGTATATAGTGTAGTCACTTTTTATGTATAGCACAGTCCCTTAGCATATAGTGTACTCACTTATGTATCGCACAGTTCCTTCATATATAGTGTACTCACTTAATATATATAACACCATCCTTAGTTACAGTTTCCTCTTTTGTTATGTATAACACCATCCCTTATTATGTACCAAGCTCTCCAGTTATATATGATGCCGTCCCTTATTATATAGCTTCCTCTGCTGTTATGTATAGTGCTGTTTCTTACATAGTGTATTCTTGTTATTTTTGTTATTCACAGTGCCCTCTTTTATTACATAGTCCACTCTCATGTTAGATATGAAATGACTGCTGATGGAGGAGCCGGTGACCAACTACCATTCCATCAGCTCCTCCTTTAGAAAAGAAGCTTTCCCATGCTCCATCAGCTGTCATGGCATTATACAGCTAACAAGACAGGACGGTGTGTAATAAAAAATAGGGCTCTATATAATCCAATATGTAAGTGATGGTGCTGTACATAACAATAGAGGGCACTGTATAATAAGGGATGGCAATATACATAATAAAGGAGACTATGTAATATATACATGTGTGTGTGTGGCTATATATATATATATATTGTATATATATATACTGTATATATAGCCTTGTCACCTTAAAAGGAGGGGGGCCCAGACACATTTCCTGAACAGGGGCCCCAAGCTGTCAGTGTCCACCCCTGCAGAGGGCAGAGTAACTGTGAGCCGAGCCTTACTGCATTCTTTGGGAGGCAGAATGAATAAATCAACAGCAGGTCAAGAATTGGTTTCATTTATTTTTTACACAGTTCATGGTACTGTACAAGGATTAGACGACTTTATTCTTAGGGTCAGTGCATTTACAATGATACCAGATTTATATTTTTTTTATATTTAGGTGTCACACACTAAAAGACGCTCTTTTGTTTTGCAAACAATTATATTATCTATACATTAATCTATATACAGTACAGACCAAAAGTTTGGACACACCTTCTCATTCAATGATTTTTCTGTATTTTCATGACTATGAAAATTGTAAAATCACACTGAAGGCATCAAAACTATGAATTAACACATGTGGAATTATACATTAAACGTTACAAAAAAATGTGAAACAACTGAAAATATGTCTTATATTAAAGGTTCTTCAAAGTAGCCACCTTTTGCTTTGATTACTGCTTTGTACGCAGAAAAGGTGAACGGATGGACTCTACATGCCTGGTTCCCACCGTGAAGCATGGAGGAGGAGGTGTGATGGTGTGGGGGTGCTTTGCTGGTGACACTGTTGGGGATTTATTCAAAATTGAAGGCATACTGAACCAGCATGGCTACCACAGCATCTTGCAGCAGCATGCTATTCCATCCGGTTTGCGTTTAGTTGGACCATTATTTATTTTTCAACAGGACAATGACCCCAAACACACCTCCAGGCTGTGTCAGGGCAATTTGACCAAGAAGGAGAGTGTTGGGGTGCTACGCCAGATGACCTGGCCTCCACAGTCACCAGCCTGAACCCAATCGAGATGGTTTGAGGTGAGCTGGACCGCTCACCGCTTCAATTTTGAATAAATCCCCAACAGTGTCACCAGCAAAGCACCCCCACACCATCACACCTCCTCCTCCATGCTTCACGGTGGGAACTAGGCATGTAGAGTCCATCCGTTCACCTTTTCTGCGTGCAAAGCAGTAATCAAAGCAAAAGGAGGCTACTTTGAAGAACCTAGATTATAAGACATATTTTCAGTTGTTTCACACTTTTTTGTAAAGTGTAATGTATAATTCCACATGTGTTAATTCATAGTTTTGATGCCTTCAGTGTGAATGTACAATTTTCACAGTCATGAAAATACAGAAAAATCTTTGAATGAGAAGGTGTGTCCAAACTTTTGGTCTGTACTGAATATCTATATTATATTATCTATATATTAATTATATTAATTATCTATATTTCGGCCGACAGTCATGTGAGTTGCTATTTTTATTGGTACCATTTTCGGGGCACATGACATTTTTCGATTGCTTTCTGTTATGATTTATACTAGACAAGATAACGTTTTCAGCTATACCATTCTTATTTACATTTGTCATCTTGATCGCGTTTTTTTCCACTTTTTGCTCGGTGGTATGATAAAGCAGTCTTTTGTCTCATTTTTCATTTATTTTATGGTATTCACTGAAAGGGTTGACTAATGGGACAGTTTTTTTGTACTTTTTTTGTCAATTTTTTTGCACAAAATTATTTATTTGAGTACAATATATTGTATATATTTTTATTATTATTTAGTGAATTTTTAAAAAATATATTTTTGCAATTGTTTTTTACTTAGTCCATCTATGGATTTTCACAGCTCTGAACGCTGTTAGAAAGCATAGAATGCATTGCAATGCTTTAGGCTGTGTTTCCACCGTCAGAAACACAGCGCATTTGACGGAGCGGAAATTCCGCTCCGTCTAGGCCCAGCACCATTTCTGATGCGCGTTCTTTCCGGAGGTGTTCAGGACACCTCCGAACACCTCCGGAAAGAACACAGGGCTACATAGCCCTGTGTTCAATTCCGTTGCGGCGACGCAGCGTCGCCGCAATACGCTAGGACATGCTGGGGTCTGAAAAGACGCGCAGCATGTCCGGATACGCAGGTCTTCCGCCTGCGTGTTGTTACGCATAGTGGAGACGGGATTTCTTGAAATCCCCTCCACTATGCTGTAACATCTGGACGCTGCGTGTTTGGCGCTGCGCCAGCACACAGCGCCAAACACGCAGCGTTTCCTGACCGTGGAAACTCACCCTTAGGCTGTGTTTCCACCGTCAGGAAACACAGCGCATTTGACGGAGCGGAAATTCCGCTCCGTCTAAGCCCCGCCCCCTTTCTGACGCGCGTTCTTTCCGGAGGTGTTCAGGACACCTTCGGAACACCTCCGGAAAGAACGCAGGGCTACATAGCCCTGTGTTAAATTCCGTTGCGGCGACGCAGCGTCGCCGCAATACGCTAGGACATGCTGCGGTCTGAAAAGACGCGCAGCATGTCCGGATAGCAGGTCTTCCGCCTGCGTGTTGTTACGCATAGTGGAGACGGGATTTCTTGAAATCCCCTCCACTATGCTGTAACATCTGGACGCTGCGTGTTTGGCGCTGCGCCAGCGCACAGCGCCAAACACGCAGCGTTTCCTGACCGTGGAAACTCACCCTTATATGTGTAAACTGTCAGTGCTGCACTGACACAAGTTTGTTAGACCATGCACTGAGCTCTCGCCATGGCAATGATCGTCCCCTTGCGGTGTCGACTCGGGGGGGAGGGGTGGCGTCGATCAGACTGATGAAGGGGTCCCCTCTTTTAAGAAAGAATGATTTCTAACAAAAGCAGCCTTGGATTTGGATAATAAAAGTATGAGTTTTATTGAGGCTTTATCTCCTGACATCTAAATGCATTCCGATTCCGTGGACTGAGAATGCAGAAGATGGAGACATTTTTTTTCTCCATCTTCTCCTCATCCGTAAAAATCGGGTCACACTCTGATCACACACTGATAGGAGTGTTATTTGCATAATCGACCCGATTCTCTCGGATGAGAAAATCTACAGTCGTCTGCACCTAGCCTAATAACTATGTGCCCTGTATGTTATCTGATTGCTTCGACTTGTCAAATGACACAATATTTGTTCTGCTTCTAGGCCAGTGTTTCCCAAACTCCAGTCCTCACGGCCCCCCACAGGTCATGTTTTCAGGATTTCCATAGTGTCACACAGGTGAGAGAATTCCTGATGCTTTGATGGTCCTTCTACCACTTGTGAAATACTAAGGAAATCCTGAGACATGAGCTACTGTACATACACATATCTATGTAGGGTAGAGCTGTTTTATAGCAGGAAATTTGAAGGTGAGTTGCTTTGAGTCATAGTTTTACTCTTTAACTCATTAGTACATACTGTAAACCATGGAACGTGCACTACGGTTAATGGTAGGACCTCCATTAGTAGGAATGATTTTTCTTCTATCCCACAGTGGTATAAAAAATAACAGTTCATCACATGGCACATTCCAAAAACAACTCCCTACATAGCACACTCGTGATAGGGAACATCCAGCTTTAGCCTAAAGATTGGACAGGAAAAAAAGAAGTGCTGACAGCGTAAACTCCAGGTGACATTTACTACTTGAGATTCACCTTGTGTGAGGCAGCGCAAACACTAGTGGGAGGTTTTACCTTAAAGAGGACCTTTCACCAGTTTGAGCATGTTAAACTGGCCACATCATTTAAAGGGAATCTGTCACCCTATTTTTGGAGTATGATATGAGGCCACCGCCGTCAGGGGCTTATCTACAGCATTCTGGAATGCTGTAGATAAGCCCCCAATGTTACCTGAAAGATAAGAAAAACGAGTTATATTATACTCACCCAGGGGCGGTCTGCCGTCCGATCCGGTCCGATGGGCGTCGCAGTCCGGTTCGGCTCCTCCCATCTTGTAGCGAAGCTGGCCTCTACTCTGCGTCCCGTCGCAGCTCCTGCGCAGGCACACTGATCTGCCTGTTAAGGGCAGAGCAGAGTACTGCAGTGCGCAGGCGCTGGACCTCTCTGACCTTTCCGGCACCTGCACACTGCAGTACTCTGCTCTGCCCTCACCAGGGCAGAGCAGTGCGCCTGCGCCGGAGCCGCGATGGGAGGCTAAGAAGAGTAATAAATCCACCAAACGCCTTCTCCAATAATAACTACTAACAACCTCCAGTCATGCAGCATATGCTATCTTTGAGAATGAGTGCTAGCCAGGGCTCAGATTACATAGGAGGTGGGAGTGGCTAACAGTGAACAGCTGTGAACCTTAATGTAGGAAAGCTTCCAGGAGCTCTAAAAAGAGCAGATTAACCCTGCACCGCTAAAAGAAACTTGCACCATTTAATATGAAGGTGAAGTGCTTCTAACTAGTGCAGGATGGGGAAATCAAACTCGTTTCTATTATAAATTTTCTCTCCTGGTTTTGGCTTACGGATGTAAAACACTGACCAAAATACTGCTGTGTGAATCTAGCCTTTAGCTAAATAATTCTAATTATCAGAACTTCCGCACAAATGTAAAGCTTGTTTGAGCAAATTTGGCCATACGGATCAGAGAAACAGTAGCTAAAAGCACCAAATCTTACCCAATGGCAGAGGCCTGGAGTGAGAAGGATCAGGTTTGTTAGATTTCATCATGTCCAATCCTCTGATCTCAGACAAAATAAGCTGCTGCCAGAGGAGTCTGACAGTGGCTTCAATATACATGTGTATGAATGAAGGAGTAACGGCTATGTAATACGTATTGCCACCTTAACAAGGTTTCATAATTTCTATTGTTTTCTGAAAGTATTTGCTTGATATTTTATGCTTGACCAAGATTGTTTCCTTTCTCTGTCTATGACCTCTCAATTGCCCTGACCACCATCTGTCTCATTGTGTTACTGTGTAACTGAACTCTGCCAGCCCTGACCTCAGATTTCTACTATCTCCTTGTGATTATCAATTCTCATTCCATGTCAAAGAAATAACATCTGCAAGTTCTCAGAAATTGCTATTAGAGACTATGTAAGTGACAAACCCTGAGGTTTCCTGTAAAAAAAAATTACACCTGTTGCAAGGTACTTTTTTTTCGGAGCAAATTAAAAAATCCCTAAGACTTCTGGGGGTTTAGACCAAAGCAATATCTAAATATGCCAAAGTGTGTCAAGATTCCAGCTCAGACTATTGAAATTCTTGGTGGACTAGAGAACAAAAACATTCATGAGCAAATGCAAGTTTTTGTCTATCTTTGGTTTTATAGTAGATGCACTTAAAAGTTGACCTTTCTCCAGTTTGAGCATGTTAAACTGGCCACATCATGAATATTGACTGTAGTGCTGAATAAATATATATTTTTTTTTTTTTCACCTCTATTGCAGATATATCAGCTTATAAAGTTTAGGTTATAATTTATGATTAGTCCAATGAGGCATTATCAGAGATTCTGGGCTTGTACTTTTTCCCCTGCAAGCCATCGACCAATAATAAGCAGGAGGCATCATACAGAGGAAAAGGTGAAAAAAACATTCAGGTCAGAAGAACATGCTTTCTCCTGTGAGAAGTAATCATAGAGAGCCCTGATCTCAATCCTGACCTGTGCAGCTAATGTGTATAGTACAGCAGAGCTGAATCTGACTATAAAGATCTGCAGCTTTGAACAAGGTACCTTAGATCCATGGGTTCAGATTTCCCCGATGAGGCCTAGCTATTGCTTGGAGGTTTTAAAGTCCATCCAGTAAAATCACATTTTATAGAAATGATCATAGGAGTTTCTGATAGCAGAGGTGAGTTTTAAGATCGCCAGCTTTTATCTCAAAGCAGTCAGTGTGGTGGCAGGGGCAGAGCTAACAGTGCTGTGAGAAGAGACCTGCAGCTGCAGAGGTGTTTGTAACCACACTCAGCGCCTCCATACTGACTGCCCTATGAAGAAAGTTGGATGTGTTTGTAATCACACTCAGCTTGGCTTCACTTTGCACATTATGCTGCTGAGATCAGTGTTATTACATGCATCACAGGAGAAAGCATGTTCTTCTGACTTTCTGGGAGGAACCTGTCATTTAAGCCACAATAATGAAGATGAGGCCAGAGAGCACCAAATAAAGCCAGCCCCCCCCCACACACAGGCTGCCCCAAAACACGAGAATCTCATTAACTGACAACTTAAAACAAATATTAAACAACAACCACAAGACGGATTTCATCAACCCAGGTATAATTTTAATCAGTATAACAAGCGCCGACCTGACACTGTCTGTAGTTTACTGAGCACTATCCTGCTGACAGGTTCACTTTAAGGCCGTATGGAAAATCGGTCTGAGTCTCTCTGCCGAGAGTCGGACAATTGTTCTCCATATGGTCATCCGTGTGTTATGCGTTTGCAATGCGATGATGTGATTTTCTCTCACCTATGTATCCGTATGACATGCATATGGCTTTACATTTTTCACTGATTTTCCACATTGAATTTAATGGCTCTATGGGCTGAAATGAGGAAAATGCGTGCGTATTTGTCGCAAGCTACACTGATGGTCCATGTGGTGTCTGAGTTTTTGTCGCACCCATAGGCTTGCATTGGAGAGTCTCGGATGATATACGCTGCAAATCGCAGCATGCTGCGGTTTTAAAACGCACGTCGACTACACCTGAGAAAAATACGGTCATGGGAGCTGCCCCATAGATTAATAGTGGTCCGAGTGCTATGTGATGTTTTCTCGCATAGCAGTCGTCCATATTCTACGGTAGTGTGACTCCGGCCTAAGTCAATGTTAATGCTTGTTAATCAGCCGAAATTGGAGGAAGCAAATGAGTAAATATGAGCACATGCTAAAGCAAATTAACGAAGCATAAGATTACAAATACATACATTTTAAATTTGCTATCGATGATTTATTTACAATTTTTACAACAAATTTGCTTTCATGTGTAAAAGGGCCCCAATACGAGTGATTGCTATCTATATACTGCAAATTGAAATATACTAGGGCTATATAAATAATGATGGCTCTAATTAGTATAATAGTTCGATATACAGCATGTAAAAGATACAGCATTTTTATTGGTGTAGATCTGACCTCTGAGAGCCCCACTAAAAAACTGTCATCAGCCACCCACAACACATGCGGGGATACGCTATTGAATGGTGGCTATCATTTCAACAAAAATTTAAAAAATCAATAGAACAGACAAATATTAGGAACTCCGTAATATATTTTATAAGTGAAATATGCTATTTATTTATTTACTGCAGGGTATTTTTAATCATTATGTTTCCGTCTTTGTTTTTTTCTGTTCAATGGCCAAGTGTGAACGTGCGCTTACACGCTGCATGCACACCAGTTTATCGTGGGTACGGAAAGAATTCAGACCCCTTTAAATTTTTCACTCTTTGTTTCATTGCAGCCATTTGGTAGATTCAAACAAGTTCATTTTTTTCTCATTAATGTACACTCTGCACCCCATCTTTACTGAAAAAAAACAAATGTAGAAATTTTGCAAATTTATTAAAAAAGAAAAACTAAAATATCACATGGTCATGAGTATTCAGACCCTTTGCTCAGTATTGAGTAGAAGCACCCTTTTGAGATAGTACTGCCATGAGTCTTATTGGAATGATGCAACAAGTTTTTCACCCTGGATTTGGGGATCCTCTGCCATTCTTCCTTGCAGATCCTCTCCAGTTCCGTCAGGTTGGATGATGAACGTTGGTGAACAGCCATTTTCAGGTCTCTCCAGAGATGCTCAATATGGGTTTAGGTCTGGGCTCTAAGAATGGTCACAGAGTTGTTCTGAAGCCACTCCTTTGTTATTTTAGCTGTGTGCTTAGGGTCATTGTCTTGTTGGAAGGTGAACCTTCGGCCAAGTCTGAGGTCCAGAGCACTTGGAAGACGTTTTCATCCAGAATATCTCTGTACTTGGCCGCATTCATGTTTCCTTCAATTTGAACCAGTCGTCCTGTCCCTGCAGCTGAAAAACACCCCCATAGCATGATGCTGCCTCCACCATGTTTCACTGTTTAGATTGTATTGGGCAGGTGATGATCAGTGCCTGGATTTCTCCACACATACCACTTAGAATTATCACCAAAAAGTTCTATCTTCATCTCATCAGACCAGAGAATCTTATTTCTCATAGTCTGGGAGTCCTTCATGTGTTTTTTTTTAGCAAACTCTGTGCGGCCTTTCATATGCTTGCACTGAGGAGAGGCTTCCATCGGGCCACTCTGCCATAAAGGCCCGACTGGTGGAGGGCTGCAGTGATAGTTGACTTTGTGGAACTTTCTCCCATCTCCCTTCTGCATCTGTGGAGCTCAGCCACAGTGATCTTGGGATTCTTTTTTACCTCTCTCACCTAGGCTCTTCTCCCACGATTGCTCAGTTTGGCTGGACGGCCAGGTCTAGGAAGACTTCTGGTGGTCCCAAACGTCTTCCATTTAAGAATTATGGAGGCCATTTTGCTCTTAGGAACTTTGAGTACTGTAGAAATTCTTTTGTAGCCTTGGCCAGATCTGTGCCTTGCCACAATTCTGTCTCTGAGCTCCTTGGCCAGTTCCTTTGACCTCATGATTCTCATTTGGTCTGACATGCACTGTGAGCTGTGAGGTCTTATATAGACAGGTTTGTGCCTTTACAAATCAAGTCCTATCAGTTTAATTAAAGACAGCTGGACTCCAATGAAGGAGTAGGGGTATGTTTCCACGGTCAGGATTGGCTCAGTATTTGCTCAGGATTTGACGCAGGTAAAATCTGCTCCAAATCTGCATCAGAGGTCACTGTCAGGTCACTTGCATTTTTGATGTGTTTTTTACATGCATTTTTGATGCTTTTTTTTTCATGCGGATTTGTATACGATTTTTGTTAAGCTAAATAAAGATATATTATTTAAAAAAAAAAAAGATTTGTGATGTCATTTCTGGTCCAACCTCCTCTTTAACATTTGTCCAACCCACGCTCAATTACACAGATAGATAGATAGATAGATAGATAGATAGATAGATAGATGTAGATAGATAGATCTATAGATACAGTGCCTTGCGAAAGTATTCGGCTCCCTGGAACTTTTCAACCTTTTCCCACATATCATGCTTCAAACATAAAGATACCAAATTTTAATTTTTGGTGAAGAATCAACAAGTGGGACACAATTGTGAAGTTGAACGAAATTTATTGATTATTTAACCCCTTCCCGACCTGTGACGCCACGTAGGCGTCATGAAAGTCAGTGCCAATCCGACCCATGACGCCTATGTGGCGTCATGAAAGGATCGCGTTCCTGCGGGTCGGGTGACCGGGGTCACTGAAAGGTCATCCGACCCGCAGTAACAGGACCCTTTGTGCTTCACCACAGGGGGGTTGGCTTAACCCCCCCGTGGCCACGATCGCTCTGATTGGCTGTTAAAAGTGAAACAGCCAATCAGAGCAATCTGTAATATTTTACCAATATAATTGGTGAAATATTACAATCCAGCCATGGCCGATGCTGCAATAGCATCTGCCATGGCTGGACACCGAGCCCTGACCCCCCCACACGGATTCATGGCGGCGATCGGCCGCCGCCACCGAAAGATGGCAGCGGTCGGTCACCGCCGTCACTAAAAGCTCCCCTCGTCCTGGCCTCCGCTGCCCCCACCTTCCGATCCCCCCCCCTCACTTCCGACCCCCATACTCACCTCTCCCGGTCCACCGATGTCCCTGGATCCTTCCCGGCGGCTGCCCGGGATTCTTCATGGCGCCGCCATCTTGGAAAATGGCGGGCGCATGCACAGTGCGCCCGACGGCCGGCGCATGCGCAGTGCGCCCTGCAAAGTCAAAAAATTTATTTTGATCACTGTGATAAACTGTCACAGTGATCAAAATAAAAAAAAGTAAGTGAACCCCCCCTGTCATAGGTAGGGACAAATAATAAAGAATTTTTTTTTTTTTCCTATTAGGCCCTGTGCACACGTTGCGGATTTTGCTGCGGATCCGCAGCTGATTTCGCTGCTGATCCGCAGCTGATTTCGCTGCTGATCCGCAGCTGATTTCGCTGCTGATTCGCTGCTGATTCTTTCGCTGCTGATTCGCGCTGATTTCGCTGCTGATCCGCAGCGATTTCGCTGCGGATCCGCAGCTGATTTCGCTGCTGATCCGCAGTTGATTTCGCTGCTGATCGCAGCTGATTTCGCTGCTGATCCGCAGCTGATTTCGCTGCTGATCCGCAGCTGATTTCGCTGCTGATCCGCAGCTGATTTCCTGCTGATCCCAGCGATTCCTGCTGATCCGATTCGCGGATCGCTGATTTCGCTGCGGATCTGCAGCGGATTTGGCGCTGCGGATCCACAGCAGATCCAGAAACCATGTACAGTACAATGCAAATAAATGGTAAAAAAAAACACTGTGCACATGCTGCAGATTTTTCAGCGCGGATTTTCTGCGGTTTTAAATTCGCAGCATGTCAATTCTTTGTGCGGATTCCGCAGCGATTTTACACCTATTCCATTATAGGCGTAAAACCGCAGAGAAAAACCGCAGCAAATCCGCGCTAAATACGCAGGTAAAAGGCAGGTCGTTTTACCTGCGGATTTTAGAAAATCCGCAAGTGAATCCGCAACGTGTGCACGGGGCCTTAGGGTCAGGCTGGGTTCATATTGCATTATGGCAGTCCGTTAGATGGACTGCGTTTCACTGCGGTATAACGCGGTGTAACGCAGTCCGTTAACGCTGCCATTCACCCCATTTGTGTGCGCATGAAGCGGCATGCGTTCGCGACGTGTCGTCATTCAGTGACGGAGCCTTGGACGCAGGCTGCAGCGTCTGGGCTCCATCACCGCTAGCACAGATGAATCATTGCTGATTCCTCTGCACTAGCGGGTACAGCATAACGCGATCGCGTTATGCTATACCGTTACCAGCCCGTCAACGCTACGTGTTGAACGGGCTGGTAAAACGCAATATGAACCCAGCCTTAGGGTTAGAACTAGGGTTAGGGTTAGAACTAGGGTAAGGGTTGGAATTAGGGTTAGGGTTGGGATTAGGGTTAGGTTTGTGGTTAGGGTTAGAGTTAGGATAAGCGTTAGGGGTGTTTTGGGGTTAGGGTTGGGATTAGGGTTACGCTTGTGGTTAGGTTTATGGTTAGAGTTGGGATTAGGGTTAGGGGTGTGTTGGGTTTAGGGTTATGGTTAGGGTTTGTATTAGGATTAGGGGTGTGTAGGGGTTAGGGTTGGGGTTAGGGGTGTGTTGGGGTTAGGGTTGGAGTTAGAATTGAGGGGTTTCCACTATTTAGGTACATCAGGGGGTCTCCATACGCGACATGGCGCCACCATTGATTCCTGCAAATTTTGCGTTCAAAAAGTAAAACAGTGCTCCCTTTATTCCAAGCCCCGACGTGTGCCCAAACAGTGGTTTACCCCCACATAAGGGGGAACAGTGTACTCGGGAAAAATTGCACTACAACTTTGGGGGTCTAATTGCTCCTGTTACTGTTGGGAAAAAAAAATTGGGGACTAAAAAAGTTATTTTTGTGGAAAAAAAATGATTTTTTATTTTCACGGCTCTGCGTTATAAACTTCTGTGAAGAACTTGGGGGTTCAAAGTGCTCACCACACATCTAGATAAGTTCCTTGCGGGGTCTAGTTTCCAAAATGGGGTCACTTGTGGGGAGTTTATACTGTTTAGGCACATCAGGGACTCTGCAAACGTAACATGACGCCCGCAGACCCTTCCATCAAGTCGGCATTTCAAAACGTCACTACTTCCCTTCCGAGCCCCGAAGTGTGCCCATACAGTAGTTTTCTCCCACATATGGGATATCAGCGTACTCAGGACAAATTGGACAACAACTTTTGAGGTCTAATTTCTCTTGTTACCCTTGGGAAAATAAAAAAAATGGGGACTAAAAGATCATGTTTGTGGAAAAAATATGATTTTTTTATTTTTATGGCCCGGCGTTATAAACTTCTGTGTAGCCCTTGGGGGTTCAAAGTGCTCACTACACATCTAGATAAGCTCCTTGGGGGGTCTAGTTTCCAAAATGGGGTCACTTGTGGGGGGTTTCTACTGTTTAGGCACATCAGGGGCTCTGCAAACGCAACATGACGCCCACAGAACATTCCATCAAGTCTGCATTCCAAAATGGCGCTCCTTCCCTTCTGTGCTCTCCCATGCGCCAAAACAGTAGTTCCCCCCCACATATGGGGTACCAGTGTACTCAGGACAAACTGTACAACAACTTTTGTGGTCCAATTTCTCCTGTTACCCTTGTGAAAATAAAAAATTGCGGGTTAAAAAAATCAGTTTTTGAGGAAAAAAATTATTTTTTATTTTCACGGCTCTGCATTACAAACTTCTGTGAAGCACGTGGGGGTTCAAGGTGCTCACCACACATCTAGTTAAATTCCTTGAGGGGTCTAGTTTACAAAATGTGGTCACTTGTGGGGTGTTTCTACTGTTTAGGCACATCAGGGGCTCTGCCCGCCCGCAGACCATTCCATCAAGTCGGCATTTCAAAGCGTCACTACATCCCTTCCAAGCCCTGACGTGTGCCCAAACAGTGGTTCTCCCTCACATGTGAGGTACTAGCGTACTTAGGACAAATTAGACAACAACTTTTGGGGTCCAATTTCTCCTGTAACCATTGTGAAAATAAAAAATAGGGGGCTAAATAATCATTTTTTGAGAAAAAAAATGATTTTTTATTTTCACGGCTCTGCATTATAAACTTTGTGAAGCACCTGGGGGTTCAAGTGCTCACTGTCATCTCATAAGTTCCTAGGGTTCTATTTTCCAATTGGGGTCTAGTTGTGAAGCTCAATTTAGGATACGGGCTCTCCAACATGACAGGTGTCCTGCACGACGGGAGTAATTTCCATTCAAAAGTCAAATTTCGCGTCCTTCCCTTCTGAGCCCTGCGTGCCCCAAACAGTGGTTTTGACCACATTGAGGTATATGGTACTTAGGAAAATTAACCAACAAATTTTAGGATCCAATTTATACTGTTGCCATGTGAAAATGAAAAAATGAGGCTAAATAAAATTTTTGTGAAAAAAAAATATTTTTTTTTTATCGGATCAATTTGTGAAGCACTGGGGGTTCAAAGTGCTCACTTGCATCTAGATAAGTTCCTTGGGGGTCTAGTTTCCAAAATGGGGTCATTTGTGGGGAGCTCCAATGTTTAGGCATACAGGGACTCTCCAAATGCGACATGGCAACCGCTAAAATTCCAGCATTTTTCCATTAAAAAGTCAAATGGCGCTCCTTCCCTTCTGAGCCCTGCGTGCCCCAAACAGTGGTTTATGACCACATATAGGTATCTGTGTACTCAGGAGAAATTCCCAACAAATTTTAGGATCCAATTTATACTGTTGCCATGTGAAAATGAAAAAACTGAGGCTAAAAGAAAATTTTTGTGAAAAAAAAAGTACTTTCTTTTTTTTACGGATCAATTTGTGAAGCACTTGGGGTTCAAAGTGCTCACTCTGCATCTAGATAAGTTCCTTGGGGGGTCTAGTTTCCAAAATGGGGTCACTTGTGGGGGAGCTCCAATGTTTAGATACACAGGGACTCTCCAAATGCAACATGGCAACCGCTAAATATTCCAGCATATTTTCCATTCAAAAAGTCAAATGGCGCTCCTTCCCTTCTGAGCCCTGCCGTGCGCCCAAACAGTGGTTTATGACCACATATTAGGTATCTGTGTACTCAGGAGAAATTGCCCAACAAATTTTAGGATCCAATTTATCCTGTTGCCCATGTGAAAATGAAAAAACTGAGGCTAAAAGAAAATTTTTGTGAAAAAAAAGGTACTTTCTTTTTTTTACGGATCAATTTGTGAAGCACCTGGGGGTTCAAAGTGCTCACTCTGCATCTAGATAAGTTCCTTGGGGGGTCTAGTTTCCAAAATGGGGTCACTTGTGGGGGAGCTCCAATGTTTAGGCACACAGGGACTCTCCAAATGCGACATGGCAACCGCTAAATATTCCAGCATATTTTCCATTCAAAAAGTCAAATGGCGCTCCTTCCCTTCTGAGCCCTGCCGTGCGCCCATACAGTGGTTTATGACCACATATGAGGTATCTGTGTACTCAGGAGAAATTGCCCAACAAATTTTAGGGTCCATTTTATCCTGTTGCCCATGCAAAAATGAAAAAATTGATGCTAAAAGAAAAATTTTGTTGGAAAAATTAAAATGTCCATTTTTTCCTTCCACGTTGCTTTAGTTCCTGTGAAGCACCTGAATGGTTAATAATCTTCTTGAATGTAGTTTTGAGTAGCTTGAGGGGTGCAGTTTTTATAATGGTGTCACTTTTGGGTATTTTCTGCCATATTGACCCTCAAAGTGACTTCAAATGTGAGGTGGTCCCTAAAAAAATGGTTTTGTAAATTTTGCTGTAAAAATGAGAAATCGCTGGTCAACTTTTAACCCTTATAACTTCCTAACAAAAAAAAATGTTGTTCCCAAAATTGTGCTGATGTAAAGTAGACATGTGGGAAATGTTATTTATTAACTATTTTGTGTCACATAACTCTCTGGTTTAACAGAATAAAAATTCAAAATTTGAAAATTGCGAAATTTTCAAAATTTTGGCCAAAGTGCCATTTTTTTCACAAATAAACGCAAAAATTATCGACCTAAATTTACCACTATCATGAAGCCCAATATGTCACGAAAAAACAATCTCAGAATCGCTAGGATCCGTTGAAGCGTTCCTGAGTTATTACCTCATAAAGGGACACTGGTCAGAATTGCAAAAAATGGCAAGGTCTTTAAGGTCAAAATAGGCTGGGTCATGAAGGGGTTAAAATTGTTTTGGAAATACAAAAATTGAAAAGTGGGGCGTGCAATATTATTCGGCCCCTTTAACTTAATACTTTGTTGCGCCACCTTTTGCTCCGATTACAGCTGCAAGTCGCAAGGCTTGATAAAGGCTCTGCATGAGCCGAAACGTCGCAAACCATGTGAGTGAAATAAAACCACATTTTTTTCGTTGAAAAGGAGTGCTGCCTTCAGTTTTTTCATATGTGAATTTTGGCTTTTGGGATTATTGCTTGGGAGGCCTGTGCACTCGAAGATTTTGGATTGTGCTGTTCTATTTTTTCTTATTCTATCATCTATCTCTTATCCTATCTTATCTATCTATCTATCGTACTCCATATCTATCTATTATCCCTATCCCATCTATCAGATAGATATAGATAGATAGATGGGTAGATAAAAGGAGATAGATGATGGATAGATAGATTAGATAGATAGATAGATAGATAGATATAATAGTATAAAAAATAGATAAATTGATGAGCAGCACAACATAATAAAGTAGAAAGAAGATGCTCTTTTTAATGGCCCATATGGCGACGTTTCGGTCCTAGGTGTGGACCTGTGAGGCTTAGCACCCTATCCTCTTCTGTACTGTACTTCTTTTGTTTTTAGATATATCTGTGGCACCCCAGGAGTTTGGTTGCCACAGTGACCTTGCCTTCCTCCAGGGGAGGGTGATGTCAGGCCTGAAAGCAAAGATTGATCCCTTAGCAGGTAACACAGCATGCAACACCTTTTCTTACTCCAGACCAGAAGGAGGAGCTCTAACGCTGATTTTCAGGAGAGCTTCTCTGGAATATTCTGGCTGGGGGAGGAGTTAGGGAGTCTAGCTGGAGGGACGAGAGAGGACAGATGATGTGGAGATGAGCTGGGGACAGAGGGGCTATAGATAGCTCACCCCCAGGTCTGAGCGCCAGAAACCGGACCCCAGGAGTCCGAGGCTGAGAGGGTGAAGTAAAGTCCCAGCAGCAGAATCCGGAGGGCAGAGGATGGCAGGTTCTCTGTCCCAATTAAGACTCTTCTTCAAGGCAGCAACGTACGTGAGCCGGAGCCTCCATAGAGAGTGATTCCTGAAACAGGTAAATAAGAGAGAGAGAGAAAGAGGAACTTGGACGGAGCTTATAGCAGCCAGTGCCTCAGACAGCAGCGCTAGGAAGGAGACCTCACATCCCACCTGTAGTAAGGGGATCCTAAACTGCTTTCAGGCCGACCTACTCCAGTACGACCTGTATTCAATGTCCTGGATACTTTGCCTGCAAAACAGTGAGTAAAGCTTTGGAAACTGCAACTCGCTGATTGTTTCTCAGTTTCTTCCTGCATCACCTACTACACTCAGCTACATCTCCCAGCACCATTACCACCTTTTACTACATCTACATGCCCTGGGATCTCATAGCCTCACCTGTGGGAGGCTGTACCAACTCGGCTGTATCTCACTACCTATCCCAGAGAATCTGCACCGCAGCGCTGGTCACCATTGACCAGATACCACAGGTGGCGTCACAAATACCTTACTACAAACTCTATTCATTCCCCTGTAAATATATATCCCCTCTTTTATTGGACGCACAGGGCCACTGACCGGGTCACTTCCGCTGTGACACATCCCTTCAATACACCGGCCCGATACCGAGTATCCCACTGCCCTGGCGGGCGATCCATATCTTAGATAGATAGATAGATATATCTATAGATAGAAAAAAATCTGTGTTAGGCCGGGGTCACACTTTACAAGAAACTCGCACGAGTCTCGTGCCTCAATACCCAGCACTGCTGCCGGCACTCAGACCGGAGCATTCAGGTGCATAGAAATACATGCAGCCGCATACTCCGGTCCCGAGTGTCGGTGGCAGTGCCGGGTATTGAATGCGAGACTCGTGCGAGTTTCTCGCAAGTGTGACCCCAGCCTTAAATGCAATATCTGTTTAATTAAAAAAAAAATGGAAAAAAAAATTGTGTGGGCAATCGTACAATTTTCAAGTCCAGTCCAGAGTGGGAAAGCCGGCGACTGGGGGCCGGTTTTATAGCCTGGGAAGCGGGTAATACCCATGGATCTTTCCAGGCTATGAATATCAGCTCGCAGCTGTCTGGTAGCCTTTACTGGCTATTAAAATGGGTTCTGGGCATCAGAATTGGCATCAAAGTGGGCAATCAGCCAATTTTAACCCCTTAAAAACATCAGTTACTTATTCAAATCTGTGAAAAGTGGCTGTTTACCCACTTTGATGCCAATGCTGATGCCCAGAACTCATTTGGGCCAGGCTGGAGAGGCCTGAAATTGATGTGAAGCAGCATAAATATGCATATAATAAATGTCTGAGATCAGTGGCCCAAAGTCATTTAACCCCTTAAAAACATCAGTTACTTATTCAAATCTGTGAAAATTGGCTATTTGCCCACTTTGATGCCAATTCTGATGCCCAGAACCCATGAAGGCCAGGCTGGAGGGACCTGGGTTTGATGCAGGGCATCACTATCTGTGTGTTCTTAGTGTGAGATCAGAGGCCTAAAGTCTTTTAACCCTTTAAAAACATCAGTTACTTATTCAAATCTGTGAAAATCAGCTGTGTGCCCACTTTGATGCCAATTCTGATGCCCATTTGGGACAGGCTGGAGAGACCCGGTTTTGATGTGGGGCTCCCTGTTCTATATATCTGCAGTGTGAAATCAGTGGCCCAAAGTCATGTAACCCTTTCATTAACACCCTTCATTGCCCACTTTGATGCCCATTTTTGTGCCAGTGTTATAATTTTTGTAGCTGTTAAGTGTATTCACATCAGGGCTCCTCGCTGCATTGTTTTTTATTATTGTGATGCTTATTTTTTTTGCTGTTAAACCCAGGGCCGGCGTCAGCACCTGGCACACCCGGGCAAGTGCCGGGGCCCTGAGCAGGCGGGGGGGGGCCCACTCGCCGTCTGGCACCCCGGCGCCTGTTAGCGGTGTCAGCGCCGCCACTGGGCCCCCCCCGCTTGCTCAGGGCCCCGGCTGCGGCCGTCTCAATACTCACCTCTCCCCGTGCCTCCGCTGCCGCAGCTCCGCCTCCGGGCTCCAGGGGGCACCAGCAGGACGCCGGCGCTTCCTCTCACAGCAGCGCCGCTGAATGACGTCATCATTCAGCGGCCGGCTGTGGCAGTGAGTGCGCGAACGCCGGACAGGTGAGATGTTTGTGTGTGTGTCTGTGTATGTGTCTCTGTGTGTATGTAGTGCGATGCTTTGTGTGTGTGTGTGTGTGTCTGCTGTATGTGTGATGGTAGTGGGGGGAGGGCAGTGATGATGATGATGGGGAGGCAATGATGATTGATGATGATGGGCAGGCAATGATATTGCTGTGGAGACAATGATGATTATGGGCAGGCATTGATGATGATGGGCAGGCAGTGATGATGATGGGCAGGCAGTGATGATGATGGGCAGGCAATGATATTGATGGGGAGGCAATGATGATTATGGGCAGGCATTGATGATGATGGGCAGGCAGTGATGATGATGGGCAGGCAGTGATGATTGATGGGCAGGCAGTGATGATGATGGGCAGGCAATGATATTGATGGGGAGGCAATGATGATTATGGGCAGGCATTGATGATGATGGGCAGGCAGTGATGATGATGGGCAGGCAGTGATGATGATGGGGAGGCAATGATGATTATGGGCAGGCATTGATGATGATGGGCAGGCAGTGATGATAATGGGCAGGCAATGATATTGATGGGGAGGCAATGATGATTATGGGCAGGCATTGATGATGATGGCAGGCAGTGATGATGATGGGGAGGCGATGATAATGATGGGGAGGCAATGATGATGATGGGGAGGCGATGATGATAATGGGCAGGCAATGATAATGATGGGCAGGCAATGATGATGATAATGGGCAGGCAATGATGATGATGGGAGTCTTTCCACGGCGCCCTTTCCTGAGCCGTAACAGTGCAGAACGCAGCACAGCGCAGAGGAGAGCTCCATATTTTGTATGGGCTTTATATGGGGACCAGTATCCTGTATGGAGCATTATATGGGGGATGGAGGGGTGACATCCTGCATGGGGTATTATATGGGTGATGAGGGGGAGACTGTGGTGCCCATAATATTGTATGGAGGACTGTACTGTCCAGTCTGTACTGTGCGCTGTGAGGATTTGGCGGTTTTTGAGCTATTGTACAATTTACAATAGCTATCAGTCGTAATGGAAGAAGTGAAGTATTTGGCATTGTACTATACCATATTTCTCTGCAGTATCTGTGCATCATGAATCCGTGGTCTGTGTTAAAGGGGCCCACTGAGACTCTTTCGCCCGGGGCCCATGAAAACCTGGAGCTGGCCCTGGTTAAACCTATAAAAACCAGAAAAGAAAAAATTGCCGAATAAGAAATTGATGAATAAGAAACCAACTTCAGCCTCATTTCTCAGCTGATCTCTTGCTGGTGAGATCTGAAGGCCAAGTGCAAGGAGCTTGAAGTATAAGCCCTGCAATATCTACCAATGATAGCAAGGCTATGAGAAGAGATTGTAAGAATCATGCTATACTATTTAACTAGCATTTATGCCTTTTTTTTAGCTAAAAGACTCCATGGGTAGAATTTCCCTCCAATTTGTATTCCTTTTATTGTGTTTCCTGCAGAATTCTATTGCTATGTTGCATTGGTTACATTGTAGTGATGTGATGATAGCTTAGAAATCATAATGCAATCTCAGTGGCCCCCACTTGTGACTGCTGCTGTACAGAAATGCTCAGCTCTATCATACAGGAGGAGTGGAGGAGGGTCACACATATGAAACGCTGGGGGCGGGGAGCAGGCTTCACAGAGCAGGGAGCTGAGATCAGGAGCAGTCTTGGGAGACACAAGGACAGCTGAGAGTCCCTGCTGGTCTCACCCTCTGCAGCACATGGCACGTTGACCAACACTGCCTACAAAACCAGGCCAGGTCCTGGAAGCAGCTCCTTGCTCCTGTCCTGCTCCTGGGCTGAATCAGGCAGCAAACAGCAGCACATGGCACCATAAGCAACCCCAGTGTGAGAGCTTCCTGTCCATGCTTCTGTTCCTGAGCAGCTCCCAGCAGTAATGTCATATTCCTAGAGAGCTCCAGCCTTCAGCTAGCTGTGCCCCTCTCTCCAACATGATGTCTTATGGGGTGGTGGATGTGTGTGTCCAGGATGTGCAGAAGAGGAGGAATCCCTCCAAACACTATGTGAGTAGTGGGGTCCCACCTGACAGTTCTGGGTTTGGCCATATTTACAAACATTCACATTGTAACCAGGAATGTATCACAATAGATGCAGCTTGATACAATATTTTACCCTGTGACTTCTTCTGTAATCATGTATTTGTCTTATGGAGTCAGTGCTGTGTCTGTTGTATGTGTTTTGGGCTGTCATTTATAATATTGAATACCTGCTACTTTCTAGATATTGATATTATGTGTTATTTTATGTAGTTTGCTCACCTCTCACTATAAACATACAGAAAATCATGTAGTGTCGATGATGGAGGTAATAAGCTGCACTATAGTGATATCTGTCAGACGCCTTATAAAAAGTGAATCTTAAAAGGTGCGCGTGGAAATTTATGAATGATAACCGTACATTGTTACAGTTCATTGTTTTTTCTTGTACGTGGTTTTTTGGACCACTTTTTGGCAGGATTTCGAGGGAGAATCAATTCAATCTTCTAAGGCACAGAATTTTCAGAGTTTGATCATACTGTGATCCAATTTTCTTGGATGTGGAGAAGAGGGGGGGAAAAAAAAAATGTCTCCGTTCTGTCAATCCGTGAAATCGCGCCGCGCTTTGATGTCATCCAAGTGCAGTCCGATGTTTTTCCACGGACTCGTTCACTTTCATGGCCAAGTGCCATCAGATTCAATTCGTGCGCGCTGCAATATTTTTCAGATTCAGTCCAAGGAAAAAAATCGAACATGTGCGCGGCCCCATAGAATAACATTGGTCCAAGTACGATTCAATGTTTTGATGGATCGCACACCGTCGTCTTCATGAGCCCTGATACACGTTTCCTAGTTTCTTACAGCAGATATATGACTTGTTATATAGCTTTGTCCCTACGTGTGGATTAAACAAATGCATGGGAACAAAAACAGCTGCATCCTCCTTTGTGGTCACTAAGATCAGCTGTCACAGTCCACGATTCAGTGACATAGGCTGTAATACATCACGTGTAGTAAGTCTGAGCTGCCCTAATTCCTAAAAGTGGATTTAATTGAGTTTAACACCACTGAGTAAGGATAGGGTTTTGTGGACTCCCCAGACAGTTGCCCTGGGGGTGAAACAATTTATATGAAGAGTTAGAAATGGAGGAGGATCTGCCCCCATTGGCGACTTACAGCATAATCTTGTTTGTAACCCTACCAGCTGCTGTACATGGATCAGGCAGGAGGGCTCATGGACTTCATGGCTTGAAGTGTTATCTTCCACCTATACTTTCCTGATAAATTTATTGTTTTTTGTTTCCCTATGAATGGGGTTTATTGTACAGACACTGGTATATGTATTCAAGTCACATCCTGGCATGCAACTGTGCTCCAAATGTCCCATTTCCTAAGTCACAAATATAATGTAGAGAGGAAGACAGGCATGGCTGTTTAAGGCTGCATGCATATTGTTGGCTATGACTACAAAGCAGAATAAGTGAGCTCTGTCCAACACTGCCCTATTATGTCCCATAATGAAAGACTGCACAAAGAAGCCTGTAAGAAGATCTGCAACCTTATTTAGCATTATATGTAAGATATATCTGTATATTATTAATTCTGATTATTAGGGACATCACTTTCTGCTCTCCATTGATCATTCCATTGGGGGGGGTTCAGTCTAAGTATCCAATAAATGGTACCCCTGGCGCATCAATCCACTTGAATTAGGTAAACAGAGGCTAAAATATGAAATTTTCAACCCCTGTTTGACCTCAATTCTGATAAAGTCCATTTTTTTTTACCCGGACACAATCCTATAGTCTACTGCGACAGCAAAGGCGAACACAGCTGGAAAGGAGTTCAGAGTTCTAAGTTTTATTTTAGACTCCCGTCACCAGTTTTTTAGTGTCTGAACAATTACCACCACCATTATCAGCGCCTGTGCTGCATTCCGCAATCTTGTATAATATTTTTCCTGACACCCCCACTGTCGACCCCCCCCAAAAAAAATTCCTTTTGAATTGCCACCGCGCTGTATGTAAATCCGGACGGTCCAGTCCGATGGACGTCATTGCTGCGGCGTCGGTCCCTCCGCTCTGTTGCTAAACGCTGTCCTCCGGTTTTGATGTCGATGACGCATCCTGGGTCATCCACATAGCGCAACGAAATCTCACGCCTGTGCTGAAGCTTCGCCGGCGCACTTTGTTCTGCCCTACCACGGGCATGCGAAGTTATGTTTTAGGATCTGGAGATGGACAGACTCCACAGTAATGACACCAATCGGACCGTCCAGATTTACATACAGCGCCAGAGCAATTCAAAAGGTATTTTTGGGGGTCAGGAGATAATGTACAAGTTTGTGGAATGCAGCACAAGCGCTGGTAAAGGTGATACTTGTTCAGACACTAAAAACTGGTCTCGGGTTCCCTTTTACATGAATCGATATGTTGGAGACAGGTCTCAATTCTGTTTTTCAGCTATTTAGGCAGAACCCCCATATGGAATTTTTGACTGAGAACGTAACGTGAACTTTCCCATTTATCTATTTTTGTATTCACCCCATTAATAAAATGAGGTTGATCTTTTTCATAAGTATGAAGAGTAATCTAAAGTTTAGTATAAACATGGTGAGATGTAGCGTCTTGGAGGAAGCTTTGTGTGTTGTAGAAACAGTAGGTAGGATGTCCATCTACAGTGGAAGAGTTATGATTCACAAACGAATTAGTTACATGATCAACTTCACTATAGATTGTGGTGGTTAATGTTCCCTGGTGATTTGATCTGATATAGACATACAGAATGTGTGTACAGGTCATAAACTGCTTCTCACTGATGATACCAGTCTACAGCATTTTCTTTAACCTGTTTATATGAGCAAGTAAGTTTCAATTGCTTAAAACTATGGACTTTCTATAAAAATCTAAAGCAGGAACATTTGGGTTTGGTATTAGTGATGAGCGAGTATGCTCATTGCTCGGGTGATCTCCGAGTATTGGAAATGCTTGGGGATTTAGTTTTTGTCGCCGCAGCTGCATGATTTGCGGCTTCTAGACATCCTGAATACATGCTGGGATTTCCTAACAAACAGGCAATCCCCACATGTATTCAGGCTGTCTAGAAGCCGCAAATCATGCAGCTGCGGCAACAAAAACTAAATCTGCGAGCACTTCCAAATACTCGGAGATCACCCGAGCAACGAGCATCCTCGCTCATCACTATTAGTTATCCATTACAGCGTCTCAGTTGGCAGTTGGTTATAACATGAAATTAAACTAAAAGCTCCTCTCAAACCCCATTTCGACCATGTGAACAACCGTCGAGGCCCATTTCTATGTGATGTAATGTAGTGACATATCTGTGTCTATACTACAGCTACAATAACTGGACTCCACCTGGGTCCACTGAACCATACTTATGATCCAATGCTCTGGGTATTTGGTGCCCAAAACTGTCTATTTAATTAAACGTCTACCAATTTCTGATTTCTTTGGGGAAAAGAGTAAGAGAAAGTAGTTTTCAAATAAAGTGATTTACAGATTGCATGCAAAATGCAAGTTTTGGTTAACTCTGTATCAGTGGAAAATAATTTCTCCACTGTGCTTTAAAATTCTATATCCTTAAAGCATGACTCCACCATTTTCTTTTATTGCACCATTGGAATGGTGCCATAAATGTAAGTCCCTTGCCCCCTGTCTGATACTCACTTGTCGTCCCTTTCATTCTTTTCCAGCGCCACTCCAGTCTATCTCAGTTTCTGCTGGAGCGTGTCAGAGGTCACTTTTCAATTCAAGTCTATGAGCGCCTCGTTCTGTCCTCATTCTGGCTCTCATAGACTTGCATTGAGAGCTTGTGACATCTTCTGACTTCCAGCAAGTCAGAAGCTACTGTCACAAAATGGAACCGGAGCAAGCATTGGTAAAAGGTGAAGACGCCGGAATGTGAGTATAAGAACTGGGGCACGGGGCTTACATTTAATGGACCACTCCAGCGGTTTTAAAAAAAAAAACCTCTGGAGTGGTGCTTTAATCTTGTAATATGAATCCTTAGCAAATCTTTCTAGTAGATTTAACATTTCTTTAATTGAGCTGATAGGGTCGCTTAGAGATAAAATGATGTCTACTTCATATATCATCATTCAATAGTCCCATTTGGGAGGGTATTTGTTAATATCATAGTGTTACAGTTTTTAAGGTTGAGGGTACAGAAATCCATCGAGGTCATGCAATACCCAAAGTTGATCAAGAAGAAGGCAAAAACCCTATTAGGCAGATGCTAATTGCTACAAACTAGAGGAAAAATTACCTATTCCACATACGGCATAAGACTAGTTCCCTGGATCAATGTCCCATCACGGAATCCAGTGCCATAACGTGTATCGTCATTCATAGAAGCTAAGTCGTGCTTTAATCTGTAGTCTCTTGTTGGTGTGCAATGTCTCAAGCGTGTGTGAAATGTATACAACAGGAAATCAATCCGGTAGATGAAGCCCCATGACAAAGCCTTGTGTATGAAGCCTTTACTGAGAGTTGCAGGGAGTCCACTATTTTCTAGAAAGGAATTGTAGACAGTGGATGTACATGGCGTACAACACCACATCGATGCGCCAATATTAGTAAATATGCCTTACGGTATATCAGATCATATCTGTATACTCAGGTTAAGTTCAGTAGGACGCCCTGCTGTCCTTCATCAGGGTCATAAAAATGGTTTGGTGCTTACAGAAGTATTACTTTACTAATGTCTATTTATAACACCTGAGTCAAAGGAGCTATGGGCTCAAAGGTCTCGTTTCATTTCTAGCTGGTGCAGTGTATGTAGGCATTGAGCAAACAGTCAGAATCAATACAAACGTAACCGCCCTACAAGATATTTTGTTTTCATTTTTTTCCGTTAAAGACTTCCATATGGTTTATTAAAGGTGAATTTAACCTTAAATGGATGAGTTGATGCCCATACAGAATGGAAGTAAACTGGATAGTAATTGTATTCCACCCAGAGCAGACATACCTTCTTATTGTGGGATGCGAGAACATCAAGTTCTTCTGTCTGGCATTCAAGTGCTCAGACTCGCAGAGCGAGGGATGCCAAGTGTCAAGGTGGCTGCACACAACCATATCACAGCTTCATAACCTCAGCCTCTAAGTTGTATGATCTTGTCATGCCGCTCATAGACTTTTAAAGGGGCTTAATATCTCCATATACCTCTGATTTCATAAAGAGGTATGTTCTGCTTTTTTTCGTGATATTCTACATAAATTAAATAAAGTTGTCCAGGTCCCTGGGGTGGGGGAAGCCATCAGGTTTCTCATACCCTTGCCAGATCGGGTATCGCGGTCTATATATGAACCATGAAATACGTTTGTGTGAACCGAACCTTATTTTGCAAACAGACCTGGACTTAAGATTTCAGTGGCCAGTATGGTAGCAGCCTACGTGGCAGTGAGAGTGCTCAAGGGAGGCCCCCATCTGTGGGCCTTTGTGTAGCTTTCTGTTCTGGAGGGTTGAGTTAAAGGGATTGTCCAGATAGCTGTTATTATTTTATAAGAAGGAAATATGATGACTAAGATAGTGTTGTCTGCGTTTTGGACAACTCCTTTAAGGTTTGTTGAGGATGGGACTGGGTGAGAAAAGTGAAATTTTTGGGCTTTCTATTGAAAATTGGTTCATGTTGCAGTATGGTTGATCCTGGTCATTTCCATGTAAAAATCACAAAATCAAAACTGACTAAAACCTTCTAACATAATGAAGTAAATGTGAACAAGTGTAATTGTTAGAAACTGCAATATATACAAACCGGAGAGCACTCTAACGGGACAAATATACAGTACAGACCAAAAGTTTGGACACACCTTCTCATTCAAAGATTTTTCTGTATTTTCATGACTATTTAAATTGTAGAATCACACTGAAGGCATCAAAACTATGAATTAACACATGTGGAATTATACATTACACTTTACAAAAAAGTGTGACACAACTGAAAATATGTCTTATATTCTAGGTTCTTCAAAGTAGCCACCTTTTGCTTTGATTACTGCTTTGCACGCAGAAAAGATGAACGGCTGGACTCTATATGCCAGGTTCCCGCCGTGAAGCATGGAGGAGGTGGTGTGATGATGTGGGGGTGCTTTGCTGGTGACACTGTTGGGAATTTATTCAAAATTGAAGCGGTGAGCGGTTCAGCTCACCCCAAACCATCTCGATTGGGTTCAGGTCTGGTGACTGTGGAGGCCAGGTCCTCTGGTGTTGCACCCCAACACACTCCTTCTTGGTCAAATAGCCCTTACACAGTCTGGAGGTGTGTTTGGTGTCATTGTCCTGTTGAAAAATAAATGATGGTCCAACTAAACGCAAACCGGATGGAACAGCATGCTGCTGCAAGATGCTGTAGTAGCCATTCTGGTTCACTATGCCTTCCACCCCCACACCATCACACCACCTCCTCCATGCTTCACGGTGGGAACCAGGCATGTAGAATCCATCCGTTCACCTTTTCTGCATGCAAAGCAGTAATCTAAGCAAAAGGTGGCTACTTTGAAGAACCTAGAATATAAAACATATTTTCAGTTGTTTCACACTTTTTTGTAAAGTGTAATGTATAATTCCACATGTGTTAATTCATAGTTTTGATGCCTTCAGTGTGATTCTACAATTTTCATAGCCATGAAAATACAGAAAAATCTTTGAATGAGGTGTGTCCAAACTTTTGGTCTGTACTGTATATACAGTCATGGCCGAAAGTGTTGGCGCCCTTGAAATTGTAGCATAAAATTATTTCTCCCAGAAAATTATTGCAATTACTCATGTTTGTTATACAGATGTTTATTTCCTTTGTGTGCATTGGAACAATACAAAGAAGGAGAAATAAGGCAAATTGGGCATAATTTCACACAAAACCGTGAAAATGGGCAAAATTGTTGGCACCTTTCCAAAATGGTGAATGTTGTGAACGTATTGGAGATGACTTTGGAGCTGAAGATACCTCTGGTGGTTGCTGAGGGTATTGAACCTATGTTGAACACCAAGAGTCCTACACCTGCAGTTAACGAGTGGTTGTCAGGTGATACTGACTGGCCTGATATAAGTGTGCTGACCTCCGATGATCCTCGCCAGTGATCAATTGTTCTTCCTGGTCTAGGTTGGAATTCAGCTTGCTTTTCTGCTGTCTCCTGCTTGCATTCAGATAAGTCTCTTTAAGTTTTTTTTACTGTGGTTTGAATTCCTTGCTTTTTGCTGCATTGCTTTTTGTCTTCAGCCAGGTCCCCTTTGGGGCTTTAGCTGGTCTCCGTTCGTTTTTTGTATTTGTTATTTGCTCAATTCTTGTGATATTTTACCGCTGGGTTGCTACATGTCCACACCAGAGATCTGATATAGGTGGTCGAGACCGTGTGGTCTCATTATTTTTGGATTCAGAAGTGTTGGAGTTTTTCCTAGGGTTTTTTTGGGTTGCAGACAGTATTCTCTCCTTTGCTGTCCTAGCTAGACAGTTTTGGGCCCCAGCGTTTGCTCAATCTATTTTCTGTCTGTGTTCGTATTTTCATCTTGTCTATCCGCCATTATATGTCTGGGGGCTTCCTATTCTTTTGGGGTCTACTCCAGGGCAGTTAGCTTTTCTCTTTCCATCTTTAGGGATAGCTATCTCTCCGGCTGTGACGAGGCGTCTAGGGCACCATAGGAACGTCCCACGGCTACTTCTAGTTGTGATGTTAGTTTAGGGGTCTGCAACCTATTAGTTTCCAACCTCTCTGGTGTTAGGCTGCCTATGCGGTTTTTTGCTCCTGCCTCCTCAGCTACCTAAACATAACAGGTGAATAAACAACTTTGTGATGCTCAATCAAACTCGCCTGTGGCAAATAACAGGAGTGGGCAATATGAAAATCACACCTTAAACAAGATAAAAAGTGAAGAAGTTGACTCAGTGTTTGCATTGTGTGTCTGTGTGTGCCACAGAGAACTGTTTAAGGCCTCGAGAACCAAAATTGTTGAAAAATATCTACAATCTCTAGGTTACAAGTCCATCTCCAAAGATCTTAATGCTCCTTTGTCCAGTTTGCGTAACATAATCAAGAAGTTTACAACCCGTGGCACTGTAGCTAATCTCCCTGGACGTGGACAAAATTGTTGGTACCCTTGTGGTAAAGTAGGAATAACCCACAGTGGTCACTGAATTAACTTGAAACTGACAACATTTACTCAATATTAACTAATGAAAATCAGACATTGCTTTTGAATTGTGGTTCAATAGAAACATTTACAAAATCAAACTTATAAAAATGGTGTAGACAAAAGTGATGGCACCCTTAGAAAAGATTGAAAATAATTTGGCTATAGGGAAATGTTAAACTAAGGTGTGTCCTATAATTAGTATCATCACAGGTGTCTACAATCTTGTAAAAAGTCTGCTTATATATGGGGTGAAAAATATTCACTGTGCTGTTTAGTATCATGGTGTGTATCACACTGAACATTGACCAAAGAAAGCTAAAGAGAGAGTTGTATCAGGAGATTAGAAAGCAAATTATAGACAAATATGTTAAAGGTAAAGGCTGTAAGACCTTTTCCAAACAGCTTGATGTTCCTGTTACTACAGTTACAAATATTTTTCAGAAGTTTTAAGGTCAACGGGATTGTAGCCAACCTTCCTTGAGTAAAATCGATGACAAATTGACAGGTAATACGAATACGAATGGTAACCAAGGAGCCAGAATAACTTCCAAAATGATTAGAGGTAAACTCCAAGGTCAAGGTGCATCAGTGTCAGATCGCACCAACCGTCACTGGCTTGTTGAAAGCAAATCATAAGCAAATCATAAAACCTCAAGACTGGAATTTGACAAAATGTACATTGACAAGCCAATTTTTTCATGTTTTATGGGAAAATTTGATCAAATAAAACTGGTGCTTTTTGAAAAATCACATCAGATCTATGTTTGCAGATGCGAAATGAAATATACAAAGAAAAACATTGTGCCTACTGTGAAACATGGATGAGGGTTGGTTATGTTTTGAGTTTGTTTTGCTGCATCTGGCACATAGTGTCTTGAATCTGTGCAGGGTACAATGAAGTATCAACGTATTCTGGAGCGAAATGTCAGAAAGCTTGTTATGAGTTGCAGGTCACGGGTTCTCCAACAGAATAATGACCCAAAACACACAGCTAAACACATCCAAGAATGACCAAAAACAAAACATTGGATGCTTCTGAAGTAGTCTTCTTTGAGCCCTGATACAAATACTATTGATGTTTGTGAGAAGAGCTGAAACAGACTGAAGAAGGCGCTTCACACCTGACACAGCTGGAGCACCTCACGATGAGTGGGCCAAAATACCCGTGGACAGGTAGAGAAGTCTCATTGAGAAATACAGGAATTGTTTGCAGTAATTGCCTCAAAAGGTTGTCCAACAAAATGTTAAGTTAAGGGTAACATAATTTTTGTCCAGTCTATTTTCATTATTTTTTTTTTTCTTCTTGATCAAAAATTCAAAAGCTAAAAATCAAAGTCTGATTCTCATTAGTTGATATCCATTAAATTTTAAATTGAAAATTACTTTTGTCACTTTCAAATTGTTTAATTGATCATTGTGGGTTTTTCTTACTGTACCAGAAGGGTACTAACAATTTGTTTCCTCCACAGAGTAATAAGAAAACCACTTGGAAATCTCGTGAACATATCTTGTTAGGGTTATGATGATTTCATAGATAAAAAGTCCTATAGAAACCCTAAAGCTGCTAAAATAAATTACATGTTCACTCTATGCCAAACTTTACAGGGTGAAAGCTGCCACCGGCATCTGCAAAGAGACGCGACAAGAACACTGGCGAAGACGACTCCGGAAAACTAATGCCGACACTTTCCTAAAGTGGCTTCACCAGGGAAAACTTGGTGGCTGTGTCGGTGTCTAAATGACGCCATGTGCACATATCCATTTAGTCTGAACCATCTGTGCATGTATGGATTGTGGCATACAACATATTACTTGCTGGTTTTCTTCGCCTTAGTTCCTTAATCTCCTTGATGCTAGGTAATGGAGGCTAAGCTCTGAATTTGGTGTGGAAGCAGAGCAACCATAGATAGAAATATCCCAGCACCGCAGTGGTTTTTGTGAATAGTCATACCAATACAAATAGCTGTTTCTTCTCCTAAGAACCTTTGTTGTTTTCTCACCACAAAGCCAATGTTCAGTAAGAGAACTTGTCTGTTCCGACCACATCTAAGATGAAAACCAGACTGTTGTATTACACTGATACCAGTGATGTTAGTCTGCTTGTACTTGAGCCAGAAACGTCGTTTTCAACATGGACCATCGCCTGACCACATTGAAAAGCTATGGTTGACATTTTGCAGATTATACCTTATGAATGTATGAGTTTTAACTTTAGAATTAAGGGCTCACGTACAAGGACCCTGTCCTGGGAGGCAGAAATCTAAATTGAAGAAAACCGTTTTAAGGAATGTTGGTTCAGCATATTCCATATTAACTTATATTGCCGCAATCGTAAAAATGCAATTTACAATATTTACATTCAGTTTTGTTCATCATTGTTTTCTTTTTACCTTTTTAAAGTCCAAAGGGAAAATCTTATGAGATTTTCTCATCTCAAATATATAATTTTTTGCAATGCAATGAAACATCTCCAACTTTCCTTGGATTGTATGTCTACTCTACAGGACTAAAGCCGACCATACACATTAGATGGCTGTTCGTTCATTCAGCCGTAAGCCATCTTGGCCGGCTCTCCCACACAGCCTAACTCATTCAGCCGAGCGGTCCGGTCCGATGTTGGCTATGAGAAAGCAGTTTCCAGATATGTCTAACGGCAGCTTATATCCGAAGACAATGTGATCAGCAATCTGAAATAAGACATGCAGGATTGAGATTTTGCCCAACAATAAATGGTCCATGGTGGGTTCTGCTGACATTAGTCTACTGTGTATGAGGGGCTTATGGATGTATAAATCCTGTATGATGAGATGTTGCATCTTCATCATGCTTAACCTTAGCCTTAATTTAAAGTTCAATGAGGGTCTGGATGCAACGAATATAATGTTACAGGTTATGGATCCTCGCTTCAGTGATGGGTTACTGATCCAGAGAACTAGTCTGGGTGGAGCCGGGAAGGAATTTTCACGGAAGTATGGAGCTATTAGTGTCTGCCCATGAGGGTTTTGCCTTCTTCTGGATCCACATGTTAGGTTAAAGGTTGAACTTGATGTCCTTGTGTCTTCTTTCAACATTAAAACTATAAATCTATGAATAAAGACTATAACTTGGGTGATAAGAAAATGACACAATTCCCTAAGCACTTTTTTAAAAATAGGATCCAATTGTAAAGGTTGATGTGCTTATCGGGGGCAAAGTGATCTAGGCCCTGGGTGATGATACGTACGGACCAGTTACTAACCTCTATATTTATAATATACTTGAACCAGCTTAGCGCATGAGATACATTTATCTATATAGCTGGCTTTGCTCTTAAAGAGACTCTGTCAACTCAGAAAAACCCATAAACTGCAGTAAACTGTTAAAGGGGTTCTCTAGATATATGATACTAATGTCCTATCCTTAGGATCATATTCTCCAGAATATGAGCTGATCTGTGTTTCTAGGAAGCAGCTGAAACAAAAATTCATATATTGAATATTTGCATGACTTTTGGCTTTGGAATGCTATTAACCTGCAGATTAAGCCCATATCTGGAGGTTTATATAATCTTTTCTGGTGACAGGTTGTGACAGGTTCACTTTAACTAGTTACTCTAGTTTTTATAAACTGAACAATGTACCTTCATACACCTGATATTGATGTTGATTGCCTATTCTAAGTTTATAGGGTGTGGCTAAGAAGTGGTTGGCTCTTTCAACCATGGACATGTTTGACACCATATCACATCGGGAAGTTTTTACAGACTGTAGGAGCCATGGGCGTACCCACCGTGGGGCAGGGGGGGGCTGGTGCCCCCCGTAGAAGCAGGGGCACACAATGAAAGAGAGCGGAGAGAGCAGCACAATGGCGGCTCCCTCTGCCCCAGGTTGCAGTGCCTGTCTGTGTGCGCAGTGCACGGGAGCTGCTGTCTCACCAGAGGAGCTTCTTCCTGGAGGCAGCAGCTGTAGTTTCACTTTCTGTCGTGCACTGCGTGCAGGCTCTGGTTGTCTCAGCCACACTGGGTCCTAGTGCCCTCTGTGTGCACACACTGGACACTTCCTGCTCCTGCCTCAGCCACTGCCTGCAAGCTTCATGGTAAGAGGGGATAGAATTTATTAAATTCATTCTGCTCAGGCATGTCATGGTCACTGTGGGGAATGTGAGAGGATGGGGGTACAGTGGGGGAGGGGTACAGGGCACTGGGGTGAATGTAAGAGGATGGGGTATTGTGGGGGCTAGGGCACTGGGGGGGTTAATGTGAGAGGATGGGAGGTATTGTGGGGGTGGGGTACAGGGCACTGGGGTGAATGTAAGAGGATGGGGTATTGTGGGGGCTAGGGCACAGGGCAGTTAATGTGAGAGGATATGAGGTATTGTGGGGGAGGGGTACAGGGCACTGGGGTGAATGTAAGAGGATGGGGGTATTGTGGGGGCTAGGGCACTGGGGGGGTTAATGTGAGAGGATGGGGGTATGTGTGGGGAGGGGTACAGGGCACTGGGGTGAATGTAAGAGGATGGGGGTATTGTGGGGGAGGGGTACAGGGCACTGGGGTGAATGTAAGAGGATGGGGGTATTGTGGGGCTAGGGCACTGGGGGGGTTAATGTGAGAGGATGGGGGTATTGTGGGGGAGGGGTACAGGGCACTGGGGTGAATGTAAGAGTATGGGGTATTGTGGGGGCTAGGGCACTGGGGGGGTGAATGTAAGAGGATGGGGGTATTGTGGGGGAGGGGTACAGGGCACTGGGGTGAATGTAAGAGGATGGGGGTATTGTGGGGCTAGGGCACTGGGGGGGTTAATGTGAGAGGATGGGGCATTGTGGGGGAGTGGTACAGGGCACTGGGGTGAATGTAAGAGTATGGGGTATTGTGGGGGCTAGGGCACTGGGGGGTTAATGTGAGAGGATGGGGTATTGTGGGGCTAGGGCACTGGGGGGGTTAATGTAAGAGGATGGGGGTATTGTGGGGTCAGTGGGACAGAACACTAAGGGGTGCATGTGAGACAATGGGGTGGTGGGTGGGGGACAGGGGAGGTAGGGGGCTTTTTTTTACTTGTGAGCTCCTTAATACTTTAATAATAGATTAATATTTCAGTATTATTATAACAAGGGCATAGACAGACGGCCGTATAACTCATGCGAGGATCGCACTGCAATCCTCGGACTTGCTGGTACCGCTCCTGACATGAGCGCGACTGCCATGTATAATATATGGTATATACTGCGTAGTGTCGCATACACTGCTGTATTATACAATATACAACAGTTCTAATGCTCCATACCTAATATGCAGGATAATGTACAGTGTATATGATGTGACCTGTATAAGATGCGACATTGGCTTGCCCCCCCTAGTTTTGATCCTGGGTACGCCCATGGTAGGAGCCATATTCCCCTTGTCCTGTTATAAATACAGTCCTCAGCATAAGTGAATACACCACCTCTGAAAAATAAGATTTTTATCAATATCTTACTGAATACAAGAACAATTTCCAAAATTGTACATAAGGACAACTGACCCCACCATGTTTTACTGTAGGCACCATGCATTTTTCTAAATTCATTTTTTTTTAATGCATGGTGCCTACAGTGAAACGTGGTGGTGATAGTGTCCTTATGTGGGGTTACATGAGTGCTGCCGGTGTCAGGGAGCTATATTTTTATTGATGGTGTCATAGTTACATAGGTTGAAAAAAGTCAAGTTCAACCTTTCTCCACCAAACCCACATGAATGTACAATGTATTGCTCTAGATTGAAAGAGAAGATGCTGCCATCACTCTGTGCCATTGACTTTTCCAACATGACAATGATCCAAAACACACATTTGTTGCATTTCTGAAGAAGAACAGGGTGAAAGGGATTCAGTGGCCAAGTGTCTACTGATCTGAAGCCAATGAAAGACCTATGGGGATTTCTGGAGGGACAAGTTGAGCATCAATCTCTATCCAGCATCCGGGCTCTAAAAGGGGTCATTCTCAAAGAATAGAAAAAGATTGATCTTGCAATATGTCACCAACTTGTTCATTTCATACCTAGAAGACTTGGTGCTGTCCTAAGAAATCATGGAGGTCATACAAAATTCTAGATGTAGGAGTTTTTGATGTGGAGTGTATCCCTATTTCTATAAACTAATTTGAGTAAAATTGAAGATGTTATAATGAAAGTTTATATTTATTAACCTTTCATGTTATAAGTTAATAAAATGTTATAGAAAAATATTTAGATTTGAGAGTCCTCAGTGGTTGATACCATCTTTTCAGTTAGCCGTTAAAGGGAATCTGTCACCCAAAATTGCCATATCAGATAAAGATATGGCTGAATAGTGCGTCCCATAACAGAGTTAATGGTGGGTGTCATATATCATGATACCCCGTTTTCAGATCAAAATACCTTTGTAAACTTCGTTTTTTTCCCTGTCAATCATGGCAGTCAGGTCAGGAGGGCGGCGGTATCCATGTCCTCACCCCCCCCCCGCCTCGGCATCCGTTGCGTATCGCCGTCTGTGAATCCCACAGACGGCGTTCGGCTTCCCGCAATTGCGCAATTCAAATTCGGGCGGCGCATGCGCAGTGTGCTTTGCCCAACAGTGGGCAAAGCATAAAATCAGTACAGCGCATGCGCTGCTCTTTCCTTGCCCCGGAAATGTCTGCTTGCCTTGGACGACTTCCGGGGCAAGGAAAGAGTAGTGCATGCGCTGTACTGATTTTATGCTTTGCCCACTGTCGGGCAAAGCACACTGCGCATGCGCCGCCCGAATTTGAATTGCGCAATTGCGGGAAGCTGAACGCCGTCTGTGGGATTCACAGACGGCGATACGCAATGGATGCCAAGAAGCGGGGGGATGAGGACATGGAAACAGCCGCCCTCCTGACCTGACTGCAGTGATTGACAGGGAAAAAAAAACGAAGTTTACAAAGGTATTTTGGTCTGAAAACGGGGGTATCATGATATATGATACCCACCGTTAGCTTTGTTATGGGACGCACTATTCAGCCATATTTTATCTGATATGGCAATTTTGGGGTGACAGATTTCCTTTCAAAAGGTAACAGATTATAAGTTTTCGAGACCACTCAGGTCTCTTCATCAGGCATAGATACCTATATATATTTTTCTGTATTAAAATGTTATAGGAAACTGTCAAAATTTTGGAAGTTGTTCTTGCATTCATTGAGATATTGATTAAAATCTTGTCAATCAGGTGTACTCATTTATGCTGAGAACTGTATATAATACGTTTATAACCCAGCAGTTCTTGTTTGTTGGATTGCTAATGGTTCTGCAGTCCTATGACATTGTCCAAGAGGTCAATCTGTCTTATTATTCCAAAATCCGCCTGATTTAAATGAGGGTATGTAAACAGCACTTTGGAACCGTAGACCCCAGAATAAGTGCTTGGGAAACAAATTTTTCCATTATTCTTTAGACAGCTCCACATTAAAAGAGGTCTCCAGGAGAGTTTGACCATCATCAAAGTGGTTGGCTTAGCAGATATGTGATTAGTTATGGGGAACCTGAACTTTTTGCCTATTTTAGGTTTTGTTCACTGTTTATATGTTGATATAAGTTATGGCCATAAACCCTGAAAATAACAGAGATGAACTGCAGGATATTGGGAAAATAATCCATCACAGACTTTAAACATCTTGGAAGTGGTTGACTTTGCAGCTTCAGCACTTCTGTTAGGTTTGTGATTAGTTATGGAGGAACAAAACTTTTTTTCTTTTACTGTTTACACTGCATATAAGTGCAAGGGTTGGATATATTCTATACATAAGGGGAACAGCAGGATGCTGTGAAAATAAAGAATTTCGTATTACAGTACATTTCTTGCTCTAAAATCTTTAGATTTTGATGTCATCCTAGACATTAAGGCGAGGACATGGGTATTTATAGTCAACTATTATACTAAATACCTACTGAGCACATCAAAGGAGAAGTCTCTGTGAGGCTCAGCGAGGCTTGGATTTAATATAAACTTCATTGAAGTGGCAACGACTCATTGCATGCATATCAATAATGAATCATCATCAGTGGAAACCTATAAAGAGGAAATAAATCTCATTTTTGTCCACTGATGAGCAGGAAATGTCATGACTAACAGATCTGCAAATACATTTGATGGCTCCAGGCCGGCCGGGTGGACTTGATATTTGACTAGTAGGACAGTGCAATGAATGCGATCTTTTGTGTCATACCCGATAAATGAAGTCACACAATGAAGCTGAAGTCTAACAATGCAGACATTGATGCAGCTTTTATGTGCTTCTACAACATTGCAACTTTTTTTTTTTATTTTGTATTAATTTTGCCTGTCTGCTCTAGAAATGGTTGCATACATAGGTCCTTCCGTATTTAAAAAAGGACTTGTGTGCCTGATGCCCCAAATTCCTGCTACGTACCAACCTGACATTGACATCCTCTAGATAAGAAAAAAAGTAGGTTTAAAACAGTAGTAATAAAGCAGCTCATCCAGTATTACGATTTACAACCCCCAATTCCTAATAAGTTGGGACGCTGCATAAAATGTAAAGAAACAAAGATGCAATGATTTGGAAATCTTTTACAGCCATGATTTATTTACAATAGAACACAGATCAAAAAAGTTGGGACAGGGTTGACAAAATGCTGGAAAAGTAAGTTGTACTGATGAAAAACAACTGAGGGGGGAGGTCATTTTCAGCTAAGTCACATGACAGTGTATAGAAAGAGCATGTTAGAGAGGCAGAGCCTCTCCGAAGCAAAGATTGTCAGAGATTCATCAATCTGTGAACAACTGCCTCGAAAATTTTTTGGAAGAATACAGAACATATATATATATATATCTATATATATATATATAGATATATAGATAATATATTATATATCTATATATATCTATATATATCTTCAAAAGATTCAGATATTCTGTAGAAATCCATGTGCTGAAGGGAAAGTGCCGGCGGTCAATATTGGTTGCTCGTGATCTACGGGCCTTGATGCTGAACTGCATTAAAACATGCATGATTATTAGGTCTTGGAAACAACATCATGGACTCAGTAATGCTTTTAGAAATCATTATCTGTGAAGACAGTTCGTTGTGCAATCCACAAATGCTAGTTCAAGCTCTATCATACAAAGAAGAAGCCATATAACAACACATCCAGAAATGTTGCCATCTTCTCTGGGCCGGAGCACATTTAAAATGGACTGAGTCCAAATGGAAAACTGTTCTATAGTCAGAATTTAAAATTCTTTATGGAAAACAGGGACCCGTGTCCTACAACTTTATGAGCAGAGGGACCATCCAGCTTGTTATCAGCTCACAGTTCAGTAGTCAATCAATGCTGAGCAGTTTAATAGGGGTTTTATAATAACATGTGTTCCATCCAGACCATGTCTATTTCAGGGAAGGCCTTGCATATTTCAGCAAGACAATGCTAAACCACTTACTGAATCCATCACCACAGCATGGCTTTGCAGAAAAAGAGTTCGGGTGGTGAAAATCTGGCCAAAACCCAGGACTATGGCACAGCGGGAATCCTACATGAGACAAGATTGGGACAACATTTCTCTCACAAAACTCCAGCTATTGGTCTCCTCATTTCCAAGAAGTTTACTGACTGTTGTAAAAAGAAGATTGGATGTTACACAATGGTAGACATGGCCTATTTTAAATTAAATTTTTGGACATGTTCCTGCCATCAATTTCTACATGATTTAAGTTTTTCAAATGAAATGGGAAAATTTCCAACGTTCACCTTCTGATCTGTGATCTATGCTCTGCTGTGAAAAAAATATGATCATAGGAGATTTCCAAATAATTGCATACTTGTTTGTTCTCTTTACATTTTACATAGCGTCACAAATTGTTGGGAACTGGGATTATAGTTCTATTGGACATATTTTTTACTTTAAAGGTGTTTTCTCATTTCCTTAAATGGAAAAAAATTGCAAAAATGCTCGTGAAAGCAAATACCTTTGCAATTTACCTTTTACTAAAAATCATCTCCATTCTCAATAACAGAGAGATTTTTAATTTTATTGTTTACAGCTTATTGCCGGCCTTCACCATAGTCTACCAAAGGTGGATTGTCTCCTAGGCAAGAAGCACAATGCTTCCAAACGCTTTGCTGTAGTGCCTACCAACCGTGCTCGGAAGCTGGATGGATCACTGGATCTGACCAGCTTTAGTGCCCCTGCATTCTTCCAGTGCTGCAAAGGCAAAGATTTCTCCTTACAGCATCGAAGAGTGCACAGTTTTGGGTCAGCGGTGAAACCATGTCCCCAGCCCTAACTGTCAATCTTTAGGAACGCACTACCCCTGTAAGCAAGAAGGTGGGAGGCTGGAGAGCAGTTATATCCTGAAGATAAGACATAGGACAAGCTCTTTAATAGCATTCTCTTTCTCTTCTTTGAGGGTAAGCAGTGACTTGTGTCCAGTGATATAGTGGTTGATATTTTGAGCCAGATGCTGCTGTCACTTTTTAGTGTTGATGGGTGTAGGGACAGTCTGTCAGCAAGGGACAGATAGGTTAAATTGCAGCTCATCTGATCTTTTGCTTCTCCAGCACATAAGCCGGTGTCCCATAAGTCTGGCAGGGACATATTCCCTACTCTATTGAAATAGCATACACTTCCAGTCTAGCTGAAAATGTTATTGGGTACACAGAGAAGATAATTCGTAGATGACTGATTTGTGATAACGATCACTTATATTCATGGATAGTATTTCACCTACCAGACTACTACCAGTCACTACAGCCACTAACTAATTCAGCATATCTGTCTATGGACAGCTTTAAATGGGTTTACATGAATTTTAGAAAACTTAGTCAAGAAGTGAACACTGTAAAGAAATACGAACTACCCACCTATTATCCCCCACATGGATCTCGCAGCATCGCGTTCCCTTCCATTCTGCATCCATGATGTTCCATCCATCACTCACATCAATCATGGGTCTCATTTGCTTGTATGGCACATGACCAGGGGTACATTGACTGGATTTAGTTAGTCATGTGAATGATGGATAGGACCGGCGAGGAACCCTGGAGTGGTAACACTGGTGTCATGGGGGAATCAACCGATCATGGTTATTTGTTCTATTTTTTTTTTTACTTTACCCCGGAAACCCTTGTAAAGATGCCCATACACATAATAATGCCACAGGAAAGAAGAATGTTAAATGTCCAATCATAATTTCCCACGGGAGAGAAGCTTACACCTTCACATGCCACTGAACGACACATGAACGTGTATGATGGGGTCAGGAGGTCTAAAAAGACCTCGTATCAGGATGTGCTATTCTACAATCGCTGCAAGGTTATTTAGATTGTTTGATTTTTTTTTTTTTCTAAACCTTTTGTTTGCTTCCATGAAATTCATAATAACATTTTTTTAGCATAAACCATATACTGTTTATTATTACACAGTAATATTGGGTCGTCTCATCTGTGTTGTACATTATTTCTTCCCAGGACATATACTGTATGTAGTTTACTTGTAAGATTTGAAGTATCCTGGTGAGGAAGTGACAATCCCGCTGAATGAAGTGACCTATTTTAAGGAAACAGCTGCGGTTTTCTTATATTGTCTTTTATCTGCTCTCTCTACCATTTCCTGTTATTTGGAGACAATATTCAGAAATAAACAGTAAAGCCCTGAAAGCAAAATGAAGTCAGTTATTCCAATATTAGAAGTGTTGTTGTTATATGCACAAGTAAAATTCATAGTTCAGCAGTGCGGCTCTGCTACGTCATACGTGCGGCCCTGTATTACTGAGGTATAGGCCCATAGAAGTAATCCTTAATATACGGTAATACAACCCTGCACCTATATGGGTGCAGTATTAGCCTAGGGCTACAATGTCATGTGGCAGACAACAGCAATTTTCTGAAAATTGCTCAACTAAAGTCGTCTGCATCTTTGTATTGCGTGAATAAGTTTGAGCTCCAATTTTGCTGTAAATAAAGCAGCCAAGTTGCAGATAAGTCACATGAAAATCTCCGGTTACGTGTGACCTGTAATGCAGTTTATTGCAAATGTGTGAAGTGCGACCATCGATGGAAAATCCAACAAATTTGGAAATGCATCTGCCTCTGTTGCAGTCTGCAATGCGGCACCATAAGAAATCATTTCATCCAATATTCAAATTGTCTCTTCAGAGAGGAAGAGGACTAGATCTGTAGTGCCACCAGGGCCGGCGTCAGCACCCGGCACACCCGGGCCAGTGCCGGGGCCCTGAGCAGGCATGGGGGCCCACTCGCCGTCTGGCACCCCCCGCCCGTTAGCGGAGGAGAGCGGTGTCAGCGCCGCCACTGGGCCCCCGCCCGCTTGCTCAGGGCCCCGGCATCAGCTGGCACAATACTTACCTCTCCCGTGCCTCCGCTGCCGCAGCTCCAGGCTCCAGGGGGCGCCGGCGCTTCCTCTCACAGCAGGCCGCTGAATGACGTCATCATTCAGCGGCCGGCTGTGACAGAGAGCGCGCGGACGTCGGACGGGTAAGACGTGTGTGTGTGTCTGTGTGTGTCTGTGTGTATGTAGTGCGCGGTGCTTTGTGTGTGTATGTGTGTGTGTGTGTATGTATGTGAGAGAGTGCTTGTGTGCTGTCTGTGTGTGATGATGGGCAGGCATTGCTGATAATGGGGAGGCATTGATGATGATGATGATGGGGAGAAGATGATGATAATGGGCAGGCATTGATGATGATGGGGAGGAGATGATGATGGGCAGGCATTGCTGATAATGGGGAGGCATTGATGATGATGGGGAGAAGATGATGATAATGGGCAGGCATTGATGATGGGGAGAAGATGATGATGAGCAGGCATTGATGATGATGGGGAGGAGATGATGATGGGCAGGCATTGCTGATAATGGGGAGGCATTGATGATGATGGGGAGAAGATGATGATAATGGGCAGGCATTGATGATGGGGAGAAGATGATGATGAGCAGGCATTGATGATGATGGGGAGGAGATGATGATGGGCAGGCATTGCTGATAATGGGGAGGCATTGATGATGATGGGGAGAAGATGATGATAATGGGCAGGCATTGATGATAATGGGCAGGCATTGATGATGGGGAGAAGATGATGATGGGCAGGCATTGCTGATAATGGGGAGGCATTGATGATGATGGGGAGAAGATGATGATAATGGGCAGGCATTGATGATAATGGGCAGGCATTGATGATGGGGAGAAGATGATGGGCAGGCATTGATGATGATGGGGAGGAGATGATGATGATGGGCAGGCATTGATGATAATGGGGAGGCCATGATGATGATGGGGAGGCAATGATGATGATAAGGATCAATGATGATGATGGGGAGGCAATCATGATGATAATGGGGAGTCTTTCCACAGCGCCCTTTCCTGAGCCGTAACAGTGCAGAACGCAGTACAGCGCAGAGGAGAGCTCCATATTTTGTATGGAGCATTATATGGGGACCAGTATCCTGTATGGAGCATTATATGGGGACCAGTATCCTGTATGGAGCATTATATTGGGTCCAGTATTCTGTATGGAGCATTATATGGGGGGTGACATCCTGCATGGGGTATTATATGGGTGATGAGGGGGAGACTGTGGTGCCCATAATATTGTATGGAGGACTGTACTGTCCAGTCTGTACTGTGCGCTGTGAGGATTTGGCGGTTTTTGAGCTATTGTACAATTTACAATAGATATCACTCATGTAATGGAAGAAGTGAAGTATTTGGCATTGTACTATACCTATATTTCTCTGCTGTATCTGTGCATCATGAATCGTGGTCTGTGTTAAAGGGGCCCACTGATGCTCCTTCGCCCGGGGCCCATAAAAACCTGGAGCCGGCCCTGAGTGCCACCTATAGAAAGTAGCAATCCTAAAAGTCAATATCGACTCTCCAACGAGCCTTGTATAAAAGCCAAAGCAAAATCTCATTTTGCAGACACTGTGTTTCGGGTTACTGCCCTTCATCAGTGCAAAGTGTGAGATCTGGTTTGGCTGTGTGGGAGGCGTCTGACCGGGATCCAATATTGAAATGTGTCGCTGCAATTTTAGTGTTGCCCGACATGTCACCTTGTGGCTTTGCTTGTTTGAATCAGTAGGGTTCTCTTTTTTTGGATTAGACAGAAACTTGCTAATTGCTGGTGGTTTGCTGTGGTTCAGTGCAAATATTGCCAATTCTTTTCCTGAGTGTTATCCCGGCTGTAGGTCGCTCGTCGGGCTGCACCCAGTCATAAAATTCACGTTTATAAGTATTTATTTACTGGGTGCACCGAGACGTGAACTTCATTAAGGTCTCTACAGAGAGAAAGTGAAGTTTGTTCCTGATATCATATATACAGTTCTTACCAATCCAAATTCGTCTGGTAATGCTGCATGGAGGCAAGATATCTTTCCGACTTCCTCAGTACCGGGACCCTGATTAGTTATGAGAACGAGGATCCGAAGTCAATTTAGAAAATATTTGAAAGTTTACAACTATATATATATATAAAGTGCTGTCTCAGCTCGGACTGCGTGTGTGTGATAAGGTTTACTCATCCTGTACTGGTTTTACTTTGTGTTTTCTACCCCTAAAGCTACCTACATAACTATATATACTGTCCACTGGTGCTACTAACCATATACTCCTATTTCAACCACCTGCAGCTGACTAGTATTCTCATTCCACTAGAGAATTGCAAAAGTACCACGCATAGTTAAAAAAATATTTGCGCAAAATTGCAATACAGGCTAAAATAATGCACATAAAGTTAATAAACACATGAAACCAAGAATTCGCCAACCTGTTCACAGCCAGTAAGTGTCCAAATGTACTATGGTTGGTGATGGTATCAAAAGTTTGGAATCTGCACGGAATGGATGGCGCCCCAGCCGGTGGCACTTTCATCAGGTATGGTCCTTTCAAAAATGGAGCTGTAGGTTCCTGTGTGACGTCACAATTATGGTACGTAGCATGCAACAAATAACCAACGCATTTCTAAGAAACTCATTATCCCTGACGAAGGAGAGCGAGCGTCTCAGAAACTCGTTGGCTTAGATTGACCATGATTCTCCCGACCAGAGTCTACAGCCTCATATATTCCTACGAGGCAATACATTGGAGTCCGGATCTGAAGCCAGGCTGGGTACTGTGCTTCGTATACATATCATGAAATATACCTATATGGACCTGGCGTTACATAGGCCCATAACGAGTGCCAATCGGTGATTTAATGACTTGTTTGGTGCGGGTTTAAAGGTCTTTTACACAGAGCGATGCAGTCTACATGGGGATGAACCATTGCTATTGCGATTTCTTTTTTTTTTTTGGTTCACCTGCTGTCTACATTTTCTCAGCTTCAGGTCCCCTCTTTACACCAGGAGGTGTGTTACGTTAACTATATTTTTTTTCTTAGTTTGCACAGTGGATGTCATTAGCTGACGACCAGATATTTGCTCGTTCATCAGCGGATCGCTGCCATGTTTACACAGGTCAATAGTTGGGAAAGATTGTTCTTAGCTCATATAAATACTAGTGTAACATGTTCACTTCTGCATTAGAGTCTGCACTGCAGATTCCTTCATATTTAAAGGATTTGTCCTGTCATATGACATTGATGTCTTATTCACGGGGAAGGTCATCAATTTCAGACTGATGGATGCTTCACACCCTTTATTCTCACTATTAGCTCCATGGAAACATCTACAGATGAACCGAGCTGCACTCAAGCTCTGAAGGCTCCCAACCATATTAGACTAATGTTGGACGAACCCACTGATATCGACGGGCTTGGCCAATGGTCCAAAGTATGAGGGCCTCCAATTTTGGACTCCTGTTCTCGGTGAGATAAGCCTCCACCTTGGGAGCCTTACAGCAGCTCTCAGGTAAAGAACACAGAAGTACTCGGCCAAGCAACCCTGCATATGGAGGAGCTAGAAGAGAGGGGTCAGCTGGGCGATCAGCTGAACGATGGTATAGACAGCTACCCATTGTGTATGGGGGCTTAACAGCTTATCAGTTGGAGTGTTGGGTGTTGGATCCCGGTTGATCTAATATTGATTCGGATTCTGCTGATGGATCATCCATATTAGATGCCCAGAGAACCCCTTTAACCTCTACATTAATCAAACTTTAATGCTCCATCATAAGGCTAGACCATGAATATGAAGCGAAGGCCAATGAAAGTAGCTGTGATCATTAGACAATTACTTGATTTTGCAGGAGAATGGTGTATAACCTTCATTGTGGCACCAAGGCTTTACGGATGAAGCAGTTATCTTGCAAAACCAGGAGCCGCCATAGTTATCTCCTGAGACTTGGCCTCTCTTTCTGACCTTACCTTTATTTTCCCAGAAAACCTCTGATACATATGACACCTGATATGCAATTATTATGGTATACGGGTGTCATATTGTGGGGTTGGGGGGTACTTATATGATCGAAGCTAATTTCCTTTTTCTGATAACCCTTTCTAATCAAACCCCCCTGTCGTATTTGAAGCCATTACCTTTTATTTACTAACTAATCGGCCATGAAGTCTCTCTTGTTTGTGAAATACTGTATCGTAAATTTTCATGCTCACTGCACTTCTCTCAGCACTCTTAATAAATGGCTGAAGACCACACCAGAGACAAGGTTTTTTTTTTAGATTTGGCTGACTACAGTCTGGGTCCCATGAAAGTGACCTGTTGCTCTGGCATGTATGACCTGTCTGCACTGTGTTTATGTGGAACAATCCTCGGCTCTCGTAGAGAATGGCACAGTCATAAATTCTCTCCAGTTGACAGTAAATGTCACCAACAGTACGCCATTGTCCAGTGCTGCAGAACATCACCGTCATCTGGAAACTGCACTCTATTGAGTCTGGAGAATTTGTAGGAATACCAATGATTCTCCAAATAAAGTCCTAAAGTTTGTGATCTGTTGGCATTAGAGAACGCATTGGGCACTGCTACTAGTAATATTGGTATAGTGGTGTATATCAAGGATATCCATGGCCACAAAGCTCTGTGCATGGATCCCTCCATATGCTCCAGCAGTGTCCGTAGTGTTGATGCCCAAGAACCTTCCTCAGGGGTCACCGTCAAACAGATAACGCTGCAATCCCAGGCACAGTAACTTCTACAGACATGTTGCACAGGTAGACAGATCAATGCAAACCATGAGGGCCATCACATATCTCAGCACTATGGGTACCCTGAGATGGACTGACACTGATCTGATAGGCGATCACTACTGTGAGCTCAGAAAACCCCTGTAATGCAGTACAGTCATGGCCAAAAGTTTTGAGAATGACACAAATATTATATTTTCACATGATCTGCTGCCCTCTGGTTTTTATGTGTGTTTGACAGATGTTTTTATCACAGACAGAAATATAATAATTGCAAACATATGAGTAACAAAAGCTTATATTGACAGTTAGAATGAGTTAATGCAGCAAGTCAATATTTGCAGTGTTGACCCTTCTTCTTCAGGACCTCTGCATTTCTCCCTGGCATGCTCTCAATCAACTTCTGGACCAAATCCTGACTGATAGCAGTCCATTCTTGCACAATCAATGCTTTCATTTTGTCAGAATTTTTAGGTTTTTGTTTGTCACCCGTCTCTTGATTGACCACAAGTTCTCAATGGGATTAAGATCTGGGGAGTTTCCAGGCCATGGACCCAAAATCTCTATGTTTTGTTCCCTGAGCCATTTAGTTATCACCTTTGCTTTATGGCAAGGTGCTCCATCATGCTGGAAAAGGCATTGTTGATCGCCAAACTGCTCTTGGAGGGTTGGGAGAAGTTGCTCTTGGAGGACATTCTGGTACCATTCTTTATTCATGGCTGTGTTTTTCGGCAAGACTGTGAGAGAGCCGATTTCCTTGGCTGAGAAGCAACCCCACACATGAATGGTTTCAGGATGCTTAACAGTTGGCATGAGACAAGACTGGTGGTAGCGCTCACCTTGTCTTCTCCGAATGAGACGTTTTCCTGATGTCCCAAACAATCGAAAAGGGGATTCATCAGAGAAAATACCCCAGTCCTCAGCAGTCCACTGCCTGTACCTTTTGCAGAATATCAGTCTGTCCATGATGTTTTTTCTGGAGAGAAGTGGCTTCTTTGCTGCCCTCCTTGAGACCAGGCCTTGCTCCAAGAGTCTCTGCCTCACAGTGCGTGCAGATGCACTCACACCTGCCTGCTGCCATTCCTGAGCAAGCTCTGCACTGCTGGTAGCCCGATCCCGCAGCTGAAACACTTTTAAGAGATGGTCCTGGCGCTTGCTGGTCTTTCTTGGGCGCCCTGAAGCCTTTTTGGTAACAATGGAACCTCTCTCCTTGAAGTTCTTGATGATGCGATAGATTGTTGACTGAGGTGCAATCTTTCTAGCTGCGATACTCTTCCCTGTTAGGCCATTTTTGTGCATTGCAATGATGACTGCACGTGTTTCTTTAGAGATAACCTTGGTTAACAGAAGAGAAACAATGATGCCAAGCACCAGCCTCCTTTTAAAGTGTCCAGTGGTGTCATTCTTACTTAATCATGACAGATTGATCTCCAGCCATGTCCTCATCAACACCCACACCTGTGTTAATGGAGCAATCACTGAAAAGAGGTTAGCTGGTACTTTTAAGGCAGGGCTGCAATGATGTTGAAATGTGTTTTGGGGGATAAAGTTCATTTTCTAGCCAAATATTGACTTTGCAAGTAATTGCTGTTAAGCTGATCACTCTTTATAACATTCTGGAGTATATGCAAATTGCCATTAGAAAAAGTGAAGCAGTAGACTTTGTAAAAATTAATATTTGTGTCATTCTCAAAACTTTTGGCCATGACTGTAGACACACGTGCTCTATAAAGCCACACAACATTTCTATCCATGGAAGACTTTGGAAAAATAATTGCCTAAGATCTGCCAGGCAATCTTCACTGTTGGAAATTGGGAGTTTCCTTCCTGCTGGACGAGGAGTGTCATTTGTTTCTTAGCAATGGCTTTTGTGAGAATTGTGTAGAAAGCAGCAATGCTTCTGTAATGTCCCTATTATCTACTGCATATGTCTCCAGGGTCAGAATAGAAACCTTGATGGCAGCATTACTGGTTAGGAGCACCATTCTCAATGATATTCATAAGTCTGTTTGGGATATAGAGTGTTAATTGGGAAAGAAATGTAGCTTCCATTGACTGCTGTGTATCAATCCGCCCCTAAAATCACCAAATTCAGTGATTGCAGAAAATAATGCAATCCATGTAAGCGAAACCTCTGTCATATTTGTGTGGCCCGCTCATATGACTCATGATATGTTTTAATTGGATTGGAATTGATTAGATAACTTTTTTTCCGGCTCTTAGGAACATGAGCCGCACCCGGTGTAATTTATCACTTTCTATAACTTCTACCTTATCCGTGCTTGGAGGTATTAAAAAGGTGGTCCGAAGGCCAAAGTAATATTCATCTAAATCCCTATCTACTTAGTGCTATAATCTAAACTATATTCTAATATACTTACATTATAAATTCCCTATCCTTCACTACACTGTCTAACTGCTATTGTATGTTTTTTTCCTACTTCCTCTCTTGCATGCTGGGATACTCAAAAGCAGCGTCATTAGAGTGCAGAGGCTGCGGTCGCTGCTGCTGCCCCTGCCCACTCCCTGAAACGCAGCATCATTAGGAGGAAGAGGCTGCGGTCACTGCTGCTGCCCCTGCCCACTCCCTGAAATGCAGCATCATCAGGGGGCAGAGGCTGCGGTCACTGCTGCTGCCTCTGCCCTCTCCTGAAACACAGCATCATCAGGAGGAAGAGGCTTCGGTCACTGCTGCTGCCTCTGCCTCTCCCTGAAACGCAGCATCATCAGGGGGCAGAAGCTGCGGTCACTGCTGCTGCCCCTGCCCACTCCCTGAAACGCAGCATCATCAGGGGGCAGAGGCTGCGGTCACTGCTGCAGCCCCTGCCCACTCCCTGAAACGCAGCATCATCAGGAGGAAGAGGCTGCGGTCACTGCTGCAGCCCCTGCTCACAACCTGAAATGCATCATCAGGGGGCAGAGGCTGCGGTCAATGCTGCAGCCCCTGCCCACTCCCTGAAACGCAGCATCATAAGGGGGCAGAGGCTCTGGTCACTTCTGCAGCCCCTGCCCACTCCCTGAAATGCAGCGTCATTAGGAGGCAGAGACTGTGGTGACTGCTGTAGCTCCTGCCCACTCCCTGAAATGCAGCGTCATCAGGGGGCAGAGGCTGTGGTCACTGCTGCTGCCTCTGCCCACTTCCTGAAACGCAGCATCATCAGGGGGCAGAGGCTGCGGTCACTGCTGCAGCCCCTGCCCATTCCCTGAAATGCAGCATCATAAGGGGGCAGAGGCTCTGGTCACTTCTGCAGCCCCTGCCCACTCCCTGAAATGCAGCGTCATTAGGAGGCAGAGACTGTGGTGACTGCTGTAGCTCCTGCCCACTCCCTGAAATGCAGCGTCATCAGGGGGCAGAGGCTGTGGTCACTGCTGCTGCCTCTGCCCACTTCCTGAAACACAGCATCATCAGGGGGCAGAGGCTCCGGTCACTGCTGCAGCCCCTGCCCACTCCCTGAAACGCAGCGTCATTAGGAGGCAGAGGCTGAGGTCACTGCTGCTGCCCTGCACACTCCCTGAAACGCAGCTTCATAAGGGGGCAGAGGCGCAGAGGCTGCGGTCACTGAGTGATGTAAAATGTTGAAGTGCTTAGAAACTTATAGGCACTAATATGCTGTTCTTGTAATGTAACCAGTGTAAGTATTGTTAATATAGTGTTAATGTAGGAAAGTAATATACGGTAAGCTGTGTGCTGGAATATAGGTGAAATGTTAGATTGTCCCAGCAACAGGCTGCAGAAACAGATACAGCTAAATGTTTGGGACCAGCCCAGCATGGGTTGGAGAGAAGGTTAACCAAAAAAGGGAAGCACTTCCTGGTGTAGTTAGTATTCAGAGTTAGAGAAAGTGAGAGAAAACCTAGTTTAAAGGGCAGTGGGCTGAAGCTCAAGAGGTATTTACTGTTCTGGCTGTATGGGATCCTGTGGAACTCCCTGCGGATATTACTGTCCTAAGGCTCGAGTTGACGGCTATGGAGAGCGCTGACAACCCTTCCAGACACTGGAAGACAGGCAGGGAAACACATGAGGGAACTTGGATGGATCTTGTGGGTACTGCGGAGCCGGACGGGAATCCCTGGGGCTGAAGGAGCAAGTAAGCGGAGGGATAGTTCAGGTTAAAACAGAAAACATTGAAATGTACTGTGTAATGAACCCAAGCAGAGGAAAAGGTTGTGCCCAATACTGCATGATGTCATCTACTGATCATGGACTGTTAAGTAAAGTTGAATTGGTTAATCTGAACCGGGTGTCCTCCAATTTATGTTCGGCTGCTCTTGAATCTGGAAGCTTGGAGACAGCGGAGACCTACAGCTGAAAGAGGAATGTTCTGCACCACACACAGTGCATATAGACTGGGACACGTTTTATTTGTAAAGAGCCGAGGTGACGTGCAGCAGCCCCTCGACCACGACTACCGCCAGGCGCAAAAAGTCATATCTAGTGCCATAATTCATATTATCTGGATCTAATCAGACTGAGCAACTGAGCATGTGTGACCACTAGTACTGAGCATGTGTGACCACTAGTACTGAGCATGTGTGACCACTAGTACTTAGCATGTGTGACCACTAGTACTGAGCACGTGTGACCAGTGACCACTAGTACTGAGCATGTGTGACCACTAGTACTGAGCATGTGTGACCACTAGTACTGAGCATGTGTGAGCACTAGTACTTAGCATGTGTGAGCACTGGTACTGAGCATGTGTGACCACTAATACTGAGCATGTGTGAGCACTAGTGCTGAGCATGTGTGACCACTAATACTGAGCATGTGACCACTAGTACTGAGCATGTGTGACCACTAGTGCTGAGCATGTGTGACCAGTAGTACTGAGCATGTGTGACCACTAGTGCTGAGCATGTGTGACCACTAGTGCTGAGCATGTGTGACCACTAGTACTAAGCATGTGTGAGCACTAGTACTTAGCATGTGTGAGCACTAGTACTTAGCATGTGTGACCACTGGTACTGAGCATGTGTGACCACTAATACTGAGCATGTGTGACCACTAGTACTGAGCATGTGTGAGCACTACTGCTGAGCATGTGTGACCACTAATACTGAGCATGTGACCACTAGTACTGAGCATGTGTGACCACTAGTGCTGAGCATGTGTGACCACTAGTACTGAGCATGTGTGACCACTAGTGCTGAGCATGTGTGACCACTAGTGTTGAGCATGTGTGACCACTAGTGCTGAGCATGTGTGACCACTAGTGCTGAGCATGTGTGACCATTAGTACTGAGCATGTGTGACCACTAGTGCTGAGCATGTGTGACCACTAGTGCTGAGCATGTGTGACCACTAGTGCTGAGCATGTGTGACCACTAGTACTGAGCATGTGTCTGTGACCACTAGTGCTGAGCATGTGTGACCACTAGTGCTGAGCATGTGTGACCACTAGTGCTGAGCATGTGTGACCATTAGTACTGAGCATGTGTGACCATTAGTACTGAGCATGTGTGACCACTAGTGCTGAGCATGTGTGACCACTAGTGCTGAGCATGTGTGACCACTAGTACTGAGCAGGTGTGACCACTAGTACTGAACACATTAGGTGGATTTTCTGTTAGGGAATGAAAAGAGCAGCAATGGGCGCCATAACAAGTATGTGCCAGTGATATCTAACACCCAGGAATGATTCCCATTAGGCCGGCGTCACACTGGCGACAGAATCGGACGACTGCAATGCGATGAAAATCGATTGCAGTCTGCCCTATGTTAATCTATGGAGCAGCTCCCAGTATCCGATTTTTTGTGGTCCGTTTTAAACGTCCGAGTGCAATCGCAGCATGCTGCGATTGTCACCGATTGTGGGTCGACTATCGCCAATGCAAGTCTATGGGAGCGATGAAAAATCTGATTACAAACGGACCGCATGTGTGACTTGCGATGAAATCGCATCGGTGTCCTTTCGAAAAGCCGGCAATTCATCCCCGGCTATACTGTAAAATCACACTGACAGCTTTAATAAAGAATAGAAAGAATAGATATACACACATAGAATACATATATGTATATATATATATATATTACTATATGTAATTGTGACATGTATATATATATATATATTTATATTTCCTAGACTTCTACATACTGTAATAGCCGCAAATTCAATTGCCGGCTTCTGTGAAATCACAGAAGCCGACATGAAATGATACATTGTTTCCACACAGTTAACCATGTCATTTCCTGTATTTTGATATTTGTTTAGAACTTACAATTACATGAGTGTATTTGCTAAATTTCAGACATGTAGGGGTTAATTAAAGGTGTAAATTCGTTGACAAAAAAATGCGTGGGCTCCCGCTGTATTTTCTCCACCAGACAGACAAAGCAAGCGAGTGGGGGCAGATAATAATAGCCTAGGGAGGGTACTTTTTTTTTGTGCCCCCCCTGGCTACTAACATCTGCCCCCAGACACCCCAGAAAGGGCAAATCTATAATTAGATTCGCCCTTTCTGGCACTTTGCCCGTCTATTCCCATTGCCCTGTAGCGGTGGCGAATGGGTTAATAATCTCACCTTAATGTCACCTTAGTATTGAAAGGTGACCTTAAGGCAGCTTAATAATTGAGAGCTGTCAATTAGACAACTATCAATTATTAATCCTATTGAAGTAAATAAAAAAACACACACAGTTTAAGAATAAATAATTTTAATGAAATAAAAACAGATATTTTTGACCATCTTTTATTTAAGTCTTAATCCGTTCGAAGCCTTGTTCTTTTAAAATAAATATAAAATAATAAAACAACATTATTCTTACCTATCTGGCAATCTGTCCCGTCCCACGATGTAATCCTTCACAAAGGGTTAACTAGCAATCAGATAAGCAGCGCAAGTAATCCTGCGTGCTCATCTGATAGCTCCTGAATGAATGAGCTTATCTCCTGCCGACAGGAGAGGATGTGATTAATGAATGAAGCTTAATTGATTGTATCCACTTTCACGTTAGGTCAGGTCACTCAAGTGAAAGTTGTAATAAATCAATTAAGCTCCATTCATGAATCTATTCCTCTCCTTTCGCTGGGAGAGTAACTTATTCATTCAGGGGAATACAGGTCTGAGACAGCATTATTAGCTCTCTGCGACCTGTAACCTGTTAACCCTTTCTGATGGATTACAGCGTGGGACCTGACTGTACTTCGGATTGGTAAGAATCATTTTGCTTTTTTATTTTATTTTTATTACAGGAAATGGTTTTAGCAGGAAAATAAAATATTGTCAAAAACTGTGTGATTATTTCATTAAACTTCTTTTTTATTAAACTGTGTGTGTTTGATTTTTCTATCATACAATAGGATTAATAATTGATAGTTGTCTAATTGACAGCTCTCAATTATTAACCTGCCTTAAGGTCACCTTTCAATACTAAGGTGACATTAAGGTGAGATTATTAACCCATTCGCCACCGCTACAGGGCAATGGGAATAGACGGGCAAAGTGCCAGAAAGGGCGAATCTAATTATAGATTTGCCCTTTCTGGGGTGTCTGGGGGCAGATGTTAGTAGCCAGTGGGGGCACAAAAAATGTACCCTCCCTAGGCTGTTATTATCTGCCCCACTCGCTTGCTTTGTCTGTCTGGTGGAGAAAATACAGCGGGAGCCCACGCATTTTTTTTCAATGAAATTACACCTTTAATTAACCCCTACATGTCTGAAATTTTGCACAAATACACTCATGTAATTGTAAGTTCTAAACAAATATCAAAATACAGGAAATGACATGGTTAACTGTGTGGAAACAATGTATCATTTCATGTCGGCTTCTGTGATTTCACAAAAGCCGGCAATTGAATTAGCGGCTATAACAGTATGTTGAAGTCTAGGAACTATAAATATATGTATATATACATGTCACAATGACATGTGTGTATATATATATATATATATATATATATATATATATATATATTGTGTTCTATGTGTATATATCTATTCTTTTTTTGTGATTGAAATACTATTCTTTTGGATCCATTATATGTCAGTTTTGCAAGCCTGCGAGAAATTCTCGCAAGTCGGATGAAAATCGGATGTTACAAGGTACACACACATGCGACTAAATCGCATCTTTGAAGGAAAATCGGATGCCAGAAGGATGTGTGATGTTTGCATTTTGATCCGACAATCGACCGTCTAAAACGGACCAATTTTTTGTCGTTGTGTGTGACGCCGGCCTTACATATTTATTCATGGGACACACATTAACCCCTTTACGACCTACAACATCACTAATCCTACCCATTGCCGCCCCTGTCACATGATCGCGGGGTACTGATGAGTTGGCATAACAACCCATGGTCTGCAGGAGACCCCTGTGGTTGTCATTGCCGCTTGGCTATGAGCGCCACACAGTGGCCAGCGTTCATAGCAGATGAGTATTTCTGCTACAGAAAGCAGGGCTGAAGCCCTGCTCTGTGTAGCACAAGCAATCAGACGATCGCAGCTTCATGACTTTTGAAGCAAGTAAAAAGTAGAAAAAAACGTTTTTAAAAATAATAAAAAAAATAAAATAATATTAATAATACAAGTTCAAATCGCCCCCAATGCAAAAAACAAAACAAGAATATACACATATTTGGTATCGCTGTGTTCAGAAACGCTTGATCTATCAAAATATGTAAAGAATTAATCCGATCAGTAAGCGGCATAAGGAGAGAAAAAATCAAACCGCTGCAACATTGCAATAAAATGCAATAACAGGCGATCAAAAAATCGTACCTACACCCAAATAGTATCAATAAAAACATCAGCGCCTCACCCAGCCCCAGATCCCCAAAAATGGAGACGTTATGGGTCTCAGAAAAATGACGCCTTTTTTTTGCAAACTTTAGATTTTTTTTCCACCACTGAAATAAAAAAATAACTGATACATGTGTGGTATCTGCGAACTCATAATGACCCGGAGAATCATAATGGTAAGTCAATTTTAGCATTAAGTGAGCTTGTTAAAAAAAAAAACAAACATAGTGGAATTGCACTTTTTTTGGCAATTTTACAGCACTTTGAAAATTTCTCCCATTTTTCAGTACATGTTGTGGTAAAAACCAATGATATCCTTCAAAAGTACAATAATAGAAAAGTGTTAGCTCTGGGAAGAAAGGGAGCAAAATAAAAAAATAGAAACGCAAAAAAGCGGAAAACTCCAAGGTCGTGAAGGGGTTACTTACTCGCTAATATTAACATTGCAATTATACAGTATGTAATCTGCGATAAAGCCTCCCTCAGACCTTGTACATATTGATTTTATTGGTCATTGTTCTTGCGTGTTTGCTCATGACTTTATTATTACTTCTGCAATCTAAATGCATGACTTCTAAATAAATAATATTTTATAGCTACTTGGGTCTTATAAGCTCCTGCCTGGCACTGCGATACACCAAGCATGTGAAGATTGAAGATACTGCACTTTTGATTGACCTGCACACTGCTTAATGGGGTGGTCCGAAGCCCAAAGTAATTTCCATCCTAAATCTCTACCTATTTAGGGCCATAATGTAAACTTTTAGTATACGCCAATTAAAAATTCCCTTCACTTCCTAACTGTACTTAAACTGTTTTTTTTTCACTTCCTTTTTGATAACGCTTCATTAGAGAATCCCAGTGCATGCTGGGATACTCAAATGCTGCCCCCTCCCTGAAACGTAGAGTCATCAGTGACTTGTTTCAGTGGCTGGGCTAATCAATGCGTGTTGCGCACAATGACAGTGCACTCTCTGTTGACGGCTCAGATCAGCAGTAACGAGCCGGCAGCAGAGCACAATGTTGCAATACTGGGCGTGCAGAGACCAGTGATGTCACTTGTGGGGGCGACTGTTGTGAATGGGTTTGAGATGAGTTCTGAGCAGAGGCTTCCTCTGGTGGTTACAAGCGGTGCTGGTCTGTCCAGTGAAGATTGTGAGGACTGGGAATCAGGTGTTACTGACTGGTCTTATATAAGGGAGTCACCTTCCCATCAGGGTTGCCGGTGATCAATTGTTCTGGTCTGAATCCTTCATTCCTGTTTCCCTTGTAGCCTGCTGTGTCGTGTCTGCATCTCCTGCTAACAGATAAGACATTTTCTTCTTTTTGTTTTTGTGCTATATTTTTGCATTTTGTCCTGCACTTCTGTGGGGGCCTTCTGGGTCCCCTCCGGGGGCTTTTGCCCTCTCAGTTTAGTTCAGCCACTGATGTTTGTACTTTTGCTTTTCCCAGTTTTTTCAGTGGCTGCTGTTTTGATTTTGTTACACCAGAGAACTAATTTAGGTGGAAGAGGTCGTGTGATCTCAGGTGTTTTTTGAAATTAGTAGAGTTGGTGCTTTTCAGGGTTTTCTGGGATTGCAGTAAGTACCCTTCCTATCCTTTTCTATTTAGTTAGTTTGGGCCCCAGCGTTTGCTCATACTATTTTCTGTCTGTGTCTGTATTTCATCTTGTCTAACCGCCATTACTTGTTTGGGGGCTTTCTATTATCTTTGGGGTTCTGCTCCGGGGCAGATAGCTTTCCTCTTTCTATCTTTAGGTGTAGTTAGTTTCTTAGGCTGTGACGAGGCGTCTAGGACCAACGTAGGAACGCTCCACGGCTGCCTCTAGTTGTGGTGGTTAGTCAGGGTACTGCAATCCTATAGATTCCAACTGCTCTGGTGTATTGCCTTTTATACCTGCACTCCTCAGCTACCGAAACATAACAGTATCACCGGCCCAAAAAATTGAAAATTGTATGGTACTCACAGAAGGGAAAAAATATTGTGAAAGAAAAAAGGTTGTCAGAGTTGTCAGAGATATTTTTCTGTTTCTTGCATTTTTTTCCCTCTGTATCTCTGGGTGCTGGGGAGGATCTTTTCTCTCAATGGAGTTTGCACAGTTGTCTGGCCGTGTGGATCAGCTTGCCACTGAGGTTCAGAGTATTGCTGCATATCTTGCTAGGTTGCCTGTTGTGGAACCTAGGATTCCCATGCCAGATTTGTTTTTAGGGGATCGAGCTAAGTTTCAGAATTTCAAAAATAATTGTAAATTGTTTTTTGCCTTAAAATCTAAGTCCTCAGGGAACGCAGCGCAGCAGGTTCAAATTATCATCTCTCTCCTGCGTGGCGATCCTCAGGATTGGGCTTTTTCCCTGACACCTGGGGATCCTGTTTTGAGTGATGTTGATGCATTTTTTCAGGCTTTGGGGTTATTGTACGATGAGCCTAATGTCACTGATCAAGCTGAAAAAGCCTTGTTGGCATTAAATCAGGGGCCTTATGACGCTGAGTTATACTGTCAGAGATTCCGTAGGTGGGCAGTCCTGACCAAATGGAATGACGACGCTTTGGCAGCCCTTTTCCGGAAGGGTCTGTCAGATAATGTAAAGGATGTTATGGTGGGATTCCCTGTCCCCTCTGGTCTCAATGATTCTATGTCATTAGCGATTCAAATTGACAGACGTTTGCGTGAGCGGAGAAGTATGCGTGGATTAGTGTTGCCTTGTGAACCAGCTTCTGAACCCATGCAGTGTGATAGAGTGGTGTCTGGGGCACAGCGTCATGAGTTTCGAAAGTGCAATGGGTTATGTTTCTTCTGTGGTGATGCCTCTCATGCTATTTCAGTCTGCCCTAAGCGGGGAAGACGTTTTGCACGCTCAGTTGTCTTGGGTAATGTTCAGACTAAGTTTTTATTAACTGTCACTCTGATATGCTCTCTGTCCTCATTTTCTGCTCAGGCTTTCGTTGATTCTGGAGCAGCTATTAACCTGATGGATTATGATTTTGCTAAACGTTGTGGGTTTCCCTTGATACCCCTACAGAAGTCTATTCCCTACTGGGGATCGATTCTACCCCTTTGGCTGAGAATAAACCCCAGTTTTCTACTCAGGTGATAATGAGAGTTGAACCTGATCACCAGGAGTGCTGCAAATTTTTGGTTCTGTATAATCTGCATGACATTATCGTGCTGGGTTTCCCTTGGTTACAGTCTCATAATCCTGTTTTGGATTGGAAATCTGTGTCTGTAACCAGTTGGGGCTGCCAATGTGTTAATACCAACACTCCTGTTTTTTCTGCCTCCCCCCAGGCTCAGGATGTTCCTGACTTTTTGATTGATTTTTCTGATGTGTTTAGCGAAAGTAAATCTGCATCCTTGCCTCCCCATAGGAGCTATGACTGCGCTATTGAATTAGTGCCGGGTAGTAAATTCCCTAAAGGTCCCTTTTTAACTTGTCTGTACCTGAACATGACGCTATGCGGTCTTATATCAAGGAATCATTGGAGAAGGGTCATATCAGACCATCCTCTTCACCCTTAGGTGCCGTTTTTTTCTTTGTGGCCAAAAAAGATGGTTCATTAAGGCCGTGTATTGATTATCGTCTCTTGAACAATATTACTGTGAAATATCAATACCCGTTACCCTTGATTTCTGACCTGTTTTCCAGGGTGAAAAACGCTACTTGGTTTACCAAGCTTGACCTCAGGGGGGCGTATAACCTTATTCGCATTAAGCACGGGGATGAATGGAAGACGGCATTCAATACCCCTGAAGGGCATTTTGAGTACCTAGTGATGCCCTTTGGGCTCACTAATGCTCCTTCCGTCTTCCAGTCCTTCATGAATGACATTTTCAGGGATTTTGTGGACAAATTTCTGATTGTTTATTTGGATGATATCTTGATTTTTTCTAATGACTGGGACTCTCATGTGAAACATGTTCGAACTGTATTCCAGATTTTGAGAGAGAATGCTCTGTATGTGAAGGGATCAAAGTGTCTTTTTGGCGTACAGAGGATCTCATTTCTGGGATTCATTTTGTCCCCATCTGTTATTGAAATGGACCGGTCAAGGTTCAGGCCATCTGTGATTGGGTCCAACCTACTTCATTAAAGGCTCTTCAGAGATTTTTGGGTTTTGCCAATTTTTATCGTAAATTTATTGGTAATTTCTCGGTTATTGTTAAACCATTAACTGATTTGACCAGAAAGGGTTCTGATGTGGTGAATTGGCCTCCTGAGGCAGTCTCTGCATTTCAGGAACTTAAGCAGAGATTCACTTCTGCTCCTGTTCTACGGCAGCCTGATGTTTCTCTGCCATTTCAGGTGGAGGTTGATGCCTCTGAAATTGGGGCAGGTGCCGTTTTGTCCCAAAAAGATCCAGAGACCTCTAAAAGTAACCCTTGTGCCTTTTTCTCTCGAAAATTTTCTCCTACTGAACGTAATTATGACGTGGGTAATCGGGAGTTATTGGCCATGAAGTGGGCTTTTGAAGAGTGGAGACATTGGCTGGAGGGAGCCAAACATCAGGTGGTGGTCCTTACGGACCATAAGAATCTGGTCTATCTGGAATCTGCCAAGCGACTCAATCCTAGACAGGCCAGGTGGGCCTTGTTTTTCACACGTTTTAATTTTGTGGTTTCCTTTCTTCCTGGCACTAAGAATGTTAAGGCGGATGCCCTCTCGAGGAGTTTCCTTGCGGACTCTCCTGAGTTATCTGATCCTTCTGTTATTTTGAAAGAGGGTGTAGTTCTTTCCGCCATCTCGCCCAATTTGAGACTTGCTCTGGAGGGGTATCAGGAGGATAGGCCCGAGTGCTGCCCTGTTGGAAAATTGTTTGTCCCGGACCAGTGGAAAAAGAGTGTGATGTCTGAGATTCATTGTTCCGCATTGGCTGGGCATCCCGGAATTTTTGGTACCAGAGACTTGGTTAGTCGGTCCTTTTGGTGGCCTACCTTGTCTCGTGATGTCAGGGAATTTGTGCAGTCCTGCGGGACTTGCTCTCGCTCCAAGCCTTGCTCTCGCTCTAGTGGTTTGTTGATGCCATTGCCTGTGCCCAAGAGACCATGGACCCATATCTCTATGGATTTAATTTCCAACCTTCCTGTTTCTCAGAGAATGACCACCATCTGGGTAATTTGTGATAGGTTTTCCAAAATGATACATCTTGTGCCATTACCTAAGTTGCCTTCCTCCTCTGAATTGGTGCCGTTGTTCCTTCAGCACGTGGTTCGTTTACACGGCATTCCTGAGAACATTGTGTCTGACAGAGGAGTCCAGTTTGTTTCCAGATTTTGGAGGACTTTTTGTTCTAAACTGGGTGTTCAATTGTCTTTCTCTTCGGCATTTCATCCTCAGACCAATGGTCAAACTGAGAGAACAAACCAGACATTGGAGACTTATCTAAGATGCTTTGTGTCTGCTGATCAGGATGACTGGGTCTCTTTTTTGCCTTTGGCTGAGTTTGCTCTTAATAATAGGGCTAGCTCTGCCACTTTGATGTCTCCGTTTTTCTGTAATTCTGGGTTTCACCCTCGATTTTCTTCAGGACAGACGGAGGCTTCTGTCTGTCCAGGTGTTGACTCTGTTGTGGAGCGTATGCAACAGATTTGGGACCAGGTAGTGGAGAGATTGTCCCTCTCTCAGGAGAAGGCCCAGCGGTTTGCTAACCGGCATAGGACTGATGGTCCTCGTTTTAAAGTGGGGGACTTGGTCTGGTTGTCCTCAAAGAATATTCCTATGAGAGTGGCATCTCCTAAATTTAAGCCTAGGTTCATTGGACCTTATAAGATCATGGAGATTATTAATCCTGTTTCTTTTCGTTTGCTTCTTCCAGGGACATTTAAGATCCATAACGTGTTCCACAAGTCCTTGTTGAAGAGGTTTGTTGAGCCAGTGGTTCCTGCTGCTGTGCCTCCTGACCCTGTTTTGGTTGAGGGCAATCTGGAGTATGTGGTTGAGAAAATATTAGATTCTCCTTTTTCTAGACGGAAACTCCAGCATTTGGTTAAATGGAGAGGTTATGGTCAGGAAGACAATTCTTGGGTGTTTGCTTCGGACATCCATGCTAGGAGACTTATCCGTGCGTATCATAGAACTCATCCTGACCGACCTGGTTGCTCAAATGAGGGTTCGGTGACCCCTCCTCAAGGGGGGGGCACTGTTGTGAATGGGTTTGAGATGAGTTCTGAGCAGAGGCTTCCTCTGGTGGTTACAAGCGGTGCTGTTCTGTCCAGTGAAGATTGTGAGGACTGGGAATCAGGTGTTACTGACTGGTCTTATATAAGGGAGTCACCTTCCCATCAGGGTTGCCGGTGATCAATTGTTCTGGTCTGAATCCTTCATTCCTGTTTCCCTTGTAGCCTGCTGTGTGGTGTCTGCATCTCCTGCTAACAGATAAGACATTTTCTTCTTTTTGTTTTTGTGCTATATTTTTGCATTTTGTCCTGCACTTCTGTGGGGGCCTTCTGGGTCCCCTCCGGGGGCTTTTGCCCTCTCAGTTTAGTTCAGCCACTGATGTTTGTACTTTTGATTTTTCCAGTTTTTTCAGTGGCTGCTGTTTTGATTTTGTTACACCAGAGAACGAATTTAGGTGGAAGAGGTCGTGTGATCTCAGGTGTTTTTGAAATTAGTAGAGTTGGTGCTTTTCAGGGTTTTCTGGGATTGCAGTAAGTACCCTTCCTATCCTTTTCTATTTAGTTAGTTTGGGCCCCAGCGTTTGCTCATACTATTTTCTGTCTGTGTCTGTATTTCATCTTGTCTAACCACCATTACTTGTTTGGGGGCTTTCTATTATCTTTGGGGTTCTGCTCCGGGCAGATAGCTTTCCTATTTCTATCTTTAGGTGTAGTTAGTTTCTCAGGCTGTGACGAGGCGTCTAGGACCAACGTAGGAACGCTCCACGGCTGCCTCTAGTTGTGGTGGTTAGTCAGGGTACTGCAATCCTATAGATTCCAACTGCTCTGGTGTATTGCCTTTTTTACCTGCACTCCTCAGCTACCGAAACATAACAGGCGACGCTGGTCTCTGCATGCCATATATTCTGACAATACTCTCTGTTGCTCTATTGTACAATGATATTACAACGTTTCAAACAGTTTTATGGTCTTTTGGGTACCAAGTAAAATAAGTTTTCTGAGAATCAAAAAGAATCCCTGAAGTGTACCTGATGTTTCACACAAAACCAGTAATGAAGACTGGTCTTTTTTATATAATCACAAACCAGCTAAAACTTCTTTTGGTGCACTTACCCATCTAATATCCCAGCACTGCAGTATATGAATTGGATGCTTTTTTTTCTTTCTTATAATTTTAGACTTTTTCTTGGAGGTAACTGCTGGTATGTAGAAACTTGTTTCTAAACCTGAGCGTGAAATCTCAGTTCCAATTATACTGATCTATGAAAAAAAAAGCAATAAGAATAACGTCTTACCATGAATAACCTATGAGTATTACAAGAATTTGCTTCTTGTGGGTTTTTAATCCTCCTTTAATTGCTTGGGGCCAATTCACTGAAATCAATCTTCTTATGTGGTTCATTGTAGCTCAGAAAATGAGAACATGGATTTGTTCCTTTTTTTATAGCACAGTTCATACATGGACAAAAGTCCCCCGTTCTACCGATAGATGGGCGTCTTAGTGGTTGTATTTTCACCAATCAAGTAATAATGACCTATTCTGTGGATATGGACTATTTGTTTGTAAGGTGAAGAGCAAGAACAGACAGAAGGAGGTTACCTCCCTCGATCCGTGTCCGGAACCATATGGTGGTGCAGCAGGGTTCCCGGGGGGGGGGGAGAAGACTGATTGACCTGGACTGACCGCACCATGTGACCGTCAGGAGATGTGGGGGACGTGCAGGGGTGGTGGACCAGAAGCCAGAAGGGCGGAAGGCGCGAAAGCAGTGACGAGCCGGCATCCTTGCGCCGCAGTAAAGAGGGGACTCCGGCCAGTGCCCTGACTTAGTAGTACGTAACATAAGGAGTGTTACTTGTGAGTGCGGAAGCCCCGGTGTCTGGCATTGGTTTTCCACAGGAAAGTACAGAGACAGTAACCCGTACGCGCGGCCCCTATTTTCCCCCGGTGACAGGCCGGAGCCCCTGAGTGTTCCGGAGAGACTTTACAGCTTGCGGATCATCGTTTCTGCGGAGAGACTGTTAGCCTGACATATAGAGACTCGTAGCAGTATACACTGAGTTCCACAGCGTTCCCCCTGTCTCGATCTTCAACCCCAGAGTTTTCCCGTTGTTTCCAAGAATAGGAGAGAGACATTGGAGACCACAAGTGCCGCTGTTGACTGTGCCTACGTTGGAGAAGGCGACCTCTTCAATCAAGGTTTCATCGAACTGATAAGTTCCCAGAATACCCTTTTTCTTCTTCTGTTGTTTGGGCTGAACTGTTGGTTAATCTTGCCTAGCTTAAGTATACTGTGGAAATTACGTTTGCTCTGTCAGTTTAACCCCAACTGTTTCTCCCTGCGAGGAGATACTCTCCCCTGTAAATATACCCTTTAAAGCCCCGTCACACTAAGCGAGATCGCTGAAGCGTCACCGATTTTGTGACGCAACAGCAACCTAGCCAGCGATCTCGCTTAGTGTGACACGCAGCGACGACCAGCCCCCCTACTGGGTATCGCTGATCATCGTCGAATGGCCTGGACCATTTTTTCATCGTTGGTCTCCCGCTGGCCAGCGCGCATCGCTGTGTGTGACAGCAGGAGACCAACGATCAGCCAGCTCACAGCGCGTACAGCAGAAGCTGGGAGCTGGTATCTAGGGTACACATCTGGTAACTAAGCGCGGCGCAGGGCTTAGTTACCCGATGTGTACATTGGATACCAGCTCCCAGCGCGTACAGAAGAATGCTGGGAAATGGTATCTAGGGTACATATCGGGTAACTAAGCGCTGCGCGGTGCTTAGTTACCCGATGTGTACATTGGATACCAGCTCCCAGCGCGTACAGCAGAATGCTGGGAGATGGTATCTAGGGTACATATCGGGTAACTAAGCGCTGCGCGGTGCTTAGTTACCCGATGTGTACATTGGATACCAGCTCCCAGCGCGTACAGCAGAAGCTGGGAGCTGGTATCTAGGGTACACATCCGGTAACTAAGCGCTGTGCAGGGCTTAGTTACCCGATGTGTACATTGGATACCAGCTCCCAGCGTGTACAGCAGAATGCTGGGAGATGGTATCTAGGGTACATATCGGGTAACTAAGTGCTGCGCAGGGCTTAGTTACCCGATGTGTACATTGGATACCAGCTCCCAGCGCGTACAGCAGAAGCTGGGAGATGGTATCTAGGGTACATATCAGGTAACTAAGTGCGGCGCAGCGCTTAGTTACCCGATGTGTACACTGGATACCAGCGTGCTCGCTGGTCCTGATCGCTGGTGAGTCTGCCCATGTGACAGCTCACCAGCGATCAGCTGACGATGTCCCAGCGATCCCATCCACGTCAGATCGTTGGTGGGATCCCTGGGACATTGAAGAGTGTGACGGGGCCCTAACTTTTGGTCTGTCTCTTGTCCGTGGTGACATTCTCAGCTCCTGATCGATTCTTACATTATTACATGTTCTCTCTGGAATACACCTTTAAGTATCAAGTCCGATTATCCACTATATCTGCAGAAAAATCTGGCAGAAGACCTGGCTAGCATTACAAAGAGTACTCTATCCACAACAGAAAACGTGCTGGTAAATCTGTACAATTCAGGGTGGATTTTTTTAGCAATCCTTCCCCATGTGAACATAACTTTGCAAAAGGAAATATAAGCATTATCCTTTAGGAATTCTGTGTACTTCAGAGTTTTCTGCATATGCATATACTTACTACCTGGCATCATTAATGATGCTGTTAACCATTACTAACATATTCTATGGTTTTTAGCTTTCACCGTTCTCATAGGAAAGATCCCTAGTGAGAACGGTTTTGTTGTAAATTTGCATTGACAGGCCATTTGTCAAGAAGCCTTCTTATGCTTCTAATCAGTTTTGGGGAATATGGATAAAGTTTGTGTTTTCTGTGTAATAACCCTACATGGGTTTGAAGTTTATGAGATTTGCCAAGTTTACTTTATGAGACTGACGTAGTTGGACGGAGCGCTAGTGAAGGTAACGTGATCTCATTATAAACATAGCCAGGCCTTGGCGTGTAAGTTCAGTGCAGGACAAGGTACAGTCCTCCTAAATATACAGTGAGATAAATCTTCAGGATACAGTAAATCTACTCGTGTATACAAAGTAGTAAGTTCCGGAGTCTCTGCTGCCGCGTCAAGATGTTGTAAAACAACAAAAAAATCTTCCTGTGACTTGTTAACTTACTATCTTGAAAATAATCATTTATCCCCTATTTTTAGGACAGGGGATAGCTTACTGATCGCTGTGCTCAGCTTTCTCCAGCAGACCCATAAAAAGTGACTGGAGCCACAGTCTGTTATCTTCACCTCTGCTCCATCCAACATGGGGCTGCAGAGAATGGTTCCCAGGTTCCAGAGCCATGTTCTTGGAATCGCTGAGGGTCCCATCAGTCGGACCCCTAGCGATCAGTAAGTTATCCCCTATCCTATGGAAACACAAGTAATGGAATGAAACTGAACGGGAGAAGATACAGATTAGATATTAGAAAAAACTTTTTGACAGTGAGGGTGATGAATGAGTGGAACAGGCTGTAACGAGAGGTGGTGAGTTCTCCTTCAATGGAAGTCTTCACACAGAGGCTGGACAGACTTCTGTCTGACATGGTTTAGTGATTCCTGCATTGAGCAGGGGGTTGGACCAGATGACCCTTGAGGTCCCTTCCAACTCTAACATTCTATGGTTCTATGGATGGATGGGGGGAGAGATACCTTACTATCTTGAAAATGGCAGGAAATAGACCTCTAAGTGGGTTCCTTTGATGAGATTTTAACACTGATGTCCTTAGGATAGATCATTAATTTCAGAAAATTGAGGTTTTGAATTTAATTGCCCTTGAATGCCATTACACCAATCAGCTAACTGAAGAGGCCCAGGTCACAGTGCCATACATTCAAAAGACAAAAAACCTGACTAGCACATCCAGACTAATGTGAACTAGGTGCAAACCAAAAGGAGCTACCCTCATGTAAAACATCCAAAAAAAGGCTGCACTCAAGCATACTAAAGCATGACAACATAGAATATATAAAATTTTGAATAGCAATATGGCTTTGGAATATAAGGAAAAATTTGAGACGCTTAGTATAAACATTTGGCCAAACATTTTAAAGCTCAACAACCATCGTCAAGGTGGTCTCAATTCTGTTGAGTCCCTAACCTAATGTGAACATACCTCTATTAGGCTGATATCTGAATTTCTGGGCGAATATGCACCTCTGTCAGTAATGCCTGCATTTATGGGTCAAGTAGGGAGCTGGTGTAATTAAAATCACCACCTGGTGGGAGCAGAGTGCTCGGTCAGTAAGCTAACATTCAAAAGACAAAAAACCTGACTAGCACATCCAGACTAATGTGAACTAGGTGCAAACCAAAGGGAGCTACCCTCATGTAAAACATCCAAAAAAAGGCTGCACTCAAGCATACTAAAGCATGACAACATAGAATATATGAAATTTTGAATAGCAATATGGCTTTGGAATATAAGGAAAAATTTGAGACGCTTAGTATAAACATTTGGCCAAACATTTTAAAGCTCAACAACCATCGTCAAGGTGGTCTCAATTCTGTTGAGTCCCTAACCTAATGTGAACATACCTCTATTAGGCTGATATCTGAATTTCTGGGCGAATATGCACCTCTGTCAGTAATGCCTGCATTTATGGGTCAAGTAGGGAGCTGGTGTAATTAAAATCACCACCTGGTGGGAGCGGAGTGCTCGGTCAGTAAGCTAACATTCAAAAGACAAAAAACCTGACTAGCACATCCAGACTAATGTGAACTAGGTGCAAACCAAAGGGAGCTACCCTCATGTAAAACATCCAAAAAAAGGCTGCACTCAAGCATACTAAAGCATGACAACATAGAATATATGAAATTTTGAATAGCAATATGGCTTTGGAATATAAGGAAAAATTTGAGACGCTTAGTATAAACATTTGGCCAAACATTTTAAAGCTCAACAACCATCGTCAAGGTGGTCTCAATTCTGTTGAGTCCCTAACCTAATGTGAACATACCTCTATTAGGCTGATATCTGAATTTCTGGGCGAATATGCACCTCTGTCAGTAATGCCTGCATTTATGGGTCAAGTAGGGAGCTGGTGTAATTAAAATCACCTGGTGGGAGCGGAGTGCTCGGTCAGTAAGCTAACATTCAAAAGACAAAAAACCTGACTAGCACATCCAGACTAATGTGAACCAGGTGGTGATTTTAATTACACCAGCTCCCTACTTGACCCATAAATGCAGGCATTACTGACAGAGGTGCATATTCGCCCAGAAATTCAGATATCAGCCTAATAGAGGTATGTTCACATTAGGTTAGGGACTCAACAGAATTGAGACCACCTTGACGATGGTTGTTGAGCTTTAAAATGTTTGGCCAAATGTTTATACTAAGCGTCTCAAATTTTTCCTTATATTCCAAAGCCATATTGCTATTCAAAATTTCATATATTCTATGTTGTCATGCTTTAGTATGCTTGAGTGCAGCCTTTTTTTGGATGTTTTACATGAGGGTAGCTCCCTTTGGTTTGCACCTAGTTCACATTAGTCTGGATGTGCTAGTCAGGTTTTTTGTCTTTTGAATGTTAGCTTACTGACCGAGCACTCCGCTACCACCAGGTGGTGATTTTAATTACACCAGCTCCCTACTTGACCCATAAATGCAGGCATTACTGACAGAGGTGCATATTCGCCCAGAAATTCAGATATCAGCCTAATAGAGGTATGTTCACATTAGGTTAGGGACTCAACAGAATTGAGACCACCTTGACGATGGTTGTTGAGCTTTAAAATGTTTGGCCAAATGTTTATACTAAGCGTCTCAAATTTTTCCTTATATTCCAAAGCCATATTGCTATTCAAAATTTCATATATTCTATGTTGTCATGCTTTAGTATGCTTGAGTGCAGCCTTTTTTTGGATGACAGTGCCATACATTGCCTTGTGGCCTGAAGTGGTACTGCATGCTTTTCCCATTAACGTGTACGGGAGACATCTTGCAAGCCCATTAGCTGCCATAACACAATATACAGAGTTCTGTCACTTCCAGTTAGCTGTGGTCCCTTCAATCAGTTGGATGTGATTTGATAATGGTCACCCCTGACTAATCCCTTGAACTAATATAGAGTTGTGCTGGGTCTAGAAGAGTGGGAGCAGCTCTTTCTAGCATCTCTTTGCTCTAGCTGTATGTGATTAGAGCACAAAAAAGGGTCTGTTCACTTGGGAGAACTGTTTCGATAATTAGGTTCAGTCTTCGTGAAATCTGGCACTTCCTAAATAAGATTCCCTCGCTTCCTTGGTAATATAGGCCTCTCCATATGCATAAAAAATGTCTATCTACAACTGTGTGTGCAAGAATAGTATATGGATCGTTTGTAGTTCAATAGCGCAATGCAATGCACCATTTATGTGTCTGTGACAGAAGCTGCCTGTTTTGGAGGTATAAGTGGGCCCCTTTAACTTTTGGGCCCCTGTTGCACCAGTAGTACTTGTCAGCATCACAACTGAGGTCAGTGATTGGCTGCAAGAATCACATGGACGTGTGATGTCATCACTGTGAGACAAGTAAAAACAAAAAAAGGGACCACCAGATGAGTAATAGTTTTCTTTTTGTATTTTATTACTTTTCCTACTGTTAGGCTAATTTATAAAACTCCTGGTAAACCCTTTAAAACATCATAATCCCTGGTTGCATAGAGTGTTCCTTTTTAAAGCGTGGTCTGCAAAGTTCTTGGAAGTCTATTTAGCGGCGTAATCGTGTACATTGAAAGACAGAAGTTGCAGACTTCCATCTGTGGATACAATGACAATAAACATTTCCATCTGCAAGTGAGACAGACCAGGGTTTAACATGAGTATTGGAAATAAAACTTGGACTGGAAGGATGGGAATATTCAGCCTGATGAGAAATAGACTTTTCCCCTGAGTAGCAATCACTTTACAAAGGATGTGGCCAGGAGCGGGGAGAGAGCACCGCACAGCTGGACCTCTGTGTAATTAGTGACATTTTGTAACCTGACACGACTCCCTTGTCCAGTAAGGTTTTTAGTCCCCATTTAATTTGCATACCACTTCCTGAAATAGTGTTGTAATTTTGGAGCATATATGAAGAAATCGAATAGTATTGATCTGGATGACTCTTCCACATGGTCCATGCAGCCGCACATAATAGCATTATTTATATCCCATCATAACAATTTATTTTGCTTGATACATTTTATTTGAAAAATGCTACTTGAGAAGGGCTCGGTCTGTCTCATATATTGCAGAACATAGTATTATTTATAGTGATGGGCAGCAGTCAGTACAGTCAATCGAATAAATAGTCAATGGTAGACTAACCGTGTAGGCGTTGACACGGCACATAGTACCTAAGATTCATTAATATCTAAAGGGGTTAGCCCACAATGGGCATCTGCCACTTATCAACAAAATAAGTGATACATGTTTGATGGACACTATACCCAATAATCCTAGTACAGGAGTCATGTTTCCCCAATGAAGGGGAGTTTGAATGGACTGGCAGTCAAGCGTATGTGGTGCTTCTCTAATCATTGACTTTATGGCTGATGGAAACAGTTGAGTGCCATTTTATAGACTTTTAACAAAGTGGCACTGCCCATGTTGGATCTTCTTTAAATTCAATAGCATAGGTAAAGGGGAAAAGAAAAATAGTCAGCTCACCAGTCTTCTGCAGTTTCTCTGATTGAGCACGCACGGAGCCGCCTTGATCAGAGGTGTGGTTCACAATGGAAAATGGAAGAAGAAAAATATCTCCAGGGTGTAATCCAATAAAATCAATTATTTTATTCAAGACATATTAAAATGTATGTATCAAAAATACATTTGTTCATTTGTATTTTTGATACATACATTTTAATATGTCTTGAATAAAATAATTGATTTTATTGGATTACACCCTGGAGATATTTTTACTCTTCTTTAAATACAAACTCCTACTCACTGTTGACCCCGTTCTTGTGATTGGTGGGGGTCCCAATGCTTAGGCCCTTTAAGACAGATTTAACAGTAGAAGCTGAACTCATTAAATAGATCTTACACCTGATTAGGCTGGTGTACTCACTGTGAATATGCCTAATAATAAAATGAGTAGTTTATGAGCCCAGTATCACAACTCTGTTGTTGGAATACCCGGGGCTCCTTCCCTTTCCCTAACACTAGTAGTGCCCTAGCTATCCCTGCTCCCTGGATTACTTCTGATGGTGAAGACGCAGGGGCTATGTACCTTGCTGAAATCTTAAATTAGCCTTATATTTGTCTACAGCCCCCCCTGCCTAGAGAAGTGGGGAGTAATAGTGTATGTATATACTCAAACCAGACTAACAAGTGTGGCTGTAGAGGGATAAATGAAAATACCAAACATACAAATATGCACTCACAGAAAACAGATAGGAATACTAGGGGAAAAAGGAAGGAAAACCAAATAGGAGAGGATGAGGATTTGCACACAGCCAAAACACCAAGCAACAGTCACAGATCAACACTCCAAAGGCCTCTACCAACAACCGACACCTCCACTCCACACAGGGCAGTATAAGACTAACCCTGGCAATCCAAATTGCCAAAGGTGAGTAATATATATATATATATATATATATATATATATATATATAGCAGAGAGGAGTGGCCAACACTGAACAGCTGAGATCATCCAAGCAGGGAGGCTTCAGAGACGCTAAGCTGAACAGTTTAACACCTGCACTACTAACAGAAATCTGTATTGTTTAATATGGAGAAGTGCTTTTGCCCTGTCAATCTTGTCTGTATTTCCCCCCACCCTTTACTGACTATTGCTGCTTAGGAATGTAGTAAGGTGCAAGGCCCAGGTATCCCCACCTTTCAGGGGTAATCTTGGGAACAGGGATAGCTAGGGACCCCCTAGCCTGAAGGTCCGTATAGGAGCACACTTGCCATACCATAGTCACTGCATGATAGCAATGTGAGTACATACTGCAAAGGGCTATTGTTGTACCCAAAATGACAAATCTTAGGTTGGCCTAACAAATTAATATTTTTCTTCCTTACAGTTCATGGATCATAGACCTTGTGCCTATAATGGTGCAGACTAAGCTCATTTAGATTTTCTAAATGTCTCATTTCTAATAGTTGTCAATGGTGACATCCCTGATTCTCATTTGACAATACACAAAGCTGTAGACAGCATAATTGTACTCGTTTGACTCTGGCTCATCGGCCAAGGTGAGGTAATGATTCCAGTATCATTTAGCTTTCGGATGAAACATTTTAGGAATAGTCAATAGTGGATGACACTCTCTGAAATGTGCTTAGCTCAGTGTGAATGATGGTGAGATGATAGCGCTATTGTTGTACTGCTTCACTCGTGTATGGTACTTCTGAACAGCAAGGAAATCTCTACATAGGCCATCGCTACACAAGGTTGGCCGGATAAATAACTTATCACTTTCATTAGGGCATATGAGAATTCACATAAAAAATGATGTAGGTCACATCAGATTTTCCATCGAAGACCACCTTTAGGTTCACGTTGCATACATGTAGGGAAATGGTGATATATTTGAAAACGGATGTAATTTCTCCACACGTTTATGAATCATGCATTAGACATTTTGTTTTTGTCTTGGCTGTTCTGTTCTCTTATCTGACTGAGTGTGGTAGTATTTATGTTCATTTAATCTATGGTATCAGTAATCTATCCTGAGGGTCTAAGACACCTAATGACACAAGCACTGGTACAAAACACAATGGAGAAGATTTACTATTGCGAGTGCTCCTCTACCTTGGTGGAAAATGTCACGTTGCTGTCCCCTGGCCGCAAGACCGATAAAAGGAGGGGTGGATTCGAATGGCCAACCATGCATGTGTAATGCCTCTCGTTTAAAGGCCTCATTCACATATCCATGTTTAAACACATGCCTGAAAAATGGTACCGGTGTCATCAGTATTTTGGAACAGTGTGTCATCAGTGTTTGGTGTGTGTCAATTTTTGGCATCAGTGCTTGGTCCGTGTGTCCGTTTTTCCCCATCGTGTCATCAGTGTTTATTTTTTGTGTCCGTTTTTGCCATCCGTGTCATCAGTGTTTGGTCCGGGAGTCCGTTTTTACCATCAGTGTCATCAGTGTTTATTTTTTGTGTCCGTTTTTGCCATCCGTGTCATCAGTGTTTGGTCCGGGTGTCCGTTTTTACCATCAGTGTCATCAGTGTTTGGTCCGGGTGTCAGTTTTTACCATCAGTGTCATCAGTGTTTATTTTTTGTGTCCGTTTTTGCCATCCGTGTCATCAGTGTTTGGTCCGGGTGTCCGTTTTTCCCATCAGTGTTTATTTTTGTGTCCGTTTTGCCATCAGTGTGTCAACAGTGTTTTTCACGGATGAATAAATCAATTACAAAGCTTCTCCTATCCTTTACAATGTTAAACACCGACACCACACGGATGGCAAACTGATGTACGTGTTCTTCATTGACCTATAGACTTGTATTGGCGCTTGTCATCTGTGCTGCTGGAAAAAACTTACATGTCTCCGTGGGTTTTTCACGGACCCACTGTCCGTGAAAAAACATGAACATGTGAATATCAGCATAGAGTACAATGGGTACATGCTGAATCCATGAAAAAAAAAACAGATCCAAAACGTACGTGCAACATAGACATCTGGATGAGATCTAAGGTCAATGGTATGGACAGCTATAGCAGCACGTTTCCTCGGCTGTCATCGTCACTCCCATAGACAATGAGCGGCATGGTGCGTGCACGACCATATGATGGTCATTATATTTTACCTATAGTGATGTAGTGTGGCGCAGACTATTAGAAAAATCGAGAAGTGCATCCTCCTGAGTTGTGCAATTTGTAGGCATAACATAAGATTTATGGGCCAGGTATAAAATCTGTAACCGAACCGCCACCACCTGCTTTGTAATACTATTGTCTTCCAATGTAGTGGAAGGTTATTTGGGTTCCCCGTGCATCAGAGCCTAGGTGCAATTGCTTCCTCTACACCGCCTATAGGTATACACGTTTACAGGTCATAAAATAATGTAGTGGGTAAACTCTTGCACTGGCTCCGCTATTCTCCGTATGCTCATGAGAAGTAAATGGAGAAAGTTGCGGATTTTCAGCACAAGATGGGGTCAAGTTCTGAGATTGGTGTTGGTCCCAGACATTTATGGTATTTCCTGCGGATCTGCCATATATGTTTGAGATAGGAACATCCCTTTAAAATATCTATAAATTCTTTTTTGAGCACAGTGGCGACCGCATTATGTGAAGTTCCCAAGCTAATTAACGTTGTAATTATACAGTATATTTAATTTTTTTATATGTATAATATGTATAAAGCACTCACGCTGTATGTTATGGCAAAATGATGTTCAAAAAGGTGTTTACTGGCTTTTAAAACTGCCCTAGAAAGCCAAAATCAGCATAAAGGCAAACATGACGTGTTGGGCTGTGTGCCCTTCACACTCGATGAGCGAAATATACCCCAAATATCACTGGTTTTTACTTGTTGCTTTTGGCTCTAAGACCTGTAAAGACCAATAAACACCTTTTTAAGCCAGATTTTTCCTTAATTACCGTAAGTTTTAAAGGTGTGTTCTTATAGTTTATTTATGTTAGGGTTTTTTCTAACCTTTTTATGCTTGGCATCTGCTGAGATTTATGCCTTGGCACTTTCTAAATAATTTTTTAGGGCAGAAAAGTCCTATTTAAGATGTCGAGACCCTTTTTTGAGAATCTTTTTACAAGACTGAACTTCAGTTTACAGGACATATTAGATTATTTCTTTACCTGATGTCCTCCCAGATTAGTGAATGCTTGGATTTTAGCATTGCAGTATGATTGGGATTGATGTAAATCCATATTGGATATCGACGCTGTTGATGTCTTGTCATATTGAGCTCGCTAGATAATGTAGTGTTCTGTGTGCTTCTATGTGTATGTGAGTATCTCCATGCTTTCTATCAGTTTATCGAATAAGGCGTCTGCACAGATCATTGCAGGAACTGACGATATGTAACGTTCTCCAAGATTGTAGACGTTCTCCAAGATTACTCTTGGGATATGCGATCAATGGTAAGATGCTGGAAAACCAGGATCCTACTAGATAGGAGATAAATGTTAGATTAGAGCCAGTTTGGGTCCTGTGGCCCCAATTCTCATGATCAGTGAGGACGTAAGGGATCAGGCCGACCCACACTGGTCTAAAAATGATCACCGATAGGTGATAATTTATTACAACCAGATTCCTCCTTTCAAGCCTAACTCCAAGACATTGTGCAATGGTGCAAACCGCTATAAAAAGGAAACCTATAGGTAGGTATTCCTGACTTATCCGGAAAACGGTGGCTCACTGACCCAATTTGCTGATTTGAGGTTTCAATGGTCATTAACAAGTAAAATGTTTTTTTTTTCTATTGGGACATTTATGACAATAAGTTATGCCATAAACTGTCCCAACAGATGATGGTACGACTGTCGGGATCTGCGTTTGTCTTGTGAACGGGGCATTGACTGTCAAGAATGGAGCGACGGAGTGTAACTGTCGCCATTCATTTCTGTAGGATCTCCGAATATTGCGAAGTGCTTTAACGATGAGGTGTCCTGATTCTTGAAGTAGATGAAAGTTTTAGCATCTATCAGACATCTGTGGCTTATCCTGTCAATATGCCATGCGTGTCCAAGATGGGACAACATCTTTAAATTTAAAACCCGTGTTAAAAGTCAGGATGACTAACCTGAGTCAAGTAACCTCAGTGATGGACATACCTTATCTACCATCAGATTAGTGGATGGAAGCTACGGGACGTCTGTTGTTGATGTCTTTCCCTGAATTGTATCCAGTCCAGACAACTGTTAACATCTAAAGCTTTTCATTGAGCTCAGCGTTCCTACTTAAGCTGGGCTTAGGCAAGCATATGTAACGCCTGGATTAAAAACGGACAATGTAAGGTGCTCCATATGTCAGTTTTTGACATACGTAAGACATCCATATTTATATACACCATTAAAAAAAATAAAAAGGTCCAATTCAGTTTCCCATAAAATCATTTGCAATGGATTATTTACAATAAGATGCTATAGGTGCCAATATGGATTTGGATTTTTTTTATGCACCCATTAAATTCTATCTGAGAAACGGAAGAACAGAGTGCTTGTTTCTTGTTTCCTTCGTATGGATATTTGGCCTATGTCGAAAACGCTCCTCCACTTTGGTCCGTGGGCTATTCATTTTCCACACTGATGGCACAAAAACCATATACGGTACACAGTTGCCTGAACTTGGCATTACTCTAGCGTAAAGCCACAGATCTCATAGGGTATCAGAACCCCGGAGTTGCAACTCTGTGAAAACGTTCAAATATTTCAGTAAAATTGAAACAGGAATAAAAAAGATCATGTAAAACGTTAACATCTGTCTAGAATGATCTTCCACATAAATTACCTTCAACATATTTCCATTTGCATGATTTCTAATGTAACACAGATGCTCCGCAATATTGCATCTGGCATACAATTTCAGGGGGCATTAAGAGCCTAGCTCTGGACAAAAATGCAGTCATCAAGGGGTTAATGCAGGGACATTAAGTGACAAGGAGATGTATCTATAAACCTGTAAGATGCCATCTAGGAAGAAACATCTTAGATGATCCTTCCTGGTTCTAGACTTTGTGGAATTTGCTTGTTTAGGTTGCAACTTTGATGACCTTCTGCTTCCTGCACTCTGGAAGATAATGGCTGCTATTTCTAGTGGTCATCTGCTCTTGTCTTCTGCTAACATGGCTATTCTCAATTGCTAACCTAAGCTTTTAGATGATGGCACTAAGGATCAGAGTAAGTGCCTCAGAGCATTCTGCAAGAGATGACCTTATATTATTGCACCTTCAGCAAACACAATTACTTCCAGAACAATTTTTTAATAAAAAAAAAATGTAAAAACAATCTCTATCCTTATTTTGAGCGTGATAATCTGGCCAATATCACATTTCTTACAGCAGTCCTTTTCTATGGAATGTTGGATGGACAGCATAGACCAGGTTCCCCAACTCCAGTCCTCAAGGCCCACCAACGGGTCATGTTTTCAGAATTTCCTTTGTATTGCACAAGTGATGCAATTATTACCTGGGCAACACTAAGGAAACCCTGAAAACTTGACCTGTTGGTGGGCCTTGAGGACTGGAGTTGGGGAACCCTGGCATAAGACGGTTGGGTGGTATCATCTTATTTGGACACCTACTGTTGGCCAATGTTCTAATACACATGAGCTAAAAACCTTGCTTTTGGGGTGGTGGGAGTGCATAAATGGGGCATTTGATTTAGGAAGTGAAAGGACTCTTCTGAATACACAAGTGAGGGGAATAATCTTTATAGGGTTATTCCAGCATCTTGATATAGTCGTAAACTGCTCCCCAGCTTCTTGACGTCCTGATTAACAGTTCGAGGCAGCAGCATCATCGCTTTAGGCTAGTTTTACACAACTGTATTTTCTCTCATCTCAGAAATTGGGTTTGACTATGCTGATCACTCTCTGATCTGAGTTTGATTAGAGTGTGTTCATAGTACGAGCTAATTTTTCTCGGATGTGGAGAAATAAAGAACCTTCTCCATCTTCTCCGTTCAGTTTGTCCTTGAAAATCGGACCCACTTGGATGGTCATCCAAGTACGGTCTGATGTTTTCCATGGACCCACAGACATGCGTGGCCGGGTGCCATCTGATTATCGGAGGCAACTTGTACATGCTAACATGGGGATGAGATGGCACTCGTCCGATTTACGTTCGTGTGCACAAGCCCTCGGAGGCACCATTACCTCTGCCGCATCAGAAGAGCAGAAAGGCTGAAGCAGGCCAGGATTAGATTCTCATAGAGAGCCCCATGAATTATGGCCAGCTTCAGGGCAGTGTTTACAAGCTCAAAATAAGAGTATGTAAGCACGGAACATGCTTCCCTAGGCAATGAGCAGTAGACAAAAAAACAGCAGGAATGAGACAGCGCAGCAAAAACAGCAAGTAAGTTGTAAGTTTGCTTAATGTCTCGCTGTCTACGGTCCTCTTATCTTCTGATCACTTCCTAACATACGAATAGCCCTATCAATATTTGGGGTTTTAAAATTCTTAATTCTGTTTTATGGCAGAACACTCACATTCTTTTATTCCATTGAAAACACATTTACTTTGCAAGCACATGTATGCATATTTTATTTCCCGTTGCTTATATAGCACCACTATATTCAAAGCCCTGTGAATGTATTAACCTCTCCGTATACATTTGGAGTGTGAAAGAAAACCAAAGTACCCATAACCCAGATCGAGCATACAGACCCATGCAAATGTTGCTCTGAGTTGAATTGAACCCTAGGCCCCCGCGCTGCGAGGCAATAACACTAATTCCTAGGAGACATCATGCCGCCTGGATATTTCGATCAGCCTAGAAATATCTGTGTTTGGTCAGCTTTAGTGACTGTAAAGAGCAGCTCTTCCTTTGGATACATACTACTAGGTCACACATTGACTCCAGTAGAGCGGAGGATATTGCTGCATAGTTAGTACTGGAAAGCGTGAACCGTGCCCTGTGACCACATAGGTTGTCATGCTTTCACAGAACAAGATATAAATTTCAACACGTCGGTAGAAGAGGTCTGTACTTCCCATTTCCTAAATAGCAAATGCATTTCCTACCTTAGAGGGAAAGTATCACTCATTACTAATCAGGTTTGGGCTCAGGCTACATAAGTCATACGTCGTGTGACAATGGGATCGTGGTATTACCTGGTAATATCACATCTAATGATTCCTTCTGGTGCTGCGTTGCGACCTGCCACCTATTGCTACTGCGATACAGACTCACAAAAGTTTTATGTCGTTGAGCACAAGTCGCATGCAACTCACTTGCCGTACACTTCAATATAAGTCGTAACTATGTATCTGTGACTTGCATGAGGCTTGACTGCGATTTGACTTTTTTTTACAGAAAAATTCCAGCTCTAAAATAGTTCCCCAACAGCAAGTTGCAGACAGGTGACACAAATGTTTTTGGTTGTGCAACTTTTCTGAGAATTGCTGTCACACGATGCCTGTGCGGAGCAGCTTCCGCTTTATCTTTAAGAAGTAAGAAAGGAAAGCAGGAGAATAGGCACTCTGGAAGCTTCCATTCCTGCCATATTGGTTGTGATCCAGCAGTGATCACAATGGGCAACAGGAAGACCTGAATTAATTTTATTTATTAGCAATTATGTTTTTTTTGTATTATACATACAGTTATTGCTGAAAGTGTTTTGTTATTCACGTTTATTTCCTTTGTGTGTATTGGAACAACACAAAAAAAATGAGAAAAAGCAAATTGAACATAACTTCAGACACCACACCAAAAGTGGGCCAGACAAAATTGTTGACACCTTCAACTTAATATTTGGTGCACATCCTTTGGAATAAATAACTGCAATAAATTGTTTCCTTTAACCATTAACAAGCTTCTTACACCTCTCAAATGGAATTTTTAGACTTCTTTCTTTTGCAAACTGCTCCAGGTCTCTCATATTATAAGGGCGCCTTCTCCCAACAGTAATTTTAAGAGCTCTCCACTAGTGTTCAATGGGATTTAGATCCGGACACATTCCTTGCCACTTCAGGACTGTCCAGCACTTTGTTTCCATCTATTTCTGATGCTTTTTTAAATAAATTTGGGGTAATTTTCCTGCTGGAAGACCCATGACTTAGGACGCAAACCCAGCTTTCTAACACTGGGCACTACATTGCAGCCCAAAATCCTTTGGTAATCTTCAGATTCCATGATTCCTTCCACACAGTCAAGACAGCCAGTATCAGAGGCAGTGAAACAACCTCAAAACATCTTTGAACCTCCACCATGTTTTGACTGTAGGTACTGTGTTCTTTTTTTGGTAGGACTCATTAAATTTTTGGTAAACAGTAGAGTGATGTACTTTACCAAAAAGCTCTTTTTCGATCCCATATGTCCACAAGATGCTTTTTCAGAATGAATTTTGACTTAATTACATATAATTTTGGCAAACTGCAGTCTAGCAGTGTAATATCCCTGTGTGTCATGTGTGCATTGCCACGAAGATCGTCGCGGTTGCACATTTTGACTTCTCACAGCTGAGTTGCTGTTTCTTTGTGTTTGGCAGCTAGGGAGTTAATTCTGTCTGTGCTCGTGCTGGGACTGGGTGCAGTTTCTCCCGGCTGCAATTGATTATTTGTTGATTGGTTTCCTTTAAGTTTCTGGTTGTCTGCTTTGGGAGTTTCCAGTGAAACACTTCATGCAGACCACAGATAGGAATGAATCTGTATAACTCTAGTTGAGAGCTCCTTAGTTGTTTTAAGCTTAACTTGCTTAGAGTTTATTTCCCAGACCATTTATGTTCCTTCGGTGTTTGAGTGTGTATGCAAGAGAGTGCTATCCTGTCTGTCTTATATGTCTAATCTGTGTATTTAGCTGAGATCAGCCCCATATCCCTTTGGTGGTAATCAGGATCCTTCTTAGGACTGATTACAGGGTTCAGGGTCTGATAGGAGACAGGGTTAGGCTGGAGACTTGGACCTCTGAACCATTATCAGTACCTCCAAGGTAAGGGATTAGTTAGGACCCCAGTGTAGGGTCAGGTTAGACCCCGGTCCTCCTCTTTCCTGTTACAGCTCATCAAGTCCTCAAGATTAACCCTGAGTTCAACTGATATCGTCTCTGCACATCTAGTCCTCAAGATTAACCCTAAGTTCTGCTGATATTGTGTCAGGTAAATCTATTTTATACTTACATGCTTATGTTGCTAAACTATATGTTGTATAGAGTGTGGTTCCTGTATAAATAGTTTACTGACATTGTAGTCATAATCATTAGACAGCGTGACATTGTGTTAGCAGTGGAGTCCACCTGGATCTCTGCCATAGCATTTAATTTCATTCAAATGTCGTCGGATAGTTCGCAATGACAATGATGCTCTCTGATCCTGCAGAACAACTTGCATATCCTGCGTTTCAAACTCTTTCATTAATTTTTCTCTGCCATCCACGTAAAAGTGCCATAGTTGCAAACTTCTTGATTACAATATGTTGCGCACCATGGACAAAGGAATATCAAGATCACTGGAGATGGAATTGTAACCCTGGGAAATTTTTAATATTGCTTAACAAGTTTGGTTCTCAAGTCCCTCCATACTTAGTGTGCGCACACAATGCAAAGATTGTGTCAACGTCCACTCTATTTACCTGGTTTCAGGTGTGATTTTCATATGCCCACTCCTGTTTCTTGCCAAAGGTGAGTTTGAATGACTATCAAATACTTAAAACAAAGTTGTTTACCCACAATTTTCACAAGGTGCCAACAAATTTGTCCTGCCCATTTTAGAGGTTTTGTGTAAAATTATGTCCAATTTTCCATTTTTTTTTCTCTTTTTGTGCTGTTCCAATGCAAAGGAAATAAACGTGTAATTGCAATAATTTTATGGGAGAAATACTTCATTTTCTGGAGCAATTTCAAGGGTGCCAACACTTTTGCCAGGCGACCCTTCATGTGTTGCGGCTGTCGAACAGCCGTAAGACATGCAGCCACGGCGACTCTAACAGTATTAGAGCACGCAGAAGATTCTGTGTTAGCACTCGAACATGCTCAGATAACATCTTATCCGAGCACTTCTCTCATCACTACTCTCCGTCTAAGGCCGGGATCACACATGCGAGTAAATCGGCCGACACTCGCATGTGAAATCCCACCTCTGGCGCCGGCACTCGGGAGTGGAGCGAGCGGCTGCATGTAGTTCTATGCAGCCGTGCGCTCCCACTCCCGAGTGCCGGCGCCAGAGCTGGGATTTCACATGCGAGTGTCGGGCCGATTTACTCGCATGTGTGATCCCGGCCTAAGAATCGTTCTTGAAGAAGGAAAAAGATAGATGTTGCAATATGTCGACAACTGATCATTTCATGCCTCGAAGACTTGGTGCTGTCTTTAACCCCTTTGCGACCTTTGCCATACTAGTACAGCGCAGGTCGCTTCCCTCCCTTTGATGTGTGGCTCCGGTGGTGAGCCCACAGCTTTCCCGGCACATATCAGCTATTTAAAACAGCTGACATGTGCCCTGAACACCGCGGATGGAATCGCGATCCACCCGTGCTATTAACTCGTTAAATACAGCTGTCAGTTTTGAGCATTTAACGTGCGCTTCTGGCCATCGGGACGGAAATCCGCCCACCGGTGACCCCCGTCACGTGATCGCCAGTCACTGGTGGGTTGGCATGACAACCAGAGGTCTCCTGGTGACCTCTATGGTTGTCACTGCCGGATTCCTATGAGCGTCACCCCATGATCGGTGCTCATAGCAAGTGAGTGATTCTGCCCATAGAGCGATCTGATCATCACCTGTATGTAGCAGAGCCGATTGGGTTATGGCAACTTCTAGTCTCCCATGGAGACTATCGAAGTAACCAAAAGTAAAAAAAAAATTTTTTTAAAAATATTAAAAAAATAATATAAAAGTTTAAATCGACCCCCCTTTCGCCCCATTCAAAATAAAACAATAAAAAAAAATAAAACATATACATATTTGGTATCGCCGCTTTCAAAATCCCCTATCTATCAATAAAAAAAAGGATTAACATGATCGCTGAACGTGTAGCGAGAAAAACCAGCCAGAATTACGTTTTATTGGTCGCCGCAACATTGCAATAACTGGCGATCAAAAGATCGTATTCTGCACCAAAAGGGTATCAAATAAAAATGTCAGCTCAGCAGGCAAAAAATAAGCCCTCACCCGACCCAGATCACGAAAAATGGAGGCGCTACGTGTATCAGAAAATGGCGCAATTTTTTTTTTTTTAACAAATTTTGGGATTTTTTTTCAACCACTTAGATAAAAAAGAATCTGGACATGTTTGGTGTCTATGAACTCGTGATGAGCTGGAGAATCGTAACGGCAGGTCAGTTTTAGCATTTGGTGAACATGGTAAAAAAAAAAAAACTTTGTGGAAATTGCACTTTTTTTTTGAAATTTCACTGCACTTGGAATTTTTTCCCATTTTTGAGTACAACGGTATGGTAAAACCAAGGGTGTTGTTCAAAAGTAAAACTTGTCCCGCAAAAAAAAACAAGCCCTAACAGGGCCAAAATGACAGAAAAATAAAAAAGTTATGGCTCTGGGAAGAAGGGAGCGAAAAACAGAAGCGCAAGAATGAAAAAGGGCAAGGTCTGAAGGGTTAAAAATCGTGGCGATCTCACAAAGTACTGTAGTAGTTTTGATGGGGGTTGTATTCTTTTTTTTTTGCAACAACTAATTTGAGTAAAACTAATACAATTTTCATTACCAATCTTCAACCTTTCATGCTATGGATTAAAAAAAATTTTGTGAAACTCATTTTGTCAAAATGTTAGGAATTGTTCTGGTATTCATGATCTATTGATTAAAATTAGCTTTCAGTGGGGGTGTACTCATTTACGCTGAGCACTGTAAATTGTTTTATGACTGCCACTGTCATGAAGTTTGTAAATTTAACCGCTATATACTCTGCTATATACTCTGAATAAAGGCTTTACTTCCTGGGAATATACAGAAAGGAAGAGTAGATCCCATGAGGCTGGGGGGAGGATGAATGAGTGCTGGGGGAAGGGTGAACATGAGAAAAAGCAAGTTTCAAACACTTGTGTGGCTTTGATATACCACAGTCTATACATGGATTTGTTATTGTCTGATGTTTGATTAATAAAATTGTTCTGGACTGTCCGGGATGAGAATGAAGGGAGCAAAGACCAGTTCCCCATTATATTTTTCATGGGCGTAATGATTAAGAAAAATGCAGTTACCGCTATAATTTACATATCCGACCAAAGAGAACAATATGCTTGGGAATGTATATTTGTAAAATAGTGGATGAAGGCGATATTGTATGCCAGTTAGCTATGAACGAAGAATTCTAAGACATGACATTACTCTTAGGGCCTCTTTACACTATCCGAATAGGGGCCGGTAAATGACTGCCGATTGACTAAATGCAAGTCAATTTGGCGGGCATTAAAGGGATTCTGTCATGGGGTTAGTAATTCAGTTTTATAGCATTCTAAAGCCGTGCGGCCGCCACTCTGAAAGCTTGGAACTGGGGAGGAAATAAACTTTATTTTCCCAACAGCCTCCAGCTTTCATTATAGAGGCACAGCTTCAATAGTAAGTTGTGGAGAGGTAACTTTGCCCTGGACTGACTGACAGCTGGCTCACGGTGCATCAGTGCTGAGCTGAATATTAGTCATGCTACGTGCACGCGCCGCCACTGAATACTGAGCGGTGATTGACACGGCCGTGCCTGTAACGAAACTAGAGGCGCCGGGGAAAAAAAGTTATTTTTCCTCCCAGCAGTCAGGCACCGCATGGCTTTTGAAGGCTATTAAGTGGCAGACAACCCAAATCGTTGAATACCCGCCCCCGCTGCCGAAGCTTTCTGCCTATGCACAGTGTACCAGAAACTTCCAATCGGGATTGGGCGGGGTTATAGAGCTCAGCATTCAAAAACGGTAGAGTGCAGCATATAAAACACGATTTACCAAAACTGTATCAAGCACTCATAAGGTACACACGAGTCAGGGTCTCTCCCACATGAATCTCTCTCAGAGGGGCATCAAAAACCTGAGACGGAACCCTTTAAACATGAACATTATCTAACATGCACTACGGCCACAACAGGAACAGGTGCCCAACACCGCTCTCTTCAGAAGGTTATGGCCCTTCCTTGATTTTGATGACAAATCATCCATCACTGTTATGGTGGGAACTACCACGTTCTCCGAACTACATAATCAGTATAAAGATACATTTACACTTTGGTCATTCAGAACCGACATCAATAATCAGGAAACAACTATACACAGGCGGCAAACACCCAAGTTGACAAAATGCTTATTCATAGGTGCAGTTATTTGGGGGGGAGCGCTATGAAGGGTAATCGGTTTTTCTTTTTAAACTTCCCGGGGCCTTGGCGTGAAATTTTTGGGGAAAAGGACAAGGTACAGCCCCCCTAAAAAAGTAAAATTTTAAATCTTCAGGTTACAGTAAATTACTCGTTTTTAAAAAGTATTAAAAGGGTTCCCCGGAGTCTCTCGCCGGTCAAGATTTGGGGTTAAAACAACAAAAAATTTCCTGTGGTTTTAAAACTTTCTCCCCTTTGAAAATAATCATTTACCCCCTTTTTTTTAGGAGGGGGGGGAAGAGTTATGATCGTTTTTGCTGGGGCCTTTTTTCCAGCACCCCCATTAAAAAATTTTCCCCTGGAGCCAAAAGTTGTTATTTCCCCCTTTTGCTCCATCCCAACATGGGGTGCAAAAAAGGTTCCCAAAAGGTTCCAGGCCATGTTTTGGAACCCCCGGGGTTTTCCCTTTTTTTCGGCCCCTGCGATCGTAGTTATCCCCTATCCTATGGAAACAAAGGGGAAATGGAATGAAACTGAAGGGAAAAGCAGATTTAGATATTAAAAAAAAATTTTTTGACGTGGGGTGAAAAGGGGTTTTGGAAAAAGGCTAAAACGAGAGGTGGTGAGTTCCCCTTTAAAAGGAAAAGGTTTTTCACACAGAGGTGGACAGATTTTTTTTCTGACAGGTTTTTTGTGTTTCCCGGGGCATTGAGCAGGGGGTTGGAACAGATCCCCCTTTGGGTTTTCCCTTTCCCCCCAATTTTTAAATTCTAGGTTTTATGGTTGGATGGGGGGGGGATTTTCCCTTTACAATCTTAAAAAATGGCAGGAAATAGCCTCTAAGGGGGTTCCTTTGGGGAGTTTTTAAAAAAACTGATGTCCTTAGGATAGATCAAAAATTTCCCCGAAAATTGGGTTTTAAAATTTAAATTCCCCCTTTAATGCCATTTAACCCAATTTTAGCTAATTTTAAAAAGGGCCCCCCTTTACAGTCCCCTACATTAAAAACAAAAAACCTGACTAGAAAACCCCGACTAATTTTGAAATGGTTTTCAAACCAAAAGGAGCTCCCCCAGTAAAAAATAAAAAAAAAAGGGTGCCCCTCAAACCCCTACTAAAGCATGAAAACATAGAATATAAAAAAATTTTTAATTGGGAATATGGCTTTGGAATATAAAAGGGGAAAAAATTTTAGACGCTTAGTTTTAAACTTTTTGGCCAAAATTTTTTAAAAAAACAAAAAACCATCGTCAAGGGGGCCCAAAAAATTTTTTTGGCCCCCAACCCCAAATTTTGGGGGAAAATTTTTTCTATTAGGTGATATTAAAAATTTTTGGGCAAATATGCACCTTGTCGTTAATGCCTCCCTTTTTTTGGGGGGAATTTTGGGGGCTGGTGAATTTTTAAAAACACCCCCTGGTGGGGAGCGGGGTGTCGGTCAGTAAGCTAAAAATTCAAAAAACCCAAAAAAATTTATTTTTTACATCCAGATTTTAAATTTAAATTGGGGGGCAAACCAAAGGGGGGTTTTCCCCAAAAAAATTTTTTCCCAAAAAAAAGGGCTGAAAATAAAACATCTAAACCCCTGAAAAACTTTGGGGAAAATAAAAATTTTGAATAGAAAAATGGTTTTTTGGGAAAATAAGGAAAAAAATTTTTGGGGGGGTTTTTTTTAAAAAATTTGGCCAAACTTTTAAAAACTCAAAAAACCATCGTGGGGGGGTTAATTTTTTGTTTTTTTCCCCAACCCAATGTAAAAAAAACCTCTATTAGGCTGTTTTTTCCCCAATTTTTGGGCGAATATGCCCTCTGTCAGTAATCCCCTTTTAAAATTTAGGGTCATGTAGGGAGTGGTGAAAAATTTAAAATCCCAAAATGGTGGGAGCGGAGTGTTTTGGGCAGTAAACAAATTTTTAAAAGGGGAAAAAAAACCTGACTACCCCCATCCAGACTAATGTTGCCCAGGTGAAACCAAAAAGGGGGCTACCTCATGTAAAACTTTTCCAAAAAAAAAGGTTTCCCCCTCAAGTTTCTAAAGCATGCAATAGAATATATGGAAATTTTTTAAAGAATTTTTGGGGTTGGAATAAAGGGGAAAAAAATTGGGGCGCTTATTTTTAAAAATTTGGCCAAACATTTTAAAAACTAACAACCTTGTAAAGGGGGGTCTCAAATTTTGTTGAGCCCCCAACTTTGGGGAAAAAAACCTCTTTAGGCTGATTTTCTAATTTTTTGGGCGAATTTTGACCTTGTCGTAATCCCGGATTTAGGGTTTTAATTGGGGGTGGGGTAATTTTTATTTTTTTTTCCCCGGGGGGAGGGGGAATTTTCCCCGGGGAAAAAAAGCTAACACCCCCAAAAACCCAAAAAACCGGGGCTAGAAAATCCCGACAAAATTTTTGAACCGGTGGTGTTTTTTAAAATTTCCCCCAGCCCCCATTTTACCATAAATGCAGGCTTTTCTGAAGAGGTGTTTTTCGCCCGGGGAAAATTTAGATATCACCTTTTAAAGAGGTATTTTCACTTAGGTTAGGGATCAACAGAATTTGGGCCACCTTGACGATGGTTGGGGTTTAGTTTAAAAAATTTTGGCCCCCAAAAGTTTTTACTAAGCGTCTAAAAAATTTTTCCCTTTTTTCCCCAAAACCATATTGCTATTCAAAAAATTTTTATATTTATGTTTTTCAGGGGTTTAGTATTTTGGGGTGCAGCCCTTTTTTTTTGGGTGTTTTTTCATGAGGGTCCCCCCTTTTGGGTTTTCACCTAGTTAAATTTTTTTTTTTTTTTTGGATGTTTTTGTCGGTTTTTTTTTTTTTTTTAAAAAATTTAAAAGCTTAGGGGCCCGGAGCACTCCGTACCCCAGGGGGGTTTTTTTAAATTTAAAAAACCCCAGCTCCCTACTTGCCCATAAACCCCAGGCCATTACAAAAAAACAGAGGTGATATTCGCCCAGAAATTCAGATATCCCCCTAATGGGGTTTTATGTTCACATTAGGTTAGGGACTAAACCAAATTTTTGAGACCACCTTGACGAGGGTTTTTTTGATTTTTTAAAAGGGGTTTGGCCAAAATTTTTTAACTAAGCGTCCCCAAATTTTTTTTCCTTATATTAAAACCAAATTTTTGCTTTTAAAAAAATTTCTTATATTTTTAGGTTTTGTCATGCTTTAAGTAGCTTGGGGCAGCCTTTTTTTGGATCCCCATTTTCCCCCTTCCCATTGCCTTTTGGCCTTTTGAAGGGGGGTCCTAAAATGTTTTCCCCCCCAATTAACGTGTACGGGAGCATTTAAAACCCCCTTAGCTGCCATAAACAAAATTTTTAGGGGAGTTCTGGTCATTCCCAAAATTTTGTTTTGGGTCCCTTCAACTTTTTGGAAAATTTTGATTTTTTTAAAGGTTTTCCCCCCTGACAAACCCCCTTTGAACTAATTAGGTTGTGCGGGTCGGGGAAAAAGGGGGGAGCAGCTTTTCGGGGGCATCTCTTTGCTCTAGCTGTATGTGATTAGCCCCAAAAAAAGGGGTTGTTCATTGGGGGAGAACTTTTTGGGGTTTAAATTGGGTCAGTCTTCGTGAAATTGGCATTCCCTTTTAATAATTTTTCCCTCGTTCCCCTTGGAAATTTTTAGGCCTCTCCATTTTTTTAAAAAAAATTGTCTATCTACAATTTTTGGTGGGGGAATAGTTTATGGAGGGGTTTGTATTTAAAATTACCCCCAAAGGAATTTTGCACCATTTTTTTTTCTGTGAAAAAAGCGCCTGTTTTGGAGGTTTTTGGGCCCTTTTAACTTTTGGGCCCCTGTTAAAACCGTAGTACTTTTAGCATAAAAAAGGGAGGTCTTTTGATTGGCTGCAAAAAAATCAAAATGACGTTTGAGGTCATCACTGTGGAGACAAGAAAAAAACAAAAAAAAGGGACCACCAAATGGTAATGGGTTTTTCTTTTTGTATTTTTTTACTTTTCCTATGTTAGGCTAATTTTTAAAACTCCTGGTAAACCCCTTTAAAACATATAATCCCTGGTTGCTAGAGGGGTTCCTTTTTTAAAATGCGTGGTCTGCAAAGTTTTGGAATTTCTATTTAGCGGCTTTAAGGTGTAATTGAAAAAGACAGAAGTTGCAGATTTCCATCTGTGGATACAATGCCCAATAAACTTTCCATCTGCAAGGGAGAAGACCAGGGTTTTAACTTTGAGTTATTGGAAATAAAAATTGGGATGGAAGGATGGGAAATTCGGGCCTGTTGAGAAATAGTTTTTCCCTTGAGTAGCAATCACTTTACAAAGGTTTGTGGCCGGAGGGGGAGGAGCCCCGCACAGCTGGACTCTGTGTAATTATACATTTTGTAACCTGACACGACTCCCTTGTCCAGTAAGGTTTTTAGTCCCCATTTAATTTGCATACCACTTCCTGAAATAGTGTTGTAATTTTGGAGCATATATGAAGAAATCGAATAGTATTGATCTGGATGACTCTTTCACATGTCCATGCAGCCGCACATAATAGCATTATTTATATCCCATCATAACAATTTATTTTGCTTGATACATTTTATTTGAAAAATGCTACTTGAGAAGGGCTCGGTCTGTCTCATATATTGCAGAAACATAGTATTATTTATAGTGATGGGCAGGCAGTCAGTACAGTCAATCGAATAAATAGTCAATGGTAGACTAACGTGTAGGCGTTGACACGGCACATTGTACCTAAGATTCTTAATATCTAAAGGGGTTACCCACAATGGGCATCTGCCATTATCAACAAAAAAGTGATAATGTTTGATGGGACACTTTACCCATTAATCCTAGTACAGGAGTCTGTTTCCCCAATGAAGGGGAGTTTGAATGGACTGGCAGTCAAGCGTTATGTGGTTGCTTCTCTAATCATTGACTTTATGGTGATGGGAAACAGTTTGAGTGCCATTTTATAGACTTTTAACAAAGTGGCACTGCCCATGTTGGATCTTCTTTAAATTCAATAGCATAGTAAGGGGAAAAAGAAAAATAGTCAGCTCACCAGTTTCTGCAGGTTTCTTGATTGAGCACGCACGGAGCCGCCTTGATCAGAGGTGTGGTTCACAATGGAAAAATGGAAGAGAAAATATCTCCAGGGTGTAATCCAATAAATCAATTATTTTATTCAAGACATATTAAAATGTATGTATCAAAAATACATTTGTTCATTTGTATTTTTGATACATACATTTTTAATATGTCTTGAATAAAATAATTGATTTTATTGGTTACACCCTGGAGATATTTTTACTCTTCTTTAAATACAAACTCCTACTCACTGTTGACCCCGTTTTGTGATTGGGGGGTTCCCAATGCTTAGGCCCTTTAAGACAGATTTAACAGTAGAAGCTGAAACTCATTAAATAGATCTTACACCTGATTAGGTGGTTGTACTCACTGTGATATGCCTAATAATAAAATGAGTAGTTTATGAGCCAGTATCACAACTCTGTTGTTGGAATACCCGGGGCTCCTTCCCTTTCCCTAACACTAGTAGTGCCCTAGCTATCCCTGCTCCCTGGGATTACTTTGATGGTGAAGACGCAGGGGCTATGTACCTTGCTGAAATCTTAAAATTTTAGCCTTATATTTGTTCAGCCCCCCTGCCTAGAGAAGTGGGAGTAATAGTGTATGTATATACTCAAACAGACTAACAAGTGTGGCTGTTAGAGGGAAATAATGAAATACCAAACATACAAATATGCACTCAGAAAACAGATAGGAATACTAGGGGAAAAAAGGAAGGAAAAAACCAAATAGGAGGGATGAGGATTTGCACCAGCCAAAACACCAAGCAACAGTACAGATCAACACTCCAAAGGCCTTCTACCAACAACCGACACCTCACCTCCATCACAGGGCAGTATAAGACTACCCCTGGCAATCCAAACTTGCAAGGTGGTATATATTATATATTTATATATATATATATATAGCAGAGAGGAGTGGCCAACCACTGAACTGCTGAGATCATCAAGAAGGGGGCTTCAGAGACGCTAAGCTGAACAGTTTAACACCTGCACTACTAACAGAAATCTGTATTGTTTAATATGGAGAAGTGCTTTTGCCCTGTCAATTTGTCTGTATTTCCCCCACCCTTTACTGGGATATTGTGCTTAGGAATGTAGAGTAAGGTGGCAAAGGCCCAGGTATCCCCACCTTTCGGGGTAATCTTGGGAACAGGGATAGCTAGGGACCCCCCTAGCCTGAAGGTCCGTATAGAGCACACTTGCCATACCATAGTCACTGCATGATAGCAATGTGAGTACATACTGCAAAGGGCTATTGTTGTACCCAAAATGACAAATCTTTAGGTTGGCCTAACAAATTAATATTTTGTCTTCCTTACAGTTCATGGATCATAGACCTTGTGCCTTAATGGTGCAGACTAAGCTCATTTAGATTTTCTAAATGTCTCATTTCTAATGTTGTCAATGGTGACATCCCTGATTCTCATTTGACAATACACAAAGCTGTAGACAGCATTAATTGTACTCGTTTGACTCTGGCTCATCGGCCAAGGTGAGGTAATGATTTCCAGTTTCATTTAGCTTTCGGATGAAACATTTTAGGAATAGTCAATAGTGGATGACACTCTCTGAAATTGGTGCTTAGTCAGTGTGAATGATGGTGAGATTGATTGCGCTATTGTTGTATGCTTCACTCGTGTATGGTACTTCCTGAACAGCGAGGAAATCTCTTCCCATAGGCCATCGCTACACAGGTTGGCCGGATTAAATAAACTTTCCTTTCATTAGGGCATTGAGAATTCACATAAAAAAAATGTGTAGGTCCATCAGATTTTCCATCGAAGACCACCTTTAGGTTCACGTTGCATACATGTAGGGAAATGGTGATGTATTTGAAAAATGGATGTAATTTCTCCACACGTTTATGAATCATGCATTAGACATTTTGTTTTTGTCTTGGCTGTTCTGTTCTTTATCTGACTGAGTGTGGTTGTATTTTATGTTCATTTAATCAAGGTATCAAAAAAAATTCTATCCCGAAAGGGGCTAAAGGGGTATGCCACACTAAACAACTTTGCTAAAGGGTTTGCTAAAAAACGTCCTATTTGCGATCCCGTTAGCTATGTTTGTTTTGTGCGGCATCTGTAGCGACGGGCCCCTCTGAGATCCTGCTGTGATCTCGCTGTCGCTGACATCGTCCGGACCCTATTTTACGTCGGCGCCCCCCGCTGGGGGAAAGTATATATCCCCTGAGTGTGGCACCTTTTCTTAGCGATTTGCGGTACTTTTGTACGTAAAGTCGTTAAGGAGATGCTAACCGCGGTTTGCGTTTAACGATATCGCTAAAGTTAAGCCGCACTCAGCGTTATAAAACAATCCCGCTTGCGATCGCATTAGTTTTGCGTCGTTTTCTTGACGCTAGCGGGATTTTGTTTGGTGTGGCGTACCTTAAGACCCTAATGACAAAGCCTGGTACAAAACACAATGGAGAAGATTACTATTGCGAGTGCTCCTCACCTTGGTGGAAAAATGTTACGTTGCTGTCCCCCTGGCCGGCAAGAGATTTTAAAAAGGGGGGGTGGATTCGAATGGCCAACCATGCATGTTAATGCCTCTCGTTTAAAGCCTCATTCACATATCCGTGTTTAATAAATGCCGAAAAATGGTACCGGTGTCTTTAGTTTTTTTGGAACAGTGTGTCATAGTGTTTGGTGTGTTTCAATTTTTGGATCAGTGCTTGGTCCGTGTGTCTTTTTTCCCCCTCCGTGTCACATTGTTTATTTTTTGTGTCCGTTTTTGCCTCCGTGTCCTCAGTGTTTGGTCCGGGGAGTCCGTTTTTACCATCGTGGCATCAGTGTTTATTTTTTTGTGTCCGTTTTTGCATCCGTGTCATCCGGGGTTTGGTTCCGGGTGTCCGTTTTTTTTTTTTACCATTCGTGTCTTTAGTGTTTGGTCCGGGTGTCTGTTTTTTACCATCAGTGTCATCAGTGTTTATTTTTTTTTTGTCCGTTTTTGCCATCCCCTGTCATCAGTGTTTGGTCCGGGTTGTCCGTTTTTCCATCAGTGTTTATTTTTGGTCCGTTTTGCCGTTTAGTGTGTCAACAGTTTTTTTTCCACGGATGAATAAATCAATTACAAAGTTCTCCTATCCTTTACATTTTTAAACACCGACACCACCGGATTGGCAAAACTGATGTACGTGTTCTTCATTGACCTTTGGGACTTGTATTGGCGCTTGCATCTTTTGTGCTGGAAAAAAAAATTAATGCTCCTTTGGGTTTTTCAGGGGCCCCACTGTCCGTGAAAAAACATGAACAGGTGAATTCAGCAAGGTACAAGGGAAACATGCTGAATCCTAAAAAAAAAAAAACAGATCCAAAAAGTTTCGTGAACAATAAAACATCTGGATGAGTTTCTAAGGTCAAGGGGTTATGGACAGCTATAGAAAGACGTTTCCTCGGCTGTCATGGTCACTCCCCTTAAAACAATGAGCGGCTGGTGCTTGCACGCCCCAATTTGAAGGTTTTATTTTTTAACCTATAGTGATGTAGTGTGGCGCAGACTATTAGAAAAAAATCGAGAAGTGATCCTCCTGGTTGTGCAATTTGTAGGCATAATCATAAGATTTATGGGCCAGGTATAAAATCTGTAACCGAACCGCCACCACCTGCTTTGTAATACTATTGTTTCCAATGTAGTGGAAGGTTATTTGGGTTCCCGTGCATCAGAGCCTAGGTTGCAATTGCTTCCTCTACACCCGCCTATAGGTATACAGTTTTACAGGTCATAAAATAATGTAGTGGGTAAAACTCTTGCACTGGCTCCGCTATTTCCGTATGCTCATGAGAAGTAAATGGAGAAAGTTGCGGATTTTCAGCACAAGATGGGGTCAAGTTCTTGAGATTGGTGTTGGTCCAGACATTTATGGTATTTCCTGCGGATCTGCCATATATGTTTGAGATGGAACATCCCTTTTAAATATCTATTAAATTCTTTTTTGAGCACAGTGGGCGACCGCATTATGGTGAAGTTCCCAAGCTAATTACGTTGTAATTTATACAGTATATTTATTTTTTTATATATGTTATAAATGTATAAAGCACTCACGCTGTTATGTTATGGCAAAATGATGTTCAAAAAGGTGTTTATGGCTTTTTAAACTGCCCTAGAAAGCCAAAATCAGCATAAAGGCAAAACATGACTGTGTGGGGCTGTGTGCCCTTCACACTCGATGAGGCGAAATATACCCAATTATCACTGGTTTTACTTGGTTGCTTTTGGGCTCTAAGACCTGTAAAGACCATAAACACCTTTTTTTAGCCAGATTTTTCCTTAATTACCGTAAGTTTTTAAAGGTTGTGTTCTTATAGTTTATTTATGTTAGGGTTTTTTCTAACCTTTTTATTGCTTGGCATCTGTGAGATTTATGCCTTGGCACTTTCTAAATAAATTTTTTTTAGGGCGAAAAAGTCCTATTTAAGATGTCAAGACCCTTTTTTGGAGAATCTTTTTACAAGGACTGAACTTCAGCTTTACAGGACATATATAGATATTTCTTTACCTGATGGTCCTCCCAGTTAGTGAATGCTTGGATTTTAGCATTGCAGTTGATTGGGATTATGTAAATCCATATTGGATATCGCGCGTTGATGTCTTGTCATATTGAGCTCGCTAGAATAATGTAGTGTTCTGTGTGCTTCTATGTGTATGTGAGTATCTCCATGCTTTCTATCAGTTTATCGAATAAGGCGTCTGCACAGATCATTGCAGGAACTGACGATATGTTAACGTTTCTCCAAGATTGTAGCGTTCTCCAAGATTATCTTGGGATATGCGATTCAATGGTATAGATGCTGGAAAACCAGGATCCTACTAGATAGGAGTTAAATGTTAGATTTAGTAGCCAGTTTGGGTCCTGTGGCCCCAATTCTCATGATCAGTGAGGGTCGTAAGGGTTCAGGCCGACCCACACTGGTCTAAAAATTATCACCGATAGGTGATAATTATTACAACAAGTTCCTCCTTTCAAGCCTAACTCCAAGACATGTGCAAATGGTGCAAACGCTATAAAAAGGAAAACCTATAGGTAGGTATTCCTGACTTATCCAGAAAACGGTGGCTCACTGACCCCAATTTGCTGATTTGAGGTTTCAATGGTCATTAACAAGTTAAAATGTTTTTTTTTTTCTATTGGGACATTTATGACAATAAGTTATGCCATAACTGTCCCAACAGATGATGGTACGATGTCGGGTCTGGTTTGTCTTTGTGAACGGGGCATTGACTGTCAAGAATGGAGCGACGGAGTGTAACTGTCGCCATTCATTTCTGTAGGATCTCCAATATTGCGAAGTGCTTTAACGATGAGGTGTCCTGATTCTTGAAGTAGATGAAAGTTTTTTTGCATCTATCAGACATCTGTGGCTTATCCTGTCAATATGCCATTGCGTGTCCAAGATGGGGACAACATCTTTAAATTTAAAAACCCGTGTTAAAGTCAGGATGACTAACCTGAGTCAAGTAACCTCAGTGATGGACTACCTTATTCTACCATCAGATTTAAATGGATGGAAGCTACGGGACGTTGTTTTTGATGTTTTCCCTGAATTGTTCCTCAGTCCAACAAAGTTAAAATTAAAGCTTTTCATTTAGCTTTAGCGTTCCTATTTAAAACTGGGCTTAGGCAAGCATATGTAACGCCTGGATTAAAACGGACCCTTTTAAGGTGGGTCCTTATGTCAGTTTTTGAATTTGTAAGACATTTATTTATATACACCCTTAAAAAAAATAAAAAGGTCCAATTCAGTTTCCCATAAAATATTTGCAATGGGGTTATTTACAATAAGATGTAAAAGGTGCCAATAGGGGTTTGGATTTTTTTTTTGCAAAATTAAATTCTATCTGAGAAAAAGGTGAACAAGTGCTTGTTTCTTGTTTCCTTGTATGGATATTTGGCCTATGTCGAAAACGTCCCTCCACTTTGGTCCGTGGGCTATTAATTTTCCACCACTGATGGCACAAAAAACCTTTTACGGTACCCGTTGCCTGAAATTGGCCTTATCTGGGTAAAAACCAAAAATTCATAGGGTAACAGAACCCCGGGGGTTGCAACTTGTGAAAAGTTCTAATTTTTTCAGTAAAAAAGGGGAAAAAGGAATAAAAAAGATCATGTAAAACGTTAACATCTGTTTTAGAAAGATCTTCCACAAAATTACCTTAAACCAAATTTCCATTTGCTGATTTTTAAGGTAACAAGCAGTCCCCAAATTGCATTGGAATTTGCTTGTTTAGGTTGCAACTTTGATGACCTTCTGCTTCCTGCACTCTGGGAAGATAATGGCTGCTATTTCTAGTGGTCATCTGCTCTTGTCTTCTGCTAACATGGCTATTCTCAATTGCTAACCTAAGCTTTTAGATGATGGCACTAAGGATCAGAGTAAGTGCCTCAGAGCATTCTGCAAGAGATGACCTTATATTATTGCACCTTCAGCAAACACAATTACTTCCAGAACAATTTTTTAATAAAAAAAAAATGTAAAAACATCTCTATCCTTATTTTGAGCGTGATAATCTGGCCAATATCACATTTCTTACAGCAGTCCTTTTCTATGGATGTTGGATGGACAGCATAGACCAGGGTTCCCCAACTCCAGTCCTCAAGGCCCACCAACGGGTCATGTTTTCAGAATTTCCTTTGTATTGCACAAGTGATGCAATTATTACCTGGGCAACACTAAGGAAACCCTGAAAAACTTGACCTGTTGGTGGGCCTTGAGGACTGGAGTTGGGGAACCCTGGCATAAGACGGTTGGGTGGTATCATCTTATTTGGACACCTACTGTTGGCCAATGTTCTAATACACATGAGCTAAAAACCTTGCTTTTGGGGTGGTGGGGAGTGCATAAATGGGGCATTTGATTTAGGAAGTGAAAGGACTCTTCTGAATACACAAGTGAGGGGAATAATCTTTATAGGGGTTATTCCAGCATCTTGATATAGTCGTAAACTGCTCCCCAGCTTCTTGACGTCCTGATTAACAGTTCGAGGCAGCAGCATCATCGTCGGTATTAGGCTAGTTTTACACAACTGTATTTTCTCTCATCTCAGAAATTGGGTTTGACTATGCTGATCACTCTCTGATCTGAGTTTGATTAGAGTGTGTTCATAGTACGAGCTATTTTTCTCGGATGTGGAGAAATAAAGAACCTTCTCCATCTTCTCCGTTCAGTTTGTCCTTGAAAATCGGACCCACTTGGATGGTCATCCAAGTACGGTCTGATGTTTTCCATGGACCCACAGACATGCGTGGCCGGGTGCCATCTGATTATCGGAGGCAACTTGTACATGCTAACATGGGGATGAGATGGCACTCGTCCGATTTACGTTCGTGTGCACAAGCCCTCGGAGGCACCATTACCTCTGCCGCATCAGAAGAGCAGAAAGGCTGAAGCAGGCCAGGATTAGATTCTCATAGAGAGCCCCATGAATTATGGCCAGCTTCAGGGCAGTGTTTACAAGCTCAAAATAAGAGTATGTAAGCACGGAACATGCTTCCCTAGGCAATGAGCAGTAGACAAAAAAACAGCAGGAATGAGACAGCGCAGCTAAAAAACAGCAAGTAAGTTGTAAGTTTGCTTAATGTCTCGCTGTCTACGGTCCTCTTATCTTCTGATCACTTCCTAACATACGAATAGCCCTATCAATATTTGGGGTTTTAAAATTCTTAATTCTGTTTTATGGCAGAACACTCACATTCTTTTTATCCATTGAAAACACATTTACTTTGCAAGCACATGTATGCATATTTTATTTCCCGTTGCTTATATAGCACCACTATATTCAAAGCCCTGTGAATGTATTAACCTCTCCGTATACATTTGGAGTGTGAAAGAAAACCAAAGTACCCATAACCCAGATCGAGCATACAGACTCCATGCAAATGTTGCTCTGAGTTGAATTGAACCCTAGGCCCCCAGCGCTGCGAGGCAATAACACTAATTCCTAGGAGACATCATGCCGCCTGGATATTTCGATCAGCCTAGAAATATCTGTGTTTGGTCAGCTTTAGTGACTGTAAAGAGCAGCTCTTCCTTTGGATACATACTACTAGGTCACACATTGACTCCAGTAGAGCGGAGGATATTGCTGCATAGTTAGTACTGGAAAGCGTGAACCGTGCCCTGTGACCACATAGGTTGTCATGCTTTCACAGAACAAGATATAAATTTCAACACGTCGGTAGAAGAGGTCTGTACTTCCCATTTCCTAAATAGCAAATGCATTTCCTACCTTAGAGGGAAAGTATCACTCATTACTAATCAGGTTTGGGCTCAGGCTACATAACGTCATACGTCGTGTGACAATGGGATCGTGGTATTACCTGGTAATATCACATCTAATGATTCCTTCTGGTGCTGCGTTGCGACCTGCCACCTATTGCTACTGCGATACAGACTCACAAAAGTTTTATGTCGTTGAGCACAAGTCGCATGCAACTCACTTGCCGTACACTTCAATATAAGTCGTAACTATGTATCTGTGACTTGCATGAGGCTTGACTGCGATTTGACTTTTTTTTACAGAAAAATTCCAGCTCTAAAATAGTTCCCCAACAGCAAGTTGCAGACAGGTGACACAAATGTTTTTGGTTGTGCAACTTTTCTGAGAATTGCTGTCACACGATGCCTGTGCGGAGCAGCTTCCGCTTTATCTTTAAGAAGTAAGAAAGGAAAGCAGGAGAATAGGCACTCTGGAAGCTTCCATTCCTGCCATATTGGTTGTGATCCAGCAGTGATCACAATGGGCAACAGGAAGACCTGAATTAATTTTATTTATTAGCAATTATGTTTTTTTTGTATTATACATACAGTTATTGCTGAAAGTGTTTTGTTATTCACGTTTATTTCCTTTGTGTGTATTGGAACAACACAAAAAAAATGAGAAAAAGCAAATTGAACATAACTTCAGACACCACACCAAAAGTGGGCCAGACAAAATTGTTGACACCTTCAACTTAATATTTGGTTGCACATCCTTTGGAATAAATAACTGCAATAAATTGTTTCCTTTAACCATTAACAAGCTTCTTACACCTCTCAAATGGAATTTTAGACTTCTTTTCTTTTGCAAACTGCTCCAGGTCTCTCATATTATAAGGGCGCCTTCTCCCAACAGTAATTTTAAGAGCTCTCCACTAGTGTTCAATGGGATTTAGATCCGGACACATTCCTTGCCACTTCAGGACTGTCCAGCACTTTGTTTCCATCTATTTCTGGATGCTTTTTTAAATAAATTTGGGGTAATTTTCCTGCTGGAAGACCCATGACTTAGGACGCAAACCCAGCTTTCTAACACTGGGCACTACATTGCAGCCCAAAATCCTTTGGTAATCTTCAGATTCCATGATTCCTTCCACACAGTCAAGGGACAGCCAGTATCAGAGGCAGTGAAACAACCTCAAAACATCTTTGAACCTCCACCATGTTTGACTGTAGGTACTGTGTTCTTTTTTTGGTAGGACTCATTAAATTTTTGGTAAACAGTAGAGTGATGTACTTTACCAAAAAGCTCTTTTTCGATCCCATATGTCCACAAGATGCTTTTTCAGAATGATTTTGACTTAATTACATATATTTTGGCAAACTGCAGTCTAGCAGTGTAATATCCCTGTGTGTCATGTGTGCATTGCCACGAAGATCGTCGCGGTTGCACATTTTGACTTCTCACAGCTGAGTTGCTGTTTCTTTGTGTTTGGCAGCTAGGGAGTTAATTCTGTCTGTGCTCGGTGCTGGGACTGGGTGCAGTTTCTCCCGGCTGCAATTGATTATTTGTTGATTGGTTTCCTTTAAGTTTCTGGTTGTCTGCTTTGGGAGTTGCCAGTGAAACACTTCATGCAGACCACAGATAGGAATGAATCTGTATAGACTCTAGTTGAGAGCTCCTTAGTTGTTTTAAGCTTAACTTGCTTAGAGTTTATTTCCCAGACCATTTATGTTCCTTCGGTGTTTGAGTGTGTATGCAAGAGAGTGCTATCCTGTCTGTCTTATATGTCTAATCTGTGTATTTAGCTGAGATCAGCCCATATCCCTTTGGTGGTAATCAGGATCCTTCTTAGGACTGATTACAGGGTTCAGGGTCTGATAGGAGACAGGGTTAGGCTGGAGACTTGGACCTCTGAACCATTATCAGTACCTCCAAGGTAAGGGATTAGTTAGGACCCCAGTGTAGGGTCAGGTTAGACCCCGGTCCTCCTCTTTCCTGTTACAGCTCATCAAGTCCTCAAGATTAACCCTGAGTTCAACTGATATCGTCTCTGCACATCTAGTCCTCAAGATTAACCCTAAGTTCTGCTGATATTGTGTCAGGTAAATCTATTTTATACTTACATGCTTATGTTGCTAAACTATATGTTGTATAGAGTGTGGTTCCTGTATAAATAGTTTACTGACATTGTAGTCATATCATTAGACAGCGTGACATTGTGTTAGCAGTGGAGTCCACCTGGATCTCTTGCCATAGCATTTAATTTCATTCAAATGTCGACGGATAGTTCGCAATGACAATGATGCTCTCTGATCCTGCAGAACAACTTGCATATTCTGCGTTTCAAACTCTTTCATTAATTTTTCTCTGCCATCCACGTACAGTGCCATAGGTTGCAAACTTCTTGATTACAATATGTTGCGCACCATGGACAAAGGAATATCAAGATCACTGGAGATGGAATTGTAACCCTGAGATTGTTAATATTGCTTAACAAGTTTGGTTCTCAAGTCCTCCATACTTAGTGTGGCGCACACAATGCAAAGATTGTGTCAACGTCCACTCTATTTACCTGGTTTCAGGTGTGATTTTCATATTGCCCACTCCTGTTTCTTGCCAAAGGTGAGTTTGAATGACTATCAAATACTTAAAACAAAGTTGTTTACCCACAATTTTCACAAGGTGCCAACAAATTTGTCCTGCCCATTTTAGAGGTTTTGTGTAAAATTATGTCCAATTTTCCATTTTTTTTTCTCTTTTTGTGCTGTTCCAATGCAAAGGAAATAAACGTGTAATTGCAATAATTTTCTGGGAGAAATACTTCATTTTCTGGAGCAATTTCAAGGGTGCCAACACTTTTGGCCAGGCGATCCCTTCATGTGTTGCGGCTGTCGAACAGCCGTAAGACATGCAGCCACGGCGACTCTAACAGTATTAGAGCACGCAGAAGATTCTGTGTTAGCACTCGAACATGCTCAGATAACATCTTATCCGAGCACGTTCTCTCATCACTACTCTCCGTCTAAGGCCGGGATCACACATGCGAGTAAATCGGCCGACACTCGCATGTGAAATCCCACTCTGGCGCCGGCACTCGGGAGTGGAGCGAGCGGCTGCATGTAGTTCTATGCAGCCGTGCGCTCCACTCCCGAGTGCCGGCGCCAGAGCTGGGATTTCACATGCGAGTGTCGGCCGATTTACTCGCATGTGTGATCCCGGCCTAAGAGATCGTTCTTGAAGAATGGAAAAAGATAGATGTTGCAATATGTCGACAACTTGATCATTTCATGCCTCGAAGACTTGGTGCTGTCTTTAACCCCTTTGCGACCTTTGCCATACTAGTACAGCGCAGGTCGCTTCCCTCCCTTTGATGTGGGCTCCGGTGGTGAGCCCACAGCTTTCCCGGCACATATCAGCTATTTTAAACAGCTGACATGTGCCCTGAACAGCCGCGGATGGAATCGCGATCCACCCGTGGCTATTAACTCGTTAAATACAGCTGTCAGTTTGAGCATTTAACGTGCGCTTCTGGCCATCGGGACGGAAATCCGCCCACCGGTGACCCCCGTCACGTGATCGCCAGTCACTGGTGGGTTGGCATGACAACCAGAGGTCTCCTGGTGACCTCTATGGTTGTCACTGCCGGATTCCTATGAGCGTCACCCAGTGATCGGTGCTCATAGCAAGTGAGTGATTCTGCCCTATAGAGGCGATCTGATCATCACCTGTATGTAGCAGAGCCGATTGGGTTATGGCAACTTCTAGTCTCCCATGGAGACTATCGAAGTATACCAAAAGTAAAAAAAAAAATTGTTTTTAAAAATATTAAAAAAAATATATAAAAGTTTAAATCGACCCCCCTTTCGCCCCATTCAAAATAAAACAATAAAAAAAAAATCAAACATATACATATTTGGTATCGCCGCTTTCAAAATCCCCTATCTATCAATAAAAAAAAGGATTAACATGATCGCTGAACGGTTGTAGCGAGAAAAACCAGCCAGAATTACGTTTTATTGGTCGCCGCAACATTGCAATAACTGGCGATCAAAAGATCGTATTCTGCACCAAAATGGTATCAATAAAAATGTCAGCTCAGCAGGCAAAAAAATAAGCCCTCACCCGACCCGAGATCACGAAAAATGGAGGCGCTACGTGTATCAGAAAATGGCGCAATTTTTTTTTTTTTTAACAAACTTTGGATTTTTTTTCACCACTTAGATAAAAAAGAATCTGGACATGTTTGGTGTCTATGAACTCGTGATGAGCTGGAGAATCGTAAGGCAGGTCAGTTTTAGCATTTGGTGAACATGGTAAAAAAAAAAAAAACTTTGTGGAATTGCACTTTTTTTTTGCAATTTCACTGCACTTGGAATTTTTTTCCCATTTTTGAGTACAACGGTATGGTAAAACCAATGGTGTTGTTCAAAAGTAAAACTTGTCCCGCAAAAAAACAAGCCCTAACATGGCCATATTGACAGAAAAATAAAAAAGTTATGGCTCTGGGAAGAAGGGGAGCGAAAAACAGAAGCGCAAGAATGAAAAAGGGCAAGGTCTTGAAGGGGTTAAAAATCGTGGCGATCTCACAAAGTACTGTAGTAGTTTTTGATGGGGGTTGTATTCTTTTTTTTTTTGCAACAACTAATTTGAGTAAAACTAATACAATTTTCATTACACAATCTTCAACCTTTCATGCTATGGATTAAAAAAATGTTCTGTGAAACTCAGTTTTGTCAAAATGTTAGGAATTGTTCTGGTATTCAGTGATCTATTGATTAAAATTTAGCTTTCAGTGGGGGTGTACTCATTTACGCTGAGCACTGTATATTGTATATGACTGCCACTGTCATGAAGCTTGTATTTAACCGCTATATACTCTGCTATATACTCTGAATATAGGCTTTACTTCCTGGGAATATACAGAAAGGAAGAGTAGATCCCATGAGGCTGCGGAGGATGAATGAGTGCTGGGGGAAGGGTGAACATGAGAAAAAGCAAGTTTCAAACACTTGTGTGGCTTTGATATACCACAGTCTATACATGGATTTGTTATTGTCTGATGTTTGATTAATAGAATTTGTTCTGGACTGTCCGGGGATGAGAATGAAGGTGGAGCAAAGACCAGGTTCCCCATTATATTTTTTCATGGTCGTAATGAGTTAAGAAAAATGCAGTTACCGCTATAATTTACCATATCCGACCAAAGAGAACATATGCTTGGGGAATGTATATTTGTAAAATAGTGGATGAAGGCGATATTGTATGCCAGTTAGCTATGGAACGAAGAATTCTAAGACATGACATTACTCTTAGGGCCTCTTTACACTATCCGATAGGGGCCGGTAAATGACTGCCGATTGACTAAATGCAAGTCAATTGGCGGTCATTTAAAGGGATTCTGTCATGGGGTTAGTATTCAGTTTTATAGCATTCTAAAGCCGTGCGGCCGCCACTCTGAAAGCTTGGCAACTGGGAGGAAATTAACTTTATTTTCCCAACAGCCTCCAGCTTTCAGTTATAGAGGCACAGCTTCAATAGTAAGTTGTGGAGAGGTAACTTTGCCCTGGCACTGACTGACAGCTGGCTCAGCGGTGCATCAGTGCTGAGCTGAATATTAGTCAGTGCGTTACGTGGCTACAGCTGCCGCTCACTGTATACTGAGCGGTGATTGACATCGGCCGTGCCTGTAACTGAAATCTAGAGGCTGCCGGGGAAAATAAAGTTATTTTCCTCCCAGCAGTCAGGCGACCGCATGGCTTTAGAATGCTATTAATGTGCAGATCAACCCTATATCTGTAGGATGACCCGGCCCCCGCTGCCGATAGCTTTCTGCCTATGCACAGTGTACACAGAAAGCTTCCAATCGGTGATGTGGGCGGGGTTATACAGAGCTCAGCATTCAAAGAACTGGTAGATGTGCAGCATATAAAACACTGATTTTACCAAAACTGTATCAAGCAGCTCAGTAAGTGATACATCACTGGAGTCAGGGTCTCTGCTCCTACATGAATCTGCTCTCAGATGGGGCATCAAAAACCTGATGACGGATTCCCTTTAAACATGAACAGTTATCTAACATAGCAGCTTACTGGCCACAACAGGATACAGGTGCGCCAATCACCGCTCTCTTCAGATAAGGTTATGGCCCTTCTCTATGATTTTGATGACAAATCATCCATCAGCTGTTATGTGAAGCTACCACTGTTCTCCTGAACTACATAATCAGTATAATAGATACATGTTACACTTTTGGTCATTCAGAACCAGACAGTCAATAATCAGGAAACAACTATACACAGGCTGGCAAACACCCAACGATTGAGCAAAATGCTTATTCATCAGGTGCAGTTATTTTTCAGCTGGTTTCCAAATCATTGTTGACCTAACATGACAATCTATAGGCTTAGAACAATCGTATTAACAATCGTACCGCGGATCTAGCTCAGCATTAGTCATCATCCAAACTCCACTCAACGTTTTTGAAGTCCTAAGCCTGCAGCACAACTTCTCTATGGTATTTAGGGTAGGACTAGGGCAACAAACCGAAAACAAGACTGTGACCCTGTAACCAGATTATATAGTGTTCCACATACGTGCAGTCCTGTAGAAATACAGCTTTGGAGAGATTTACTAAAAAATTCCTAATTAGGATTGCAGAATTATCTGGATGAAATCGATCAATCACGTCAAAATACTGATGTCATTATTCTTCTGCATTCTTCCGCTCCGTTCCGGATAATCTTTTAGAAAGCTTGTTCTGTAGCTCAGACCATGAGTATGATGGTGGGCTATCGTCCTGAAACACAAGCTCCTCTGTCGGGAGATATTTTACTAGTAAAACATCATTTAGTATTTGTGTTGAACCACGTCTTTGCGTGATTTGTCACAACCTCAGTGTTTGTCATGCATGAATGCATACGTTTCATCACTGACATCGCTAGTGTGAAGCGGTAGAGTCCTAGAGGGATCTGTGCATGGCTGATGGAGGTAACATCTACATGGGAATTCCCTGCCTGGCTCTATTAGCGTTTTATATGCCAGTAGACGGGGCAATCGCTGTGTATTGTGTGTACGATTATACTGTAATATAATAATATTTACAGCAATATTACTTAGAAAAGTAACACTTTATCAAGATACATGAGTGAGTTATTATTATTATATTATATATTTATATAGCGCCATTTATTCCATGGCGCTTTACATATGAAAAGGGGAAAAATATAGACAGATACAATAAACATGTGCTAGACAAGGGACGCATAAGTACAGAAGGAGAGAGGACCCTGCCCGCGAGGGCTCACAGTCTACAGGGATGGGTGAGAATACACTAGGAGAGGGTAGAGCTGGTTGTGCGATGGTTCAGTACACTGAGGATCATTGCAGGTTGTAGGCTTGTCGGAACAGGTGGGTCTTCAGGTTTTTCTTGAAGGTCTCCGTTGTTGGTGAAAGTCTGATGTTTTGCGGCAGAGAGTTCCAGAGTATGGGGGAAGCCCGGGAGAAGTCTTGTATGCGGTTGTGGGAAGAAGAGATGAGGGGGGAGTCGAGAAGGAGATCTTGAGAGGATCGAAGGTTGCGTGTGGGTAGGTAGCGGGAGAACCATGTCACAGATGTATGGAGGAGAAAGGTTGTGGATGGCTTTGTATGTCATGGTTAAGGTTTTGAACGGGAGCCTCTGGGCAATAGGAAGCCAGTGAAGGGCCTGGCATAGTGGGGAGGCAGGGGAATAGCGGGAAGACAGGTGGATTAGTCGTGCAGCAGAGTGTAGGATGGACTGGAGTGGTGCCAGAGTGCTAGAGGGGAGGCCAGACAGTAGGAGGTTGCAGTAGTCGAGGCGGGAGATGATAAGGGCGTGCACTAGTGTTTTTGTGGTTTCATGGTTGAGGAATGAGCGGATCCGGGAAATATTTTTGAGTTTGAGGCGGCAGGAGGTGGCGAGGGCTTGGATATGTGGTTTGAAAGAGAGGGCAGAGTCGATGATCACCCAAGGCACCGAGCATGTGGGACTGGGGAAAGCGAGCAGCCATTGACATTGCTGGATAGGCCTGGTGGAGGGGTAGAATGAGGTGGGGGAAAGATGATGAATTCTGTTTTGTCCATGTTCAGTTTGAGAAAGCGAGCAGAAAAGAAGGCTGAGATAGCAGACAGACACTGTGGGATTTTGGTCAGTAGGGAGGTGAGGTCAGGTCCAGATAGGTAGATCTGCGTGTCATCGGCGTAGAGGTGATACTGCAAGCCGTGGGATTCTATGAGCTGTCCCAGGCCGAAGGTGTAGATGGAGAAGAGTAGGGGTCCTAGGACTGAGCCTTGGGGAACACCGACAGACAGGGGGCGAGGTGAGGAGGTGGTGTGTGAGAGGGAGACACTAAATGTTCGGTCTGTTAGGTATGATGAGATCCAGGATAGGGCCAAGTCTGTGATGCCAAGAGATGAGAGAATCTGTAGGAGGAGGGAATGGTCTACGGTGTCAAAGGCAGAAGACAGGTCCAGGAGAAGGAGGACAGAGTAGTGTCGCTTGCTCTTGGCGGTTAGCAGGTCGTTAGTGACTTTAGTTAGGGCAGTTTCAGTTGAGTGATGCGGTCGAAAGCCTGATTGTAACCGGTCAAAGAGGGAGCAGGAGGAAAGGTGGGAGGACAGTTCAAGATATACATGCTGTTCCAGTAGTTTTGAGGCGAAGGGGAGAAGAGATATCGGGCGATAGCTAGACGCTGAGGATGGGTCGAGGGAGGGCTTTTTGAGGATCGGGGTGATTGAAGCATGTTTGAAGGATGAAGGAAAGACACCATTTGTAAGTGAAAGGTTGAAGAGGTGTGTGAGAGTAGGGATGAAGACTGTGGCAAGGTTAGGGATGAGGTGGGACGGGAGTGGGTCAAGCGCGCAAGTGGTGAGGTGTGATCTTGACAGGAGAGTGGAGAGCTGATCTTCTGTCATGGTGGTGAAGCTGGTTTTGGAAGAACAGGGCTGAGTGGCTAAGAGGGGCATTGGGGGCTGCGGGCCAAAGCCTTCTCTGATAGTATCAATCTTTTGCTTAAAGAAGGAGGCAAAGTCTTCGACAGAAATGAGAGGAGAGGGAGGAGGTGCTGTGGGATGGAGTAGAGAATTGAAAGTGTTGAAGAGCTGTTTAGGGTTGTGAGACAGGGAGGATATGAGAGATGACAAGTTTGTTTTGCGGCAGAGAGCGTGGACTTGAAGCTGGCAAGGGACTGCTTGTATGCGTTGAAGTGCTCGGTGGAGTGGGTTCATTTACATGTCATTTACATGTTTATACATGGAGAAAATTATTCCATGAATGACACCGGAAGAAGAAAAAGAAAAGTTTGCTTGTAGCAATTAATTGATGTGACTTTGAGTTTACCATTTTGGCACATAAGGTCATGATAGTTAGTCATTGATTTATATTGGGCTGCTCTGTGTTTTGTAGACTTGTTTGTGACTTTGCTGTTAAAGGGAATCTGTCAGCATTATTTCACAACCCAAACTACGGTATATGTGCACGTAGCTCTTTCAAAGAGAAGTTCAGAAACACCTTCACATGGTCGGTCCAATGCTCTGAGAAATCCCTGTTTTGAATTGATATGCAAATGAGGCTAAAGCGCTATAGCAGATCTGAAGCCTCAGTCACTCCAGCTCTATTCCCTAGCCCGGCACCGCCTACTCTTGCTTGACTGAATTTATCTATGCTGTGTGACGGGTGAAAGGAGCCATTAGTCAGGCATGAGGAGGCGGCGCTGGCTAGGGAATCGAGCTTGAGTGACTTGAGACTGCATGTCTGCCATAACAATTTAGACGCATTTGCATGTCAATTCAAATGCTGATTTCTCAGTAACGGAGTAACAGACTGGCCATGTACATATAAATAGTTAATAGGCTAAATCCTGTTGACAGATTTCCTTTAAAAGTAGGCTGAAGGCCTCCATAAACACATACACATTCAACTAATGTTGGCCAAACCAGCCGATTGTCAGCGAGTTTGGTCAACAGTCTAATGTGTAAGAGGATGCCAGTTGACTGATTGATGAGGGAGATGTCGATCGGGTAGGTCTGATTTTGGACTGCCAATCGCATTGTTCTCCAAGAGATGAGCCGGTGGCCAAAGTGTCAGCCAGCAGTTTTGTCATAGAGAACACAGGAGAACTTGGCTAAAGTTGGCGCTCCTGTGTATAGGAGAGTCGGCTGAGATGGCTGTCACCCAAGCGGTCTGCCAAAGCATCGTTTGGCCATCTAATGTGTATGGCCAGCTTAACGTTGGAGCAGCTTGGGGTTGACATGTATTTACTTCCTACCCTAAGGGTATGTGTTCATGTGGCACAGCTTGATTAACTCTGCTAATTTAATCTGCAATATTTGGATGAGGTCATGTAATTTTGACCACATTGTTAATTCCTCTTCTTTCAAGACTAACTTCACATTAGTAATGTGCTATGGACACCCCTCTAGATGGTTAAGTCTTTATCTTCTAAAATGGGGTACAGGCATGCTTCTTAATATATCAATTAACTTCAATGATCAAACCGAGTACAAATTTACAGCATTACAGAATACTGTAGAGAAGCCCCTGATGGCGGTGGCCACAGCTGATGGTCGAAAAATGGGGTGACAGATTCCCTTTAAGTACGATAGATCGTCTCTTTTAGAAGTTACAGCAATTTTTACAGGTAAAGTAGAGCGTGAATCACCCTGTATTACCTGGACTAGAATTTCTGATATTAATGTGCCTTGTCCAGTTTTCCTTGATAAAACACGAAAATTACCAATCCTCCTTCTGTTCAGTTGGTTACTGTCGCTTCAGCACAATAACTTATCAGAACATGGCAATTGCTTATAGAAAACATTTACATTTTATAGTTTTGGAAAACATGGCAGTGTATTTGCAAGCCTAACAAATACAGTACCAATAGCATGAAGGATAATCATTGATGTTGTGCCAAAGAACTCCTGAATGTGTGTGCCAGAGAAATATTGGTAACTCGGAACAGTTTTAAGCAACAGAGCTAAGTGCAGGTCTTTTCATTCAGCTCAGTTCCAGATTTTCTATTAACTTGGCAGAAAGTCTCTACAAACTATCCTGGATTGACTTCTATGTTGGAATGGATAAATGGCTGCCTGTTAACTCTTTATGGTTACACTATGACTTTTAATAATGGAAAGAATGTACCTGTGCACAGCAACAAGTGGCACAAGTGTAAGCAGGTTGCGGGATGCAGTGACGCAAGGCAGACAGAGCAAGATAAACAGTTAAATGAGCAAATAGAGAAAAGAAATGGCAATATAACAACAGTCCTCTTAGTCAGCTTATCGTGTCCATGGTTTCCTCAGCCGCAGATAATCTGGTGAGGGTTGTAGTCCCAGCAACGGCGGGCAAAATGTCCTCACTTGAAGTTCCACAGCTCTTGGTCCAACTTCTGGCGGCATCAGGCAGTCTCCGGTTTTGCCAGCTGAGCCCCTAGTCCATTTAGCTGTGGAGCAAAAGAGTAAAGCTCTCCGCAAGGTTTCACGTGGCAGGTGTCTCTCTGAGCAGCTGCCGTCACCTGAATGGCTGCTCTGCACGGCTCTGCTCAGCGTGCGCTCCTCTATGTGCCAGCCGAAGTGAGGATCGCTGCAGTAGTCTCTGTCCCACACGGGTGCCGTGGTGCGTCTGTCAGCAATGGGGAATGTTATGATCTGCTACAAGCACTAAGGAAAGACGGGAACTCTGTCCCTACAATAGAACTGAGCTGGATCCCTACGATGTAACGGGGAACCTGATCCTGCGACCAGACCCGCTAAAGTCCTCAGCTAGTCTGAACGAAGACCTATAGTTGCGAGGGAGGAATCCCTACAAGATCTAGGGACTGGGAGAAAAGGTGGACACCTCCTAACAGAAATTGTAGCAGGAAAAATAAAACAGAAAACAAATTACTAAGAGATCCTAAGATCAAGCAAGACTGACAGAGTAAGGCACCTAAGCACCCGGCTAGCTTAAGAGTAGATAATACAATGAAGTCCAGCAAAGCCAGAAGGGCGGAGCCAGACTAAATAGGGTAAAAAGGTCATGTGACCAGCAAACTGAAACAAAACCTAACAAGAGGGTTGTAACAGTACCCTCCCTTCTAAGAGGATCCTCCGGATCCCCTATGACTTAGGCTTATCCGGAAACCTCTTGTGAAACGCTCTGACAAGTCTAGATGCAGAAACATCATCCGCCCTCACCCATGAGTTATCCTCGGGTCCATAACCCTTCCAAGCGACGAGGTACTGCAAACCTCCCCCTATACCGTCTAGAATTTAGGATGCGGGAAATCTCATATTGCCCGTCCTCCACCACCAGGGGAACAGTGGCCGACACGTCTCCCTCTGAGACCTCAGCTTTTTTCAAGAGAGAAACATGAAACACCGGATTAATCTTCCAGGAGGTAGGAAGCTCCAACTTAACAGCAGATTGGTTAATAACCTGAAGCACCTTAAAGGGCCCTACAAACTTGGGACCCAATTTCTTAGACGGAATCCTCAAGCGCAGATTCTTAGAGGACAACCAAACCATGTCACCAATAGCAAACAAAACCTCTTGTCGTTTTCTATCAAAATACACTTTGGATCTTTTGTTAGCCTCCTGAAGATTACCACGCACATCAGTCCAAACTCTCTCCAAAACACCAGAAAAATTCTCCTCTTCAGGTACAGCCGATCCCAACTTGGAAAATGACCCAAATGACGGATGTCTCCCAGTACAACAAAAAAAAGGCGAACAACCAGCAGAAGCGGATGTATGGTTGTTAAGAGCAAACTCAGCAAGTGGCAGAAACTCAGACCACCCCTCTTGATTATCAGTCACAAAACAACGCAAGAACTGCTCAACATCCTGGTTTTTCCTTTCTGTCTGGCCATTAGACTCAGGATGATATCCGGATGAAAACGACAAATGAACTCCCAACCTGTCACAAAAGGCGCACCAAAAACGAGCCACGAACTGAGGTCCCCTATCAGAAACAATGTCAGTAGGAACGCCATGTAGTCTGACAATTTCCTTGACAAAGGCCTTAGCGAGAGTCTTAGCGCAGGGCAGTTTGATGAAAGGAACCAAGTGACACATCTTGCTAAAACGGTCCACTACCACCCAGATGACAGTGAAACCCTCAGAGGGGGGAAGGTCAGTAATAAAGTCCATAGCCAAATGTGTCCAAGGAGCACTAGGAACCTCCAAAACAGCAATAACAACCCCTTCTTGCAAAATGTTTTCCTCCTCAGTACCCACCATAGGAGAAAAGCTGCGAGACAAAGCATCAGCTTTAACATTTTTAGTACCTGGGATGTAAGTAACGGTAAAATTAAACCGTGAGAAAAACAGTGCCCACCTAGCCTGACGGGCATTCAAGCGCTTGGCAGCATCAAGGTAGATCAGATTTTTATGATTGGTGAAGACTTTAACGGGAAATTCCGCTCCCTCCAAAAAATTACGCCAGTGTTCAAATCGAGTTTAATTGCCAACAATTCCCGATTACCGATATCATAATTTAGTTCAGACTCAGAAAATTTCTTTGAAAAAAAGGCACAAGGATGTACTCCATCCGTCTTTTCCTGAGACAACACCGCGCCGACCCCCACAGAAGAAGCATCAACCTCAACCAGAAATGGTTTAGTCACATCAGGCTGCGTAAGGATGGGAGCAGAGCTGAACCTCTCCTTTAGCAACACAAAAGCCTCAATGGCCTCAGTAGTCCACTGAACCGCATCAGCACCTTTCCTGGTGAGATCGGTCAGAGGTTTGGCAATCACAGAAATTTTTTTTATGAACTTTCTATAATAATTGGCGAACCCCAAAAACCTCTGTATTGATTTCACACCAATAGGTCTAGGCCAATCCTGCACAGCTTGCACTTTCACCGGGTCCATCTCAAAACCTTCACTGGAGACAATGTAGCCCAAAAAACTAAGTCTCTGTACAGCGAACTCACATTTTTCTAGTTTGGCAAAAAGTGAATTATCACTCAGTAACTGTAATACTTCACGCACACTCCTCCAATGAGACTCCAAATCCGGTGAATAAATCAAAATATCATCCAAATACACAACCACACTTCTGCCGATCAAAGGTCTAAGGATGTCATTAATAAGATTCTGAAAAAATGCCGGAGCACTGGAAAGCCCAAAAGGCATAACCAGATTCTCAAAATGACCCAGTGGAGTGTTAAACGCAGTCTTCCATTCATCCCCCTCCTTCATGCGCAACAAATTGTATGCCCCTCGAAGATCAATTTTCGAGAACCACTTGGCCCCCACTAACTGGTTAAACAAATCAGGAATCAATGGCAGTGGGTAAGGATTGCGTACAGTAATTTTATTAATCTCACGAAAGTCTAGACAAGGCCGTAAACCGCCGTCCTTTTTTTTAACAAAAAAAAATCCAACCGCCACAGGAGATTTGGAAGGCCTAATGTGACCGGCGGCCAAGCTTGTCTGTATGTATTCCTCCAAAGCCTTTCTCTCAGGAATAGTCAAATTAAATAAACGACTTTTAGGAAGAGTCGCTCCAGGGACAAATTCAATTGCACAATCATAATCTCTATGAGGAGGCAATACCTGCGATTCCTTATCAGAAAAAACTTTCCAAAAATCCTGAATAGGTACAGGTAACTCCCCCTTAACTACAGCAGCAATACGCCTGTTACAACACTTGTCATAACAATTAGGACTCCAGGACTTAATTTCATTGGTAGACCAATCCAGTACCGGATTGTGCAATTTTAACCAAGGTAACCCTAAAATCACCGGGGAGGGCAAATTATTCAAAACTACCAAATCCAAATTCTCCTGATGAACACCATTAATAGTAAGAGGAAATTCACAGATATGGTGAGTAACATTTTTCAAGGGAGAGTTATCCACAGACACCACATTAATAGGAGAAGACAGAAGTTTGGGTTTTAATTTTAGTTTTTCCAAAAATTTCCCATCAATCACATTGAGAGTTGAACCACAATTCACAAATACCCGAAACTCCATTAATTCCTCCTCACCAGCAGTGGTAGCAGAAAGAAAGACACCTTTATTGTTTAAACAAGCTATGCGGGCGACACTGACCTCATTTTTTTTTCTCTCTTTATTCATTCGAAGCGCACAATTCTTAATAAAATGCTCAGATTTGCCACAATAGAAACACAAACCTTTAGCAAATCTACGTTCTTTTTCCTGAGAGTGAGATGTCATTGCTCCAATTTCCATCGGCTCTGCAATGTCAGTACAGTCCGTCTCCAGAGTTGGAGCTGACAAGGCAGATTTACTCTCATTAACCCTTGCACGCAGTCTCCTATCCACCCGTATGGCTAATTGCATAGCCTCTTGCAAGTTACCAGGTATAGGATAAGCAATCAGCAAATATTTAACCCTTTCACTTAACCCTGCAAGAAATAAACTTTTCAAAGCTGAATCGTTCCACCCCACCTGAGTGGACCACCTTCGGAAGTGAGTACAAAATTTTTCAACA
>JARQOD010000003.1:551827774-551936958 GCA_033576555.1 Oophaga sylvatica
GGGCTTTCTGTTTTTTTTGGGGGGTTCTGCTCCGGGGCATTTAGTTTTCCCTTTAAAACTTTTTGGGGGTTTTAGTTTTTTCCGCGTGAGGGGGTTTTTCTAGGACCAAGTGGGGAACGCCCCAACCCGGCTGCCCTATTGTGGGGGTTGTCGGGGTCGAAATCCATTTTTTCCCCAAACTGCCCCGGGTTTTTTTTTTTTTTTCCTGCACTCCTCAACCGAAACCAACAGTACCCGGCCTAAAAAAAAAAAAATTGTTGGTATCCAGAAGGGAAAAAATTTGTGAAAAAAAAAAAGGTTGTCAAGTTGTAAAAATTTTTTTTCTGTTTGTTGCATTTTTTTTTCCCCTTTTTTTTCTCTGGGTGCGGGGGAATTTTTTTCCCTCTCAACGGAGTTTGCACGGTTGTCTGGCCGTGGGGATAAATTCCCACTGAGGTTCGAGTATTCCCTGCTTTATCTTGCGGGTTTTGCCTTTTGGGGGAAAACCCGGGGGCCCCCCCATCCCAGATTTGTTTTTAGGGGATCGAGCAAAGTTTCGAATTTCAAAAAAAATTGTAAATTTTTTTTCCCTTTAAAAAATCAAACCCCCGGGGGAACGAGCCCCAGCTTTCCCCAAATTGTCACCCCTCTCTCCTGCGGGGCGACCCCGGGGGTTTGGGTTTTTTTTCCCGACAGGGGGGGCCTTTTTTGAGTAAATTTTAAGCTTTTTTTTGGGCTTTGGGGTTATTGTAGGGGGGGCCCCTAAGCCCATTTGATCAAGCAAAAACCCCCTTTTGTTGCATTAAAGGGGGGGCCCTTTAAAAACGCTGAATAATACGTCGAGTTCGTGGTTTGGGCACCCTTTAAAAAAGGAATGACAAATTTTTGGGGCCCAAGCTCTTTTCCAGAAGGGCTGCAATAATGTAAAGGTGTTATGGTGGTTTCCCTCTGCCCCCGGGGGTCTCAATGTTTTTTTGGGTCATTGCGATTCAAATTGACAGCCCTTTCGTGAGGGGAAAAATTTATGCGGGAAATTTGGGGTTGCCTTTAAACCCCAGCTTCTAAACCCCCATGCGGTGATAGAGGGTGTCTGGGGCACGCGTCATATTTTTGAAACCCGCAAGGGTTTTAGTTTCACGGGGGGAAATGTCTCCATGCTTTTTCAAGCCCCGCCCAAAACGGGGGAAGACGTTTTGCACCTCATTTTTTTTGGGGGAGTTTCAGATAAGTTTTTTTTTTAACTGCCCACTTGATTCTCTCGGGTCCTCATTTTTTGCCAGGTTTTTCGTTGATTCTGGGCAGCTTTTAAAACCCAAAAGGTTTTTTATTTTGCTAAAGTTGGGGGGTTTCCCCTTTTAAACCCCCAAACAGAAGTTTTTCCCCACGGGATCGATTCCCCCCTTTGGTTTGAAAAAAACCCCAGTTTTTTACTGGTGATAATGGGGGGGTTTAAACCCATCCCAGGAGTCGAAAATTTTTTTGGTTCTGTTAATCGCATGACATATCCGGGGGGGTTTTCCCTTTGGGTTTTTCGTTTTAAACCTTTTTTGGATTGGAATTTTGTGTCGTAACTAGTTGGGGCTGCCCCAAAAAGTTTAAACCCAAAACTCCTTTTTTTTCTGCCTCCCCCCCCCGGGGGAGGATTTTCCTGACTTTTTTATTGATTTTTTTTGAGGGTTTTTTTGAAAAATAATCTCATCCTTCCTCCCCCCTAGGAGCTATGACGCGCTATTGAATTTGTCCGGGAGAAATTCCCTAAAGGTCCCTTTTTTTTAAAAATTTTTTACCTGAACATGACCTATGCGGGCTTATATAAAGGAAACATTGGAAAAAAGGGCATATCAAACCCTCCTCTTCACCCGGGGCCCCGGTTTTTTTTTTTGTGGGGCCCAAAAAGAAAGGGTTTATTAAGGCCATGTTTGATTACCCTCCTTGAACAATATACGGGGGAAATATCAATACCCGTTTTCCCCTTTATTTCTGACCTGTTTTCCAGGGGGGAAAAAAGCACTTGGTTTTCCCCAAAAATTTTTCCCCGGGGGGCGAAAAACCTTATTCGCATTAAAAAAAGGGGGTGAAAGGGGAAACCATTCAATACCCCCCCCAAGGGGGGTTTTTTTTACCTAGTGAGCCCCCTTTGGGGCCCCCAAAAAGCCCCCTTTCCCCCTTTTCCCAAAATCCTTCATAATGACATTTTCCCGGGATTTTGTGGACAAATTTCTGATTGTTTATTTGGATGTATCTTGATTTTTTCCAATGACTGGGGACTCTCATTGAAACATTTCGAACTGTATTCCAGATTTTGAGAGAGAATGTCTGTATGTGAAGGGATCAAAGGTCTTTTTTTGGCGTACAGAGGATTCATTTCTGGATTCTTTTGTCCCATCTGTTATTGAAATGGCCCGGTAAAGGTTCAGGCCATCTGTGATTGGGTCCCAACCTACTTCTTTAAAGGCTCTTCAGAGATTTTTGGGTTTTGCCAATTTTTATTAAATTTATTGGTAATTTCTCGTTATTGTTAAACCATAACTGATTTGACCAGAAAGGGTTCTGATGTGGTGAATTGGCCTCCTGAGGCTGTCCTCTGCGTTTCAGGAACTTAAGCAGAGATTCACTTCTGCTCCTGTTCTACGGCAGCCGATGTTTCTCTGCCATTTTCAGGTGGAGGTTGATGCTCTGAAATTGGGGCAGGTGCCGTCTTGTCCCAAAAAGATCCAGAGACCTCTAAAAGTAACCCTTGTGCCTTTTTCTCTCGAAAATTTTCTCCTACTGAACGTAATTATGACGTGGGTAAATCGGGAGTTATTGGCCATGAAGTGGGCTTTTGAAGAGTGGAGACATTGGCTGGAGGGAGCCAAACATCAGGTGGTGGTCCTTACGGACCATAAGAATCTGGTCTATCTGGAATCTGCCAAGCGACTCAATCCTAGACAGGCCAGGTGGGCCTTGTTTTTCACACGTTTTAATTTTGTGGTTTCCTTTCTTCCTGGCACTAAGAATGTTAAGGCGGATGCCCTCTCGAGGAGTTTCCTTGCGGACTCTCCTGAGTTATCTGATCCTTCTGTTATTTTGAAAGAGGGTGTAGTTCTTTCCGCCATCTCGCCCAATTTGAGACTTGCTCTGGAGGGGTGTCAGAAGGATAGGCCCGAGCGCTGCCCTGTTGGAAAATTGTTTGTCCCGGACCAGTGGAAAAAGAGTGTGATGTCTGAGATTCATTGTTCCGCATTGGCTGGGCATCCGGAATTTTTGGTACCAGAGACTTGGTTAGTCGGTCCTTTTGGTGGCCTACCTTGTCTCGTGATGTCAGGGAATTTGTGCAGTCCTGCGGGACTTGCTCTCGCTCCAAGCCTTGCTCTCGCTCTAGTGGTTTGTTGATGCCATTGCCTGTGCCCAAGAGACCATGGACCCATATCTCTATGGATTTCATTTCCGACCTTCCTGTTTCTCAGAGAATGACCACCATCTGGGTAATTTGTGATAGGTTTCCAAAAATGATACATTTTTGTGCCATTACCTAAGTTGCCTTCCTCCTCTGAATTGGTGCCGTTGTTCCTTCAGCACGTGGTTCGTTTACACGGCATTCCTGAGAACATTGTGTCTGACAGAGGAGTCCAGTTTGTTTCCAGATTTTGGAGGACTTTTTGTTCTAAACTGGGTGTTCAATTGTCTTTCTCCTCGGCATTTCATCCTCAGACCAATGGTCAAACTGAGAGAACAAACCAGACATTGGAGACTTATCTAAGATGCTTTGTGTCTGTGATCAGGATGACTGGGTCTCTTTTTTGCCTTTGGCTGAGTTTGCTCTTAATAATAGGGCTAGCTCTACCACTTTGATGTCTCCGTTTTTCTGTAATTCTGGGTTTCACCCTCGATTTTCTTCAGGACAGACGGAGGCTTCTGTTTGTCCAGGGTGTTGACTCTGTTGTGGAGCGTATGCAACTGATTTGGGACCGGTAGTGGAGGGTTGTCCCTCTCTCAGGAGAGGGCCCAGCGGTTTGCTAACCGGCATAGGACTGAGGTCCTCGGTTTAAAGTGGGGGACTTGGTCTGGTTGTCCTCAAAGAATATTCCTATGAGAGTAGCATCTCCTAAATTTAAGCCTAGGTTCATTGGACCTTATAAGATCATGGAGATTATTAATCCTGTTTCTTTTCGTTTGCTTCTTCCAGGGACATTTAAGATCCATAACGTGTTCCACAAGTCCTTGTTGAAGAGGTTTGTTGAGCCAGTGGTTCCTGCTGCTGTGCCTCCTGACCCTGTTTTGGTTGAGGGCAATCTGGAGTATGTGGTTGAGAAAATATTAGATTCTCGTTTTTCTAGACGGAAACTCCAGTATTTGGTTAAATGGAGAGGTTATGGTCAGGAAGACAATTCTTGGGTGTTTGCTTCGGACATCCATGCTAGGAGACTTATCCGTGCGTATCATAGAAACTCATCCTGACCGACCTGGTTGCTCAATGAGGGTTCGGTGACCCCTCCTAAAGGGGGGGGTACTGTTGTGAATGGGTTTGAGATGAGTTCTGAGCAGAGGCTCCCTCTGGTGGTTACAAGCGGTGCTAGTCGGTCCAGTGAAGATTGTGAGGACTGGGAATCAGGTGTTACTGACTGGTCTTATATAAAGGGAGTCACCTTCCCATCAGGGTTGCCGGTGATCAATTGTTCTGGTCTGAATCCTTCATTCCTGTTTCCCTTGTAGCCCTGCTGTGTCGTGTCTGCATCTCCTGCTAACAGATAAGACATTTTCTTCTTTTTGTTTTTGTGCTATATTTTTGCATTTTGTCCTGCACTTCTGTGGGGGCCTTCAGGGTCCCCTCTGGGGGCTTTTGCCCTCTCAGTTTAGTTCAGCCACTGATGTTTGTACATTTGCTTTTTCCAGTTTTTTCAGTGGCTGCTGTTTTGATTTTGTTACACCAGAGAACTAATTTAGGTGAAGAGGTCGTGTGATCTCAGGTATTTTTGAAATTTAGTAGAGTTGGTGCTTTTCAGGGTTTTCTGGGATTGCAGTAAGTACCCTTTCTATCCTTTTCTATTTAGTTAGTTTGGGCCCCAGCGTTTTCTCATACTATTTTCTTTTCTGTGTCAGTATTTCATCTTGTCTAACCGCCATTACATGTTTGGGGGCTTTCTGTTATCTTTGGGGTTCTGCTCCGGGGCAGATGGCTTTCCTATATCTATCTTTAGGTGTAGTTAGTTTCTCAGGCTGTGACGAGGCGTCTAGGACCAACGTAGGAACGCTCCACGGCTGCCTCTAGTTGTGGTGGTTAGTCAGGGTACTGCAATCTCATAGATTCCAACTGCTCTGGTGTATTGCTTTTTTTTTTACCTGCACTCCTCAGCTACCGAAACACAACAGCTTTACATGTAGAAAGGAGTATACAATAATAAAAGACAAGTACAATAATCTTAAACAATACAAGTCACAACTGGTACAGGAGGAGAGAGGACCCTGCCTGCGAGGACTCACTGTCTACAAGGGCTGGTTGAGGATACAGTAGGTGAGGGGAGAGCTGGTTGTGTCGCGTTTTGGTGGTTACTGCAAGTTGTAGGCTTGTCGGAAGAGGTAGGTCTTAAGGTTTCTTTTTAAGGATTCCTCGGTAGGCGAGAGTCTGATATGTTGGGATAGAGAGTTCCTGAGTAGGGGTGATGCATGGGAGAAATCTTGTATGTGATTGTGGGAAGAGGAGATAAGAGGGGAGTAGAGAAGGAGATCTTGTGAAGATCGGAGGTTGCGTGCAGGTAAGTAACGGGAGACTAGGTAACAGATGTATGAAGGAGACAGGTTGTGGATGGCTTTCTTTGTCATGGTTAGGGTTTTCAACTGGCGTCTCTGGGCAATGTGGAGCCAGTGCAAGGATTGACAGAGGGGAGAGGCCGGGGGATAGCAGGGGGAAAGGTGGATTAGTCTGGCAGCAGAGTTTAGGATAGGTTGGAGGGATGTGAGTGTTAGAAGGGAGGTCACAGAGCAGGAGGTTGCAGTAGTCAAGGTAGGAGATGATGAGGGAATGCAGTAGTGTTTTTGCAGATTCTTGATTAAGGAATGAGCGTATCCAGGAAACATTTTTGAGTTGAAGTGGAAAGGGCTTGGTTATGTGGTTTGAATGAGAGATAAGAGTCCAGGGTTATCCCAAGCAGCAAACTTGCGGGACTGGCGAGAGTGAGCAGCCATTTACTTTAATGGATAGGTCTACTGGGTGGGTTGAATGAGATGGGGGAAAGATAAATTATTTTGTATAAAAACTTCTTCCATTTGTTCCCCTTTCTACTGTATGTAGGTTAATGAGAAGTGGGTGAATATCAGAATATGTCTTTAACTCCAGAGACTTAATAGATCCACACATGTGCTGTAAATATAAATTGTATTTTAACCAATGCAGTTTGCAAAGCTTACTTATTTTACATACATTGGATCAATATGCATACATGTTTTGAGTAAAAGTTTTCTGCATTCTTCTTTCCTGTTAAAAAAATAAGTGTATTGAACTTTTCCATCCTCTACATGTGTATTCCCAGTGTGTCGCACGTGCTGGATAACAGACTGGACATTTTTGTTGATTTCTTTCAGTTACCGTATATGTTATGCATTGTATAGATATGTAATAAAGTTTCTATTTCTCATGTCTTTCTACAGGTATATATCATAAAGGTAACCTGGTCGGATTCCATGCAACATGTCATCTATCGAAGATACAGCAAGTTCTTTGATCTTCAGGTATATTTGTTGGCTACAGTGTTTACATGAAGTCTGCTCCATTATGTCCTCTTCCCGGGTTGTCCGGTCTTAAACTACAAGAGTGAAGTCACTCTCTGTGACTGAAGACTTGTGAATCCTCACTTCGCACACACTGCAGGCTCGCTCAATGCAAGTGTATTAAGCAAAGCCAGACAAGTTTAGTCAGAATGTGATAGGAAGTAGGCAAATCGCAGAGAGGAGCTCTAGACTTGTAGCTTCAAACTGAACAACCCCTTTAAAGTGGCTGAGTGTGCATATATTCTTGTGTGAGGCGGAATAGGCTGTCCCCGATTCCTTTGGTGGCTCATCTGCCTTGAAAACGAAGGGTCAGGTTCTTTGAAACACAAAATACCTGATTTTTTTTTTCCACTGACATCTTCCACTCACATTTTGACTGACTATTATCTAAGAGATGGTTGGTTGGTTTTGCAGAAACAACTGTTGGTTTGGATGACACCAGTCTAAAGTGTATGGCCACCTTTAGAATCTCCAAAAAGGTTGAGATGCAGTAGGGACACAAAACCTTGAAAATGGGGAAATAAAACATTTGTTTGGCTGCAAAACCTTATGCGACCACTCAATCGGAGTGTTATCTGTTATGATTTTACCTAGACACCAGGTGTTTATCCTCAACTTAGTCACTGTGGGGGTAAAGCTTTGCATAGGCCACTTAAAGGGAACCTATCAACATGTTTTCCCAATCTAAAGTAGAGCCAACACCTTTAAGCAGTTTTTTACAGAATTTTAGTATGCTGTATGTATGACCTTAATTCCCTATGCAAAGTACAAAAAAGGCGCGCCTCCCTGGTCTTGATCCAGCCCCTCCTCTCATCAGTCGCCATCCTCCTTCCCTTCTTCGTGTGGATGACGCGTCCTATGTCACCTACACAATGTCCCCATCGTGCTCCCGTGCAGGCATTTTTTTCTGTGCACTGCTGAGGGCAGATCAAAGCACTGTAGTGCGCATGCGCCGGCTTTGCCTACGGGATATCAGCCCTCTTATGCCTTTCCCGCATGACAGTACTTTGTTCTGCTCTCAGTAGGGCAGAGAGAAGGGCGCCTGTGCAGGAGCGTGATGGGGGACACTGTGGATGAAGTAGGGCCAATGGCCAAAAATCTTCCAGTCTAAAGCCATCTTTAGAGACAGGGGTTAGCTTTGCATACATTCCTTCTGTGCTAGGGGCAAGTGACATATTATACAGTCTGTATTATATGGTGCTGGATTAAAAGAATTTGAATGTAATATGTATTTTAAAAATGGAACTCCAGCCTTCAGTCTATGTCTTTTAAAGTATATGGACTAAGATGATAATGTGTGCAAACTGTAAAGCGCTGCAGAATATGTTAGCGCTATATAAAAATAAAGATTATTATTATAAAAAAAAGTCAATAAAATAACTGTAATCAGGCTCAAATTATTACTCTTGTATACAAAGCTAAATAATTCAATACTATTGGAATTGATTCTGGGGAAGCCTGATTTGCAGTGAAATAGGATGATGAGAGTTGTCATCTGGCTGTGCCAATAGACAAAAATGAAGTGCATGACCCCTCTGACCAATGAAAGGGTTAAAGAATAATGGGTAAATAATCGCATTTTAGACATAGCCATTTCCTTGTAAATACCTAGAGAAGCCTATCTTTATATTAGCATGGCTGAGGATTGTGTGGGCTTTTGTGAACACATTTAATACCCTGGATCCATTTTTCTAGAACATGTTCGCCCAGTCTCCTGGTCTTTCCTGATAGATTTGAAAAAGTTCTCATCAGGCCAGGCCTGTCAATGGGGTTAGTGTTACTGGCAGGAAACGTTGTCTCAGGATTGGAGAATAAGTCTTGAAAGCTTCTATTGATAAGTGAATGGGTGCCTAGCGTCAATGGAAGGCACCCACTGCTTTAATGTTTTGCCCTATACCATATGGAGTAAAGTTAATCAAGCATTTTGAGCTTAACCCTTTTTATGCATTGCAGTAGATTTTGCCAAGTCCCTATTATGTGACTGAGTTGCTGCATATCGCTCTCATAAGATGATTCCAGGACATTTTAGTAGGAAATAAGAATGACACTTTAGAATCTGAATGATATGTTGCAGGTGATGCTACAGAAAGAGTAGGGGACTGTTCACACCGCCAGACTATCGTGATCGAGTCTTCCTTGATACGCTCTTTTCTCAATAACCTTGCAATCTTAACAAGCTGGATAAATGAACAAAGTGCTCTCTAGTCGGATTAAATGATCTTTTATGCTACACAGAAGATCTTCATTCTCGTCAGCACATTGTTCTGGAGGAGGAATAATAATTTTGGGCCCAAAATTCCTCCAGATTATAGCATAGTTCAAGGATCACGCATTTGCACACCTAATCTCTAATATTGTTGCAATCCTACATCTCTCGGGCTGCTTTGTGTTGCAATGACAACCAGTATGGCCTAATGTGTTTCAGATTAAAAAAAAATTCCTTAATTATGGAAATAATCTTTTATCAAAGCGAGCGCCGTGGGAAAACTTCCCACAGCACATGCGCTGACGTCAGAAAAGTGAAGTGAGTTCATTGGCTGTGACCTCGCAGGACCAGTCTGACGGCACCACGAGCAGGAGAACTTTCTCACGCTCCCGGTGCACACAGATAGGTAATAGCAGTTCACAGCCAGACACTGAGCTTACGGTGCCCAGTGTCTGCTGGATGATCATGCAGCCTGCCATCTAGATGTAGCAGCGCTGAACCTGTCATGGAACAAATGGATTAGCAGCATCTCTGCAGAAAGGTGAGGAATATTATTGTTTGGTTTTTTAACTCTTTTGCAGATGACGAGGGCATCAGGGGAAAGGGCGAGGTCGTAAATATGGTTTAATTAAGAATATTAAAGGAGTCTGTGTCATTCTTTCAACTAAAGGACTTTTTCTGCGTGTCTGTGTTTTCTTACAATGTGAGTATGGGGTTAGTAATGAGGGTGTCTTATTGACGCCTGTCCATTACTAACCTCGAGGCTTAATGTCACCTGACAATACAAAGGTGACATCAACCCCCCCAACTATCACCCCACTTGCCACCCCTACAGGGCAAGTGGGAAGAGTGAAGCTAAGTGCCAGAATTGGCACATCTTAGAGATGCTCCTTTTCTGGGGCGGCTGAGAGCTGATGTTTTTAGCTGGGAGGGGCAGTATTCATGGCCCTTTCAGAGGCTATTCTCAGCCCACAGCTTTCTGCATAGCCTTTGCTGGTTATTAATTATAGGGGGACCCTACGTTAATTTTTTTTAGGGTCCCCCATTTTAATAGCCAGTTGTGAGCTGATATTAATAGCCTGGGAAGCTCCATGGGTACCCACTTCCCAGGCTATAAACATCGGCCCCCAGCTGTCGGCTTTCCCTCTGCTGGTTCAGAAAATTACACTGGAGCCCACGCCATTTTTTTCTGAAAAATTATCTTTCATTAATAATAATAATAATAATAATTGTATTTCTATAGTGCCAACATATTCCACAGCACTTTACATTATAGAGGGGACTTATACACACAATAGACATTACAGCATAACAATATACACAGATCAAAATAGATACCAAAAGGAATGAGGGCCCTGCTCACAAGCTTACAATCTATGAGGAAAAAGGGGGGACACGAAAGGTAGATGGTAACAATTGCTTTCATTGCTCGTACCAGCCATAGTGTACGAATCGGGTGTTCCTGTAATGCTGCATGAACCAGTTAACAGCCAAAGTATATAACAGTACAGACACAGAGGGCTAATTAAATGCATAAAGCGTGTGAGAACATGATGCGAGGAACCTGATTATGGTAAAAAATTTTTGAATGGGCCACACAGGGATAGTTAGGTTAATGCGTTGAGGCGGTAGGCCAGTCTGAACAAATGCATTTTTAGGGCATGCTTAAAACTGGGGATTGGGGATTAATCGTACTAACCTGGGTAGTACATTCCAAAGAATTGGCACAGCACGTGAAAAGTCTTGGGGACGGGAGTGGGAGGTTCTGATTATTGAGGATGTTAACCTCAGGTCATTAGCAGAATGGAGGGCACGGGTAGGGTGGTAGGCTGAGACAAGGGAGGAGATGTAGGGTGGTGCTGAGCCATGGAGTGCTTTGTGGGTGAGGGTAATAAGTTTGTACTGGATTCTGGAGTGGATGGATAACCAGTGTAATGACTGGCACAAGGTAGAGGCATTAGTATAACGATTGGTGAGGAATACGATGGGTGTGGACCAGGCGTTCCAGGAGTTTATAGATGAAGGGAAGATTAGAGACAGGTCTATAGTTAGTGGCACAGTTTTGGTCGAGGGTTGGATTTTTAAGTAATGGATGTATAATGGCATTCTTAAATGAGGAAAGAAAGATACCAGAGAGAGAGAGAGGTTGAATATTTTTGTTAGGTGAGTGGTGACAGAAGGGGAAAGGGACTGGAGGAGATGTGATGGAATGGGGTCACTGGTGCAAGTGGTGGAGCGAGAAGATGCAAGGAGCCTGATTACTTCTTCTTCTGTGACTGGTTCAAAATCAGAGAGTGAGCTAGATGCAGTGGGGAGGAAGGACAGTGCATGGTATGAGGGGATTGGGAGATAATTTCCTGTCGGATATGGTCAATTTTTTCTTTGAAATAATTGGCCAGATCGTCAGCGTGGAGATCGGTGGTTGGAGCCTGCACTTTTGGGTTGAGTAGGAATGAAAAGTGCCAAAGAGACCTTTAGGGTTATTGGATAGTGAGGTGATGAGGGTGTTGAAATAGGTTTGTTTGGAGAGGTGAAGGGCAGAGTTGTATGTTTTAAGAATAAACTTATAATGGATGAAATCGTCGGGTAGATTAGATTTTCTCCACAGACGTTCGGCGCACCTAGAGCACCGCTGCAGGAAACGTGTTTATACAGTGTGCCACGGTTGTCGCCGTCTGTGTCGTATTGTTCTATGTATAGGAGGTGCAATTTCATCCGGGGCACTTTGCAGGGTTTCGTTGTAATGCTTCAGTGCAGAATCAGGACATGAGAGGGAGGAGATAGGGGCCAATGATGACTGCAAGTTCTTAATAAGTTTCTGGGTGTTAATGGCCTGTATGTTTCTATAAGTGTGGAAAGTCCGGGTGACCTGAGCGGGATGGCAGTTCTTGATAGAGAATGAAAGAAGGTTGTGGTCAGAGAACGGGAAAGGGGAATTTGTGAAATCATCCACTGAGCAATGCCGGGAGAAGACCAAGTTGAGGGAGTTTCCGTCTTCATGCGTGGGGGAGTTAGTATGCTGCGAGAGGCCAAAAGAGGAGGTTAGAGATAAAAGGTGAGAAGCAGATGGGGAGAGGGGAAAAGCAATGGGGATGTTGAAATCACCCATGATGAGGGTAGGGATGTCACAGGAGAGAAAATGTGGAAGCCAGGTGGCAAAGTGATCCAGGAACTGGTGAGAAGGGCCGGGAGAACGATACACCACTGCCACTCGCATGGAGAAGGGGATGTAGAGTCTGTCAGCATGGACCTCAAAAAAAAGGAAGACAAGTGAGGGTACTTGAGGGATAACCTGAAAGGTACAATTTGGTGATAGGAGCAGACAAACGCCTCCACCTGCTCTGTTGTCCGATCTTGGGGTATGAGAAAAGAGTAGTCCACCATATGAAAGACTGAAACATAGAAAAGCACAGTAAAACAAACGTATAAAAATATTCTGTTGTAAAAAAGTAACAGTAAACAGCAAGTGCTAGTAAAAAGATGATAAAACACAGGGTATTTGGTTAATGTGTTTTTTGCAAAAAATTTATACTAAGCCGCTCTACCAAATGTCAAGGTATACCCGTATCAGAGCAGTCCCTGACTAATGTATTTAATCCCTAACTGATGTATTTAAAAACCTGGTCAAGCCTTTCATCAATGAGAAGCAAAGGAGAGCCAGGCTGAAGTTTGCCAAAGACCATAAGGATTGAACCATAGAGGACTGGGGTAAGGTAATCTTCTCTGATGAGTCTAATTTTCTGCATTGCTCAACACCTGGTCGTCTAATGGTTAGACGGAGACCTGGAGAGGCGTACAAGCCACAGTGTCTTGCACCCACTGTGAAATTTGGTGGAGGATCGGTGATGATCTGGGGATGCTTCAGCAAGGCTGGAATTGGGCAGGTTAATCTTTGCGAAGGACGTATGAATCAAGCCACGTACAAGGTTATCCTGGAAAAACAGTTGATTCCTTCTGCTCAGGCAATGTTCCCCAACTCTTAGGACTGTTTTTTCCAGCAGGACAATGCGCCATGCCACTCAGTTAGGTCAATCAATGTGTGGATGAAAGACCACCACATAAAATCTCTGTCATGGCCAGCCCAATCTACAGGCCTGAACCCCATTGAAAAACTCTGGAATGTAATCAAGAGGAAGATGGATAGTCATAAGCCATCAAGCAAAGAAGAACTTATTACATTTTTGTACCAGGAGTGGCATAAGGTCACCCAAAAGCAGTGTGAAAGACTGTCGAAAAGCATGCCAAGATGCATGAAAGCTGCGATTAAAAATCATGGTTATTCCACAAAATATTGATTTCTGAACTCTTCCTGAGTTAAAACATTAGTATTGTTGTTTCTAAATGATTCTGAACTTGTTTTCTTTGCATTATTTGAGGTTTGCAAGCACTGCATTTTTTGTTATTTTGAATATTTCTCATTTTCTGAAAATAAATACAAAATGTATTGCTTGGAAATTCGGAGACATGTTGTCAGTAGTTTATAGAATAAAAGAGCAATTTACATTTTACTCAAAAATATACCTATAAAGAGAAAAATCAGACAAACTGAAAATTTTGCAGTGGTCTCATAATTTTTGCCAGAGCTGTGTGTGTGTATATGTGTGTGTGTATATTATATATATATATATATATATATATATATATGTTGGTGATATCAACTTCCTGTTTGTGGCACAGCATAGACAATTGCCTTCAGATACGAGATGTCCGAGAGCATGGTCTGAGAGCTGTGCAATTTTTTATTTTTTTCCGCACCCATAGGCTTGCATTGGCGAGTCTCGGCTAAGTCTCGGTGACAATCGCTGCATGCTGCAATTTTACACGCACACCGAATATGGCTGAGGAAATAAACGCTGATGTGAGTGACCCCATAGATTAACACTGGGTCGTGTGCTATGCAATGTTTTCTCGCATAGTGCTCGACTGTATTCTACGGTAGTGTGACGCCGGCCTTAAAGGGACACTCCACCCTGGTACAGAAAAAGTGACTATGTTTCTCATGAGTTGTCAATATAATTGGTGCCCTCCGTTTGCCTTCATCTTCGACTCAGATTTGTGTTTTGTTCCTGCTGCTTCCCAGATGACTGATGCAGTGGCGTGGGAGAATGCAGTGGTAAGAATCTTTGAAGAAAGAGGAATGGATCGCCATACTGAGCCAATCAGTCAGCAGATGGCAAACAAAGGGCACAGGAAGGGTGACCATACCTGAGAAACATTTATTCGCCTTCCAGTCATGGGGTGTAAGGTCGCTTTAAGGCTTTTGTGGCTGCTGATGCCTAACCTGAATTATTGGGCTAATCACGTCCATGTCACTGTGCAGCTCTGAGGGCTCGGCCGGGTGTCATTACCTGAACTTTTCTCAACCATTAAACAGACCAAAATGGTGCATGTTGCTTCTTGTACCACATAGGCCCCACATTAGTGTGGAAATTCACTTTTGTTCCCTTACCCATTACCATTGAACAGTGTGCCGTCCGTTGTTAGCATGGAAGGCACGATGACCAAAAATACGTTCTACTGAAACTGGCTGACTTTCTAGATTCTATTTGGATTTCTGCAAACGCCATTCAAATACATGGAAAAGTCCCCAATTTCTCTGCTGCAATTCTGCAGCATGTGACCCTACCTGTAATATATAATATAACAAGGGGGCAGAGAGCGGTCCGCAAAATATCCAGCTGACTTCCTTTAAGAACGCCAGCATAGATGGGAATGTTGAGGCTCGTTTAACAAGACATCAGATACTTAGATTTACCGTAAATAAACATTTCATCATCGCATACATGTTGTAATTTTTGATTTTGTAATTTGCAAACTGTAATAAACCTGCTTAAACTTGCAGGTTGTTTGTTTGGTGCCTGTTAATTATTGGTGAGGGTTTTTTGTACTTTTATTATCAAGAATGTAGAATATGCTTCTTCAGGTAAATACTTGGCGTTTGTAGAGCAAGACTTTAGCCAACTATTATCATTGCCCAATAAACTCAACAAGGTAGGCCTGTTTCTTTTAGTAAGGACAGCGGAAAAAGTCAGTTAACGCACACCTCTGGGGTACAGTAATTCATCACTCCCATATCCCTTGTTTTTACAGACATTAGCTGCTTCAATATGTGCAAAATTTAGATACAGGTTCGGTAAAAATTGATGAGAGCCAAAAACAAAATGTTTAATTTGCATTTTTTTAAACTGATCGTTTTTTAAGGAATTGCAGGATGGAGTACACACTACGTGCATCAAATGAAGGAGACAATCAGATCCACAGTGCATTGCTGGAATGGACCAAGAGTACAGTCATGGCCAAAAGTTTTGAGAATGACACAAATATTATATTTTCACATGATATTCTGCCTCTGGTTTTTATGTGTGTTTGCTTTATGGCAAGGTGCTCCATCATGCTGGAAAAGGCATTGTTGATCGCCAAACTGCTCTTGGAGGGTTGGGAGAAGATGCTCTTGGAGGACATTCTGGTACTATTCTTTATTCATGGCTGTGTTATTAGGCAAGACTGTGAGAGAGCCGATTCCCTTGGCTGAGAAGCAACCCCACACATGAATGGTTTCAGGATGCTTAACAGTTGGCATGAGACAAGACTGGTGGTAGCGCTCACCTTGTCTTCTCCGAATGAGGCGTTTTCCTGATGTCCCAAACAATCGAAAAGGGGATTCATCAGAGAAAATAACTTTACCCCAGTCCTCAGCAGTCCACTGCCTGTACCTTTTGCAGAATATCAGTCTGTCCATGATGTTTTTTCTGGAGAGAAGTGGCTTTTTTGCTGCCCTCCTTGAGACCAGGCCTTGCTCCAAGAGTCTCCGCCTCACAGTACGTGCAGATGCACTCACACCTGCCTGCTGCCATTCCTGAGCAAGCTCTGCACTGCTGGTAGCCCGATCCCACAGCTGAAACACTTTTAAGAGACGTCCTGGCGCTTGCTGGTCTTTCTTGGGTGCCCTGGAGCCTTTTTGGCAACAATGGAACCTCTCTCCTTGAAGTTCTTGATGATGCGATAGATTGTTGACTGGAATCTCCAGCGCAAAAATGAATAAAAATTCAATTTTTATTAGATAAAATTAAAATCCATCTTGATAGAAAAAAGACATATACAGGTGGGGTCCCTGGTGGTCTGAAATCGACGCGTTTCGACCTAGCAGGTCTTAGTCTTACCATGACTAGACCTGCTAGGTCGAAACGCGTCGGTTTCAGACCACCAGGGACCCCACCTGTATATGTCTTTTTTCTATCAAGATGGATTTTAATTTTATCTAATAAAAATTGAATTTTTATTCATTTTTGCGCTGGAGATTTTTTTCTACATGTTTTGCTGCAGCCAACGCCTCTAATCAAGGTGACTCCGTGCGCATGAGGATTCTGGACTACTGCTGAGTGTGAAAATCTTCTGGACTACTGCTGAGACTGGTGAGCTGACTATTTTCCTGCTACCCCCCTTTTCCTTGCCTACATAGATTGTTGACTGAGGTGCAATCTTTCTAGCTGCGTATTCTTCCCTGTTAGGCCATTTTTGTGCATTGCAATGATGACTGCACGTGTTTCTTTAGAGATAACCATGGTTAACAGAAGAGAAACAATGATGCCAAGCACCAGCCTCCTTTTAAAGTGTCCAGTGGTGTGATTCTTACTTAATCATGACAGATTGATCTCCAGCCATGTCCTCATCAACACCCACACCTGTGTTAATGGAGCAATCACTGAAAAGAGGTTAGCTGGTCCTTTTAAGGCAGGGCTGCAATGATGTTGAAATGTGTTTGGGGGGATAAAGTTCATTTTCTAGCCAAATATTGACTTTGCAAGTAATTGCTGTTAAGCTGATCACTCTTTATAACATTCTGGAGTATATGCAAATTTCCATTAGAAAAAATGAAGCAGTAGACTTTGTAAAATTAATATTTGTGTCATTCTCAAACCTTTTGTCCATGACTGTATACAAACGTATCTTCTGCAAAATATAGTCATTTATACTATGAGTATGTATTAACTGAAGTTAACTCATTAGGTGCCAAACGTTTGATAACATCTCCGCAACAGAAATGCAAAATAGATAAAACAAAACGTTTTTATTCCGCTCTGCAGCCACTATTACATCATGAGTTCACCTCAACATGAACAATTTGGTGAAAGGTTGAAACTAAGTCCCGCCGCTCGGTGCTTCATATCGGAACCAATCATTTGCATACACCTTCCCACCTGCTTATTTTGCATCGACCTCCTCCCCTTCTTTTTTGATTGACCGCTCTGGTTTCATAGTGCCAAAGATGGGTGGAGATGGATGGAATCGAAGCAAGTGGAAGGTGTATGCAAATGATTGGCCCCACGCTGAAGCACCGAGTGGCGGAACTTGGTTTGAACAGTCATTCTGTGCTTGACAGTCCCTTTAAACAGATCTAAAAGTCAACAAATCCAACAATAAAACAAGAAATACAACTCTTTCCACTGTGTGCCTTGTTTATTTTATTATAGATTCTTTAGCTGCTAAACAATGTTTTTCTCCCCCAGAATGCATATTATGCGAACTGTACAGTGCAATCGAGGACTTGGCTCCTATAAAAATCATACCAGCATTGTACATTTAAGTTGTACTGCGCTTGAAAAAAATCACTTTTAATGCAAATAAAATGGCTTTGGTGCACCCTTGTCATTTCCAAGGGCTCAGTGCACGTTACACCTCTGCAATTAGCATTTTGGGGACCTGCCGGTTTGTATCAGTGTAGCGAGCGGCAGTCGCAGAGTGGGACCAGGGAAGTGAACTCGTCTGCCCACACTGTGTCCATGCCGGCACTAGCAGACATGCCTATATCACAGTTCATCTGGTTTAATATACATTTTGAAGATGAGAGCTTCAGTTAAGAAGGCGTTGTTCAGTAGTGGACAATCCCCTTTAAGGGTATCTCCGTTACAGCTGCAGATGTTGTGCATATCAAAGCTTACATTTCACACTTTGCAAAGAAAATCCACAAACTATTCAAAGGAACTTAACTAGTAAAACCAATCCTGTACCTGGAGCGACAGGTTGCACATGTGCAGTGCCACTCCATTCAACTACTATCTGCAGACTGGTGGCCAGAGATGAGCCATAAATAGAAGTCCCAATGGTGGGATCCACACTGATCTAATAGTTGTCTCCTATTTAATGGAGGGGTCATAACTTGTTTAGGCTGGAATACCCCATTAATGCTTACTATTTAAAGCCTGCAGAAAGCACTTTCTTGCAGAGGATTGCCCGAACGGGCCATAAAAGCCTTTGAAACTCATAAACCGTTCCGGTTCAGACCCTTGTGTGCTTTGCCTTTTTTTTTTTAGCTTTCTCTCTAATAAAAGCTTTAGCGAAAGGGTCAGCAGCATGTATTTAATTGTTCAGACGGTATGATGCTATGTCCCGTATTCTGAACCGCAGAATCCTGTGGATCTGCACAGGATATTATGACTCAAGTAGAGTAACTGATCCCAGGTGTGGGACGTTCTGATTCATACATGTGCCTTCTCCCATTACGGAAACCCATTTTGGTGCTTCACGAGAGGATAGTAATGACGTTCCTTTTAAAATTTGTCTGCATCACATCCTTTTTCAGAGAAATCCATGTCGCACAGTTATTTTCTGCATAGTGTCAATCTGTCTTCTGGGAACTTGCATCCCTTTGACAGAAGAACTGGCAAAATTTGTGCTGGGCTGTCATATTTCACATTAATACCCGAGGTGTTTTCTTTTTTTTTGTGCCTTTCTTTCTTGTGACTAATTGAAGTCATTGATCTGTTAATCTTAGATCCTGATCTTTTCCATCATCAGGGTTTGAAATTGTCCATTTGGGGATAATTGTGTGGTTGTTCTCATGTACACCAAGAGGAAATTTCACTGACTCACACAAGGAAATTGGTTCAAAAGTTTAAAGGGAACCTGTCAAAATAACGAGATCCTTTACATTAGGGGGGTATTTCAGAGAAATTAGAAAGCCCATAGTACAAGACCCATGTGAACCTCCTGAATAAACTGCTTGCTGTGGAATAGTTTGTTGCATCTGCCCTTCTTTCTTTCTTTATTTTATTTGCTTATACGGCACTATTAATTCCACAGCGCTTTACAGATATTACCGGCACTGTCCCCATTGGGGCTCACAATCTACATTCCCTATCAGTATGTCTTTGGTATGTGGAAGGAAACCAGAGAACCTGGTGGAAACATCGTGTTTTTGAAAGTCCTCTGTAAGCAGAACCGGACTGGCCATCTGGCAATTCTGGCAAATGCCAGAAGGGCCTGTCTGGTCGTGGGCTGCCTTTTCTGCTACGTTGTTAACAGAATCGGTGATCTCAAGACACCCATTTAATTTACTGTTAACAGTTGTGACGGAGCTCAAAGTTGCCGACTCAGTCACTTACCCCAGCCGGCCACCAGTATCGTTAGAAATATTGGTCTTGTAGAAAATCTTGTGTGTAGCCCAGCTGCGCTTGGTGCCACATGTACCCAGGAGGATGCACAGAAAGGTGTTGTGAATGTGTTTGAGATGAGTTCTGAGCAGAGGCTCCCTCTGGTGGTTACAAGCGGTACTAGTGAGGATTGTGAGGACTGGGAATCAGGTGTTACTGATTGGTCTTATATAAGGGAGTCATTTTCCCATCAGGGTTGCCGGTGATCAATTGTTCTGGTCTGAATCCTTCTTTCCAGTTTCCCTTGTAGCCTGCTGTGTCGTGTCTGCATCTCCTGCTATCAGATAAGACAATTTCTTATTTGTTGTTTTGCTATATTTTTGCATTTTGTCCTGCACTTCTGTGGGGGCCTTCAGGGTCCCCTCCGGGGGCTTTTGCCCTCTCAGTTTAGTCCAGCCACTGTGTTTTGTACTTTTGCTTTTTCCAGTTTTTTTTCAGTGGCTGCTGTTGTGATTTTGTTACACCAGAGAACTAATTTAGGTGGTAGAGGTCGTGTGATCTCAGGTGATTTTGAAATTAGTAGAGTTGGTGTTTTTTCAGGGTTTTCTGAGATTGCAGTAAGTACCCTTCCTGTCCTTTTCTATTTAGATAGTTTGGGCCCCAGCGTTTGCTCATACTATTTTCTTTCTGTGTCAGTATTTCCTCTTGTCTAACCGCCATTACATGTTTGGGGGCTTTCTATTATCTTTGGGGTTCTGCTCCGGGGCAGATAGCTTTCCTATTTCTATCTTTAGGTGTAGTTAGTTTCTCAGGCTGTGACGAGGCGTCTAGGACCAACGTAGGAACGCTCCACGGCTGCCTCTAGTTGCGGTGGTTAGTCAGGGTACTGCAATCTCATAGATTCCAACTGCTCTGGTGTATTTCCTTTTTTACCTGCACTCCTCAGCTACCGTAACATAACAGTATCACCGGCCATAAAAATTGTATGGTACTCACAGAAGGGAAAAAATATTTTGAAGGAAGAAAAGTTGTCAGAGATATTTTTCTGTTTGTTGCATTTTTTTTTTTCCCTCTGTATCTCTGGGTGCTGGGGAGGATCTTTTCTCCCAATGGAGTTTGCACAGTTGTCTGGCCGTGTGGATCAGCTTGCCACTGAGGTTCAGAGTATTGCTGCATATCTTGCTAGGTTGCCTGTTGTGGAACCTAGGATCCCCATGCCAGATTTGTTTTTAGGGGATCGAGCTAAGTTTCAGAATTTCAAAAATAATTGTAAATTGTTTCTTGCCTTAAAATCTAAGTCCTCAGGAAACGCAGCGCAGCAGGTTCAAATTATCATCTCTCTCCTGCGCGGCGATCCTCAGGATTGGGCTTTTTCCCTGATACCTGGGGATCCTGTTCTGAGTGATGTTGATGCGTTTTTTCAGGCTTTGGGGTTATTGTACGATGAGCCTAATGTCACTGATCAAGCTGAAAAAGCCTTGTTGGCATTAAATCAGGGGCTTGATGACGCTGAGTTATACTGTCAGAGATTCCGTAGGTGGGCAGTCCTGACCAAATGGAATGACGACGCTTTGGCGGCCCTTTTCCGGAAGGGTCTGTCGGATAATGTAAAGGATGTTATGGTGGGATTCCCTGTCCCCTCTGGTCTCAATGATTCTATGTCATTAGCGATTCAAATTGACAGACGTTTGCGTGAGCGGAGAAGTATGCGTGGAGTGGTGTTGCCTTGTGAGCCAGCTGCTGAGCCCATGCAGTGTGATGGAGTGGTGTCTGGGGCACAGCGTCATGAGTTTCGAAAGCGCAATGGGTTATGTTTCTACTGTGGTGATGCCTCTCATGCTATTTCAGTCTGCCCTAAGCGGGGAAGACATTTTGCACGCTCAGTTGTCTTGGGTAGTGTTCAGACTAAGTTTTTATTAACTGTCACTCTGATATGCTCTCTGTCCTCATTTTCTGCTCAGGCTTTCGTTGATTCTGGAGCAGCTATTAACCTGATGGATTATGATTTTGCTAAACGTTGTGGGTTTCCCTTGATACCCCTACAGAAGTCTATTCCTTTACTGGGGATCGATTCTACCCCTTTGGCTGAGAATAAACCCCAGTTTTCTACTCAGGTGATAATGAGGGTTGAACCTGATCACCAGGAGTGCTGCAAATTTTTGGTTCTATATAATCTGCATGACATTATAGTGCTGGGTTTCCCTTGGTTACAATCTCATAATCCTGTTTTGGATTGGAAATCTGTGTCTGTAACCAGTTGGGGCTGCCAATGTGTTAATACCAACACTCCTGTTTTTTCTGCCTCACCCCAGGCTGAGGATGTTCCTGACTTTTTGTTTGATTTTTCTGATGTGTTTAGCGAAAGTAAATCTGCATCCTTACCTCCCCATAGGAGCTATGACTGCGCTATTGAATTAGTGCCAGGTAGTAAATTCCCTAAAGGTCGCCTTTTTAACTTGTCTGTACCTGAACATGACGCTATGCGGTCTTATATCAAGGAATCATTGGAGAAGGGTCATATCAGACCATCCTCTTCACCCTTAGGTGCCGGTTTTTTCTTTGTGGCCAAAAAAGATGGTTCATTAAGGCCGTGTATTGATTATCGTCTCTTGAACAATATTACTGTGAAATATCAATACCCGTTACCCTTGATTTCTGACCTGTTTTCCAGGGTGAAAAACGCTACTTGGTTTACCAAGCTTGACCTCAGGGGGGCGTATAACCTTATTCGCATTAAGCACGGGGATGAATGGAAGACGGCATTTAACACCCCTGAAGGGCATTTTGAGTACCTTGTGATGCCCTTTGGGCTCACTAATGCTCCTTCCGTCTTCCAGTCCTTCATGAATGACATTTTCAGGGATTTTGTGGACAAGTTTCTGATTGTTTATTTGGATGATATCTTGATTTTTTCTAATGACTGGGACTCTCATGTGAAACATGTTCGAACTGTATTCCAGATTTTGAGAGAGAATGCTCTGTATGTGAAGGGATCAAAGTGTCTTTTTGGCGTACAGAAGATCTCATTTCTGGGATTCATTTTGTCCCCATCTGTTATTGAAATGGACCCGGTCAAGGTTCAGGCCATCTGTGATTGGGTCCAACCTACTTCATTAAAGGCTCTTCAGAGATTTTTGGGTTTTGCCAATTTTTATCGTAAATTTATTGGTAATTTCTCGTTATTGTTAAACCATTAACTGATTTGACCAGAAAGGGTTCTGATGTGGTGAATTGGCCTCCTGAGGCAGTCTCTGCGTTTCAGGAACTTAAGCAGAGATTCACTTCTGCTCCTGTTCTACGGCAGCCTGATGTTTCTCTGCCATTTCAGGTGGAGGTTGATGCCTCTGAAATTGGGGCAGGTGCCGTTTTGTCCCAAAAAGATCCAGAGACCTCTAAAAGTAACCCTTGTGCCTTTTTCTCTCGAAAATTTTCTCCTACTGAACGTAATTATGACGTGGGTAATCGGGAGTTATTGGCCATGAAGTGGGCTTTTGAAGAGTGGAGACATTGGCTGGAGGGAGCCAAACATCAGGTGGTGGTCCTTACGGACCATAAGAATCTGGTCTATCTGGAATCTGCCAAGCGACTCAATCCTAGACAGGCCAGGTGGGCCTTGTTTTTCACACGTTTTAATTTTGTGGTTTCCTTTCTTCCTGGCACTAAGAATGTTAAGGCGGATGCCCTCTCGAGGAGTTTCCTTGCGGACTCTCCTGAGCTATCTGATCCCTCTGTTATTTTGAAGGAGGGTGTAGTTCTTTCCGCCATCTCGCCCAATTTGAGACTTGCTCTGGAGGGGTGTCAGGAGGATAGGCCCGAGCGCTGCCCTGTTGGAAAATTGTTTGTCCCGGACCAATGGAAAAAGAGTGTGATGTCTGAGATTCATTGTTCCGCATTGGCTGGGCATCCCGGAATTTTTGGTACCAGAGACTTGGTTAGTCGGTCCTTTTGGTGGCCTACCTTGTCTCGCGATGTCAGGGAATTTGTGCAGTCCTGCGGGACTTGCTCTCGCTCCAAGCCTTGCTCTCGCTCTAGTGGTTTGTTGATGCCATTGCCTGTGCCCAAGAGACCATGGACCCATATCTCTATGGATTTAATTTCCGATCTTCCTGTTTCTCAGAGAATGACCACCATCTGGGTAATTTGTGATAGGTTTTCCAAAATGATACATCTTGTGCCATTACCTAAGTTGCCTTCCTCCTCTGAATTGGTGCCGTTGTTCCTTCAGCACGTGGTTCGTTTACACGGCATTCCTGAGAACATTGTGTCTGACAGAGGAGTCCAGTTTGTTTCCAGATTTTGGAGGACTTTTTGTTCTAAACTGGGTGTTCAATTGTCTTTCTCCTCGGCATTTCATCCTCAGACCAATGGTCAAACTGAGAGAACAAACCAGACATTGGAGACTTATCTAAGATGCTTTGTGTCTGCTGATCAGGATGACTGGGTCTCTTTTTTGCCTTTGGCTGAGTTTGCTCTTAATAATAGGGCTAGCTCTGCCACTTTGATGTCTCCGTTTTTCTGTAATTCTGGGTTTCACCCTCGATTTTCTTCAGGACAGACGGAGGCTTCTGTCTGTCCAGGTGTTGACTCTGTTGTTGAGCGTATGCAGCAGATTTGGGACCAGGTAGTGGAGAGGTTGTCCCTCTCTCAGGAGAAGGCCCAGCGGTTTGCTAACCGGCATAGGACTGATGGTCCTCGGTTTAAAGTGGGGGACTTGGTCTGGTTGTCCTCAAAGAATATTCCTATGAGAGTAGCATCTCCTAAATTTAAGCCTAGGTTCATTGGACCTTATAAGATCATGGAGATTATTAATCCTGTTTCTTTTCGTTTGCTTCTTCCAGGGACATTTAAGATCCATAACGTGTTCCACAAGTCCTTGTTGAAGAGGTTTGTTGAGCCAGTGGTTCCTGCTGCTGTGCCTCCTGACCCTGTTTTGGTTGAGGGCAATCTGGAGTATGTGGTTGAGAAAATATTGGATTCTCGTTTTTCTAGACGAAGACTCCAGTATTTGGTTAAATGGAGAGGTTATGGTCAGGAAGACAATTCTTGGGTGTTTGCTTCGGACATCCATGCTAGGAGACTTATCCGTGCGTATCATAGAACTCATCCTGACCGACCTGGTTGCTCAAATGAGGGTTCGGTGACCCCTCCTCAAGGGGGGGGTACTGTTGTGAATGGGTTTGAGATGAGTTCTGAGCAGAGGCTCCCTCTGGTGGTTAAAGCGGTACTAGTGAGGATTGTGAGGACTGGGAATCAGGTGTTACTGATTGGTCTTATATAAGGGAGTCATTTTCCCATCAGGGTTGCCGGTGATCAATTGTTCTGGTCTGAATCCTTCTTTCCAGTTTCCCTTGTAGCCTGCTGTGTCGTGTCTGCATCTCCTGCTATCAGATAAGACAATTTCTTATTTTGTGTTTTTGCTATATTTTTGCATTTTGTCCTGCACTTCTGTGGGGGCCTTCAGGGTCCCCTCCGGGGGCTTTTGCCCTCTCAGTTTAGTCCAGCCACTGTGTTTTGTACTTTTGCTTTTTCCAGTTTTTTTTCAGTGGCTGCTGTTTTGATTTTGTTACACCAGAGAACTAATTTAGGTGGTAGAGGTCGTGTGATCTCAGGTGATTTTGAAATTAGTAGAGTTAGTGTTTTTTCAGGGTTTTCTGAGATTGCAGTAAGTACCCTTCCTGTCCTTTTCTATTTAGATAGTTTGGGCCCCAGCGTTTGCTCATACTATTTTCTTTCTGTGTCAGTATTTCCTCTTGTCTAACCGCCATTACATGTTTGGGGGCTTTCTATTATCTTTGGGGTTCTGCTCCGGGGCAGATAGCTTTCCTATTTCTATCTTTAGGTGTAGTTAGTTTCTCAGGCTGTGACGAGGCGTCTAGGACCAACGTAGGAACGCTCCACGGCTGCCTCTAGTTGCGGTGGTTAGTCAGGGTACTGCAATCTCATAGATTCCAACTGCTCTGGTGTATTTCCTTTTTTACCTGCACTCCTCAGCTACCGTAACATAACAGAAAGGTAATTCACAATCACCCGATATTCATTCACACTTCACATTTCCCTATAGTGCCACCAGAGGGAGCCCTTTAGAGTATATAAGGGTGTGGAGAGACGCAGCAGTAGCCTTTTGGAGTTGATTTCCTGTCAGAGCAGAGCTCAGAGCAGAGTTCAGACAGACGGAGATTCCTGTCAGATGAGACAGAAGCAGAGAAACAAACTGTTACCTCAGAACGTGCTGACTGTTAGTTCCCTAGGGAAGTGGAAAGTGACTCTCGCAGTGTGCACAGATCAGTCTGACGGAAGGTCCTGATAGCTGCTTCGGACAGAGCCTAAGAAAGAAAGTGAAGGAAAGGGAACTGCAGTATTTGTAACACCGAGTCAACTGAGGTACTGTTAGAGAGCGAGCGTGCCGACGCTTGGAGAGCGGTGAAGAGAAGAAAGCTGACACCTACTGCTGCCTGTGCTTATGTTAAAGGTGTGAGTAGGACGACAGGCAAGTGGGAAAAGGGAAAGAGAGTGACTGAGGAGAAATAGCAACGATAGCTTACCTCCACTCTGCACAACCGGACACCGGGTCCGAGCTTGCTAGTACCTTCACGGCTAGTGGGAGAAACCAGAGACCCTGCTGGACTTCAGGTCGCAGAGGGGCCTTTCAGTGCTGATATGTAACCGGGGTCAGGAAGAACAGGAGTCAGGCCTGATCAGCCATAGAGGACTTAGTTCTGTCCAAAAGAAGGCTCTATCACAATGTCAGCCGGGCGTAGCTGTTTCACACGGAGTTAAACTTAGCTTCATGCAAGTTAGAAACTCACACATATGAAGACGTAAGGAGGCCCTACACCTACTCAGTGATTACTGGACGTGCATCCTCCACCCTGAGCAGCTTCCCGGGACGTGCCTGCAAATATCACCAGTAAAGGTACGGAAAGAGACTCATTGTGTGTGTCTGCCTTATTGCCTGCACCCCTGCACCGCCATATACCTCGAGGGATCAGTCTTACCTGTGGAAGACTTAACACCTTGCTGCCCAGTTACAACCCCTCAGAGGATTCACCCTGCAGTGCTGGTCACCCTGATCAGAAACCACAGGTGGTGTCACGAACATTTCTACAATCCCCTGTAAATATCCCCCTTTTAGTGAGCGCCCAGGGCAACTGACCGAGCTGCGCTACCCGTGACATTCCCCATAGAGATCAACGGGCTCGGTGCCGAGTACCCCAAAGCCCTGGTACGTGCGACTCACTTGCTTTCCTCCATCCAGGGTAATATTAGTAATATATTCCATCTGGTGCTTGGAGATGGGGACAACATGGGCCTGTGTGATTGCAAATGCCAGGGCAGAATTTCAGTCCCAATCCGTTCCTGTCTGTAAGTATTCACCCAACATACTTCACTGGAGCCCAAACTGCTTGAACTGGCCAAATTCGTCTTCCTCAAAATCTTCTTAATGGGACAAGTGAAAGAAAACACTGTCAGACCTCTATAACGGCAGATCTCAAGTGGTAATAAAAATGGCCAGGTATATTTAACCCATTCAACATCAAATAAAATATTAAGGCTAGAGCTTAGATCCTGGTATCATATTAAATCCATGATACTAGGCTCTAACTAACAAATACAGTTGCACTCTGTAACACTATAGCATGTAAACATGAAATATGTGAAATTGGAATTGCATTACTGCTCTAGAAAATAGGAAAAAAACGAAGATACTTAGCGCATAATTTGGCCAATTCCTGTGTGCCCAGCAGCCATGGCAAGGCGATCCTCTTTTGCTGGGAACCTATCCTAATATGATTCTTCTCCTACATTCATATGGGGTAGGTATGGTCCTGCTGTAATTAAAACCACCACAGGCTGAGGAGTGGATAGTTCGTTCACAGAGCCTATATATACAAATATCAAAAGACTGATCATCACTTCCCAACAGAATGCTAGTGTGAACAGGTGCATACTAAGTGTTGTCATTTCCATACATAACTAGCAAATGAAGTAGCACTCTGTAGCGCTATAACGTGCAAACATGAAATATATCAAATTTGAATTATATTACTGCTCTAGAAATTAGGAAAAAGAGGATTGCCTTGTTGGCTGCTGGGCATGCATAAATTGGCCAAATTATGTACCAAGTATCTTTGTTTTTTCCTATTTTCTAAAGCAGTAATGTAATTCAGATTTGATGTATTTCATGTTTACAATCTATAGCGTGCAACTGTTTTTGTTAGTGATGTGTGAAAATGGCTACTCTTAGTATGCACCGGTTCAGACTCTAACGCAATTGCCCCTGCATGGTTCCCTTTCCCCCTACATGCAGGGACGCTGGCATACTCGCTGCTCCAGCCCCACAGCGTCGTCCCCTTCTGCTGTCATGTCTCCTGCTTGTGCTCTCTGCACTTCCTGCCACTGCGCCTAGTGTGCGCACGCGCTCCACCGTTATTAAAGGGACATGATAAAATGGCCCCAGCAAATAGCTGGGAGGCATATAGTATCAGAGTACACCTGCAGGATGGCTCCCAACCAATTGCTGGGAGACATCTTGAGTAAAAGACTCTTCCCCATTAGGGACTCGCCGAAGCTGCAGCAATAGAGTTTACCTTCTTGGCTTCATGTCTCTTAAGTGATGGATGGAATTTGGGAAGCTATAAATCTCATTTGGAAGAACGACCACAGTCTGTTACTATCACTAGACTACGGCCGTTTCGCATTCTCAGAGGCTTTATCAAGTGCTACACCAGAGAGGAGCGGGATTGCCTAGTCACTCGATACAAACATAAATACTTTACAAATGGCAAAACACAAATGTAACAAAAAATTTTTTTTATAAAAAATACAAAGGACGAAAGTTATCAGTCGCATCAGAACAGGAAATATCTGCATGAAGAGCAGAGGTTGTGGCATGCTCTGTTGCATTCTGTATGTTCAGGGTTTTCTTCCAAATTCATAATCTCTGTACATACAAAACTGAGAGTTTATTTTGTGGTGTACGGACAGGACAAGACGTTTGGCCCTTTTATAATTTTGGTGCACCTTACACCAGTCGCCTTCTTTTTAAGACTGCTATATGAAAGGCCATTGTTAGGGAATTCCCTCATTGTGTCTGAATGATAGATGCCCCATTCAGGTGGAATTGCTACTCAGAAGCTTGGTGCCCACTTGGGAGCTTTTTTTTAATTAGTAGTTGTATTAATGCAACATCAAAAACTCACCAAAAGCTCATCGCTGGAGTGTAGCTGACTACTTTCTTTCAGACCCAGAACTATATCCTTCTGTCTGTTTTAATATCAAATGCAACCTGAGGACAAGAGCCAGATTTCTGTCATAAAGTAGTTATGTTTTTAGGGAATCCTGTAATTTCTTCACCTATTGGTCCTCTGACCATTCTTGTTGTGCCCTTTTAATACTAGTGTGTATAAACCAAAAGCTTTTTTCCAGCTATGTATTGGACAGAAATGTGTGACTTTTATATACCATCTTGTATAGGAATGATGAATTAAACCCTACAATTTTTCAGCCCTTTTTCATTAATAATATAATGATTAATATATAGGTAATATTACTGGTAAACGTATTTTTACAGAGATCTTTTAGGAGATTCCTTATATTGACCAGTATATTACAAGTTTGTATTGCAGAGGAGGACAGCGATTTGTGTAATGCATCCTGTAGGTTTATCGTCTATGCTCATAAGCTCCCATAAGAACTGTTAGCATGGTTTCTATGATCTAACTTTTTCCACAGCATCTGCTCATTAAATACATTTTCAGGGCTGACAGTAAATGCAACCGTGCCTATAAGCATCTCATGGGGGGTGGGGGAATCTCTGACAATAATTGTTTTGGACTTCACACTCCCAGTTTTTAACTATGTCTAAAATATCTTTTGTCTTAATTGCGTTCTTGTAAGACATTCTCGTTGATTTGGCACAAGATTCGTACACAGCGGCACACACCCTACTCTCGTATAAACAGCACAGGAGATAATTCTGTGATGATTTGGCAGGGAAAGCTGAAGCTTTAAATCTTCATTTAAGGAGGAAATCCCAGGAGCCTTAAAGGGAAAAAAACCTTATTGTGTTTGAGTGAGGAGACGCGTCACATCACCAGCAGAGCTAGGAGGGGTACCATGACATAAAGAATGTGCGGTTTGTGCCAAGTAACCATCTGCACTGTCAAATACATTCAGTTTTCTCAGGTTACCCTCCTACTATCACCATTTTTCCCTGCTGAACTCATTTGCAGATTTTACATGGAATGATTGAGATTCCGGCTGCTTGTTTCTGTCCTTATTCTTAAGGCACATGGTTCTAATGTTGGCTAAACCCACCAAGATTGGCAGACTCAGCTGACAGTCTAATGCGTATTGGGTCCTCCCGACTGTCCCCCAACATGATCCGTAAGGATTCGGCATTTCAGAATTTCAGACTGCTCATCCTTTTTATTTTTCTTACTGATAAGCCACCGCCAGAGATGTTTGGCAGCGGCTCTCTCATAGACAACCATGAGCACTTGGCAAAATGCTCCTGTGTATGGAAGAGCTGCTGGCCATGTAATTGGCTAAACCTTTGTTTGGCCAACAGCTATTTATTGTGCTTTTTATAACCGTCAGGCTGTTTCTGTAATTCTTTGAAAGGCACTGGAATAAATGAAATGAAGTTTTCAGCTTTAGCTCAGTTTATAGTTTTTGTTTTCCATTTCAGTCTTTCGTTCAGTATTCACCCATAAACATGTACAGTGCCTACAAGTAGTATTCAACCCCTGCAGATTTAGCTGGTTTGGTAAGATGCAAATAAGTTAGAGCCTTCAAACTGCAAACGAGAGTAGGATTTATTAACAGAAGCATAAATCTTACAAAACAAAAAGTTATGTTGCTCAGTTGAATTTTAATAAATTTTAAACATAATAGTGTGGGTCAATTATTATACAACCTCTATGTTTAATATTTCGTGGAATAACCCTTGTTTGCAATTACAGCTAATAATCGTCTTTTATAAGACCTGATCAGGCCGGCACAGGTCTGTGGAGTTATCTTGGCCCACTCCTCCATGCAGATCTTCTCCAAGTTATCTAGGTTCTTTGGGTGTCTCATGTGGACTTTAATCTTGAGCTCCTTCCACAAGTTTTCAATTGGGTTAAGGTCAGGAGACTGACTAGGCCACTCCAACACCTTGATTTTTTCCCTCTTGAACCAGGCCTTGGTTTTCTTGGGTCGTTGTCTTGTTGGAAGATGAAATTACGACCCATCTTAAGATCCTTGATGGAGGAGCGGAGGTTCTTGGCCAAAATCTCCAGGTAGGCCGTGCTATCCATCCTCCATGGATGCAGACTAGATGGCCAGGCCCCTTGGCTGAGAAACAGCCCCACAGCATGATGCTGCCACCACCATGCTTGACTGTAGGGATGGTATTCTTGGGGTCGTATGCAGTGCCATCCAGTCTCCATACGTCACGTGTGTGGTTGGCACCAAAGATCTCAATCTTGGTCTCATCAGACCATAGAACCTTGAACCAGTCTGTCTCAGAGTCCTCCAAGTGATCATGAGCAAACTGTAGACGAGCCTTGACATGACGCTTTGAAAGTAAAGGTACCTTACGGGCTCGTCTGGAACGGAGACCATTGCGGTGGAGTACGTTACTTATGGTATTGACTGAAACCAATGTCCCCACTGCCATGAGATCTTCCCCGAGCTCCTTCCTTGTTGTCCTTGGGTTAGCCTTGACTCTTCGGACAAGCCTGGCCTCGGCACGGGAGGAAACTTTCAAAGGCTGTCCAGGCCGTGGAAGGCTAACAGTAGTTCCATAAGCCTTCCACTTACGGATGATGCTCCCAACAGTGGAGACAGGTAGGGCCAACTCCTTGGAAAGGGTTTTGTACCCCTTGCCAGCCTTGTGACCCTCCACGATCTTGTCTCTGATGGCCTTGGAATGCTCCTTTGTCTTTCCCATGTTGACCATGTATTAAATGCTGTTCACAAGTTTGGGGAGGGTCTTAAATAGTCAGAAAAGGCTGGCAAAAGAGATCATTAATCCACACATGTGAAGCTCATTATTCTTGGTGCCTGAACTACTTCTTAATACTTTAGGGGGACCAAACAGAATTCTTGTGGTTTGAGGGGTTGAATAATAAATGACACTCTGAATTAACTTTTAACGTTTTTAAAAAAAAAAAAATAAAATAAAAAATTTTTTTTTGCTGCAGTACATTACCCACTTCCAGGCTGATCTACAGTACAAATGTCACAATGCCAAGTTAATTCCGCATGTGTCAATCAGCTAAATCTGCAGGGGGTTGAATACTACTTGTAGGCACTGTATACTAGAGTGTCCTGATATGGGGGACATAGATTTGCTTGTTCTTTTTGGTTGGGTACTGATGAGTTAGGTGATTCCTGTGATTCGCACAGGAACGAAATTGTGGCTAAAAACAATTGGGCTTCTCATTGTTGACTATTGCAGCTGGCACTGCATGTTATACACAGTGCTGGGCATTTTATGGGGGCACACTGTGGCTGACACTATACAGGTCACACTGTAGCTATGAATAAATGGAGGTTTCCCCTTTTCTAGGAAGTATCCGAGACTCCAGGAAGAGCTGGAAAATCTTGAATTTCCGGAAAGCAGCTTTGGGTTTACCCCATTGGTGGCACTGTAAGGGAGTTATACTTGTGACTGACACTTCTTTGGGTATAGATTATAGCTGGTATTATATGAACTGTAGTGTCTCAAAGAACATATATCTTTGCTCTTGTGATCTCTCAAATTCTATGATTGGTTGGGTGGATGGTCTTTGGTCTTACTGTCTTGGGTCTTACTGCCCAATATCATTGCTCCGGTTTGCTTCCAAACTCCTTGAGCAGCATGTCCGCGCTCAACTTTCCTCCCACCTCTCATCTAACTTTCTCCTTGACAACCTCCAATCTGGCTTCCGCCCCTACCACTCCACTGAAACTGCCCTGACCAAAATTACTAATGACTTACAGCCAAAGCTAACAGACAGTTCTCCATCCCTCTCCTCCTTGACCTGTCCTCTGCCTTCGACACAGTCGACCACTGCCTGCTGCTACAGATTCTTTCTTCCCTTGGCATCAAAGACCTTGCCCTGTCATGGATCGCCGCATACCTTTCTGACTTCACATTTAGCGTCTCCCACTCCCACACTACCTCTTCATCCTGCCCTCTCTCTGTTGGAGTCCCTCAAGGCTCGGTCTTGGGGCCCCTACTTTTTTCCATCTATACCCTTGGCCTAGGACAACTCATAAAGTCCCATGGCTTCCAGTACCACCTCTATGCGGACGATACTCCACTGCCTCGGAGTAACTCTCGACTCTGCCCTGTCCTTCAAACCACACGTCCAAACTCTTGCCACCTCCTGTCACCTCCAACTTAAAAACATTTCCAGAATCGTCCCTTCCTCAGCCCTCAATCACCTAAAACTCTTGTGCATGCCTCATCATCTCCCGCCTTGATTACTGCAACACCCTCCTCTGTGGCCGTCAACTCTCTTGCACCACTCCAGTCTGTCCTCAACTCTGCTGCCCGACTAATCCACCTTTCTCCTCGCTACTCCCCTGCTTCTCCCCTCTGCAAATCCCTCCACTGGCTCCCAATTCCCCAACGAATCCAATTCAAACTATTAACACTGACCTACAAAGCCATCCACAACCTGTCCCCTCCCTATATTTCTGAACTAATCTCCCAATATCTTCCTTCACGTAATCTTCGATCCTCCCAAACTCCCAAGACCTCCTACTATCCTCCTCACTTATTCGTTCCTCACACAACCGCCTCCAAGATTTCTCCCGAATATCCCCCATCCTCTGGAATTCCACGCCTTAACATGTCCGACTATCCACCACCCTTGGATCCTTCAGACGGAACCTGAAAACCCATCTCTTCAGGAAAGCCTACAGTCTGCAATAACCATTCTGCCGCCTCGCCACCACCCGAGCTTCTGCCACACCACCACCAGAGCTTCTGCACCCCCGACCTTCTGTTTCTTCCCCATTATCCCGTAGAATGTAAGTCCGCAAGGACAGGGTCCTCTCCCCTCTGTACCAGTCTGTCATTGTAAATTTATTTAATGTAAATGATATCTATAACTTTGTATGTAACTCCTCATGTACAGCACCATGGAATTAATGGCGCTATATAAATAAATAATAATAATAAATAATACTGTTTATGGCACTTTTGGACTTTGTGACACTTTTTGCTGTGCTGTGGATGATATAATATGAAAACCCCGATTTATTTATCTTATAGTAGAAATTACCTATAAATGACTTTTGAAATTCATATCCTTCTTATTAAGAGGTAAATTATCCAGTATCTATCCTAATACTCTATAGGCAGTTGTAGCAGTTTTGTAATACACATCTTATAAACTCAATACAACCCTATTCCCCTATACACATTAGATAGTTGGCCACAATTGGTGGGATCAGCTGACATTCATTTAATATGTCCACCTTTAAAAAAAAAAAAAAAAAAACCCAACCAAGGCAATGGTGAGGACTAGAGTTGAGCGATACTTTCCGATATCCTAAAGTATCGGAATGGTATCGCCGATATCACTAAAATATCGGCGATACCCGATACCGATACCGGAAGTCCCATGTAAGTCTATGGGAACAAAATATCGCAACTAAAAAAACCCCATTCTTTCCTTGTAAACACTAAATATACACACATAGAATACATATATATATATAATACATGTCATTGTGACATATATATATACATATATGTATAGTTTATACACTTCTACATAGTAAAATATCCTCTGATTCAATTGCCGGGTAAAGCCGGCTTCAGTGAAAAGACAGAAGCACCCGACATGAAATGACACTTGGTGTACATAGGGTTAACCATGTCTTTTCATGTCGTTTGCTATCTGATTTGCACAAACAATTAAATCAGTCTATGTGTGCAAAATTTCACACCTGTAGGGGTTAATTAAAGGTGTAAATTCGTTGTAAAAAAAACGGACTTTTTTGCTACGAATTTACACCTTTAATTAACCCCTACAGGTGTGAAATTTTGCACACATAGACTGATTTAATTGTTTGTGCAAATTAGATAGCAAAGGACATGAAAAGACATGGTTAACCCTATGTACACCAAGTGTCATTTCATGTCGGGTTCTGCATTTTCACAAAAGCCGGCAATTGAATTAGCGGCTATTATACTATGTAGAAGTGTATGAACTACAAATATAAATATATATATATATATGTGTCACAAATTCAATGACATGGTATATATATATATATATATATGAGGTGTAAAATTGCTGAAAAAAAATGCGTGGGCTCCCGCCCTATTTTCGCAACCAGACAGACAAAGCCAGTGAGTGGGGGCAGATAATAATAGCCCAGAGAGGGACCATTATTTTTGTCCCCCCCCGGCTACTAACATCTGCCCCCAGACACCCCAGGAAAGACAAATCTATAATTAGATTCGCCCTTTCTGGCACTTTGCCCGTCTATTCCCATTGCCCTGTAGCGGTGGCGAATGGGTTAATAAGGGGTTAAAATGACCTTGCAATTGAAAGGTCACTTTAAGCCAGGTTAATAATTGAGAGCTGTCAATTAGACAACTATCAATTATTAATTCTATTGCATGAAATAAAAATAAAACACACACTTTAATTAAAAATCATTTTAATGAAATAAAGACACATGTTTTTGACCATCTTTATTTTACTGCAAAAACCATTTCCTGTAATAAAAATAAAATAAAAAAGCAAAATTATTCTTACCTATCCCATGCACAGTCAGGTCCCACAGTGTAATCCTTCAGAAAGGGTTAATGTTTACTGCAGGGACCGCAGCTAATGCTGCAGCCTCACAGTAAACCCCAAATGAATGAGTTCCTCTCCTGCCTGACAGGAGAGTAAAGGCTGGGTGTCACATAACGATACACCAGCGATCCCGACAACGATATGCACTTGTCAGGATCGCTGGTGTATCGCTACATGATCGCTGCTGAGCTGCCAAACAGGCAGCTCAGGCAGCGATCTGGGACAGCGACACTGCGGGTAACATCGCTTAAGGGCCCGTCTCACATAGCGATATCGCTACCGAGATCGCTGCTGAGTCACTAGTTTTGTGACGCAGCAGCGAGCTCACCAGCGATATCGCTGTGTGTGACATTCAGCGACGATCAGCCCCCCTGCCGGGTATCGCTGATCGTCGCAGAAATGTCAGGACCTTTTTTTGATCGCTGGTCTCCCGCTGACAGGCACGCATCGCTGCGTGTGACAGGCGGGAGACCAGCGATCCGCTGGTAACCAAGGTACACAGCGGGTTTCCAGGCACCGCGCAGCGCTTGGAAACCCGCTGTGTACCTTGGATACCAGCTCCCTGCATCAGGGCGCTGGTATCCAAGGTACACAGCGGGTTTCTAGGCACAGCCCCGCGCCTGGAAACCCGCTGTGTACCTTGGTTACCAGCGGATCGCTGGTCTCCCGCCTGTCACACGCAGCGATGTGTGCCTGTCAGCGGGAAACCAGCGATCAAAAAAAGGTCCTGACATTTCAGCGACGATCAGCGATACCCGGCAGGGGGGCTGATCGTCGCTGAATGTCACACACAGCGATATCGCTGGTGAGCTCGCTGCTGCGTCACAAAACTAGTGACTCAGCAGCGATCTCGGTAGCGATATCGCTATGTGAGACGGGCCCTTAAGTGGAAAGCTTAATTGATTGCTTTCCACTTTCACTTCAGGTCAGCCAGGGACACAATCAGTGACGTCAGAGGGAACTGATTAACAAAAATAGGGGTTCCCTTCGAAAAAAAAATGGCGTGGGGTCCCCCCTATTTTTGTTAACCAGCCAGATGAAGCAGACCGCTGAGGTCTGGATTTTCAGGCTGTTAAGGAGCCAAGATCCATGGACCTTGCCAGCCTGATAATACCAGGCCACAGCAGTCTGCATATCTTGGCTGATTAACAAAAATAGGGGATCCCCTCGAAAAAAATTGGCGTGGGGTCCCCCCTATTTTTGTTAACCAGCCAGATGAAGCAGACCGCTGAGGCCTGGATTTTCAGGCTGTTAAGGAGCCAAGATCCATGGACCTTGCCAGCCTGATAATACCAGGCCACAGCAGTCTGCATATCTTGGCTGATTAACAAAAATAGGGGATCCCCTCGAAAAAAATTGGCGTGGGGTCCCCCCTATTTTTGTTAACCAGCCAGATGAAGCAGACCGCTGAGGCCTGGATTTTCAGGCTGTTAAGGAGCCAAGATCCATGGACCTTGCCAGCCTGATAATACCAGGCCACAGCAGTCTGCATATCTTGGCTGATTAACAAAAATAGGGGATCCCCTCGAAAAAAAATTGGCGTGGGGTCCCCCCTATTTTTGTTAACCAGCCAGATGAAGCAGACCGCTGAGGCCTGGTTTTTCAGGCTGGTAAGGATCCAATATCCATGGACCTTGCAGCCTGATAATACCAGGCCACAGCAGTCTGCTTAGCTTGGCTGGTTAACAAAAATAGGGATCCCCTCCGAAAAAAAAACGGCGTAGGGGTCCCCTATTTTTGTTAACCAGCCAAGTAAAATGCAGACTGCTGCGGCCTGGTATTAAAAGACTGTCAAGGCCCATGGATTTTGGCCCTCAACAGCCTGATAATACCAGGCTACAGCAGCCCCACATTTGGCGCATCAAAAGATGTGCCAATTGTGGCACTTTACCCGGCTCTTCCCACTTGCCCTGTAGCGGTGGCAAGCGGGGTAATAAGGGGTTAATGTCACCGTTGATTGCACGGTGACAATAAGCCCGGTTAATAATGGAGAGGTGTCAATAAGACACCGATCCATTATTAATCCCAAAGTTATTAAATGTGTAAAAAAAAAACACAGCAAGAAAAAAGTATTTTAATGAAATAAAAGAGACAACACAGTTTTCATTTCTTTTATTATACTCTCATTCCTGCGACGCCATCGATCTCCTGTAAAAAAGAAAAAAAAACAAACCAACAGTATACCACCTGTCCGACGCAGTCCATAGTAACGATTGTCCCACGACGATCCAGCTCTGCTACATCGGAATGACAGGCAGAGCCTGTCATCCCGGCGCAGCACAGCTGCTTACCTGCTTCCCCGGCGGTGACGTCATCGGACTGACTGCTTTACGGCCGGGATTACCCAGCAGTCACTGCAGTTATCGCGAGAAACTGCATGTGACCGCCGGGGAAAGAAGATTGCGGCCATCAAGCAGTCCAGGACGTGACCGCCGGAGATCTTCTGCCAGGTAAGTGCCGCTGACTCCTGACAGACCCGACCGACGGACAGTGACAGTGACAATCCCGATTCCGGTATCCGATATGACGAAAATATCGGAACTCGGAATCGGAATTCCGATACAGCCAATATCGGCCGATACCCGATATTTGCAGTATCGGAATGCTCAACCCTAGTGAGGACATTAATAAAACGCAAGTATTCTTTCACTGTAGGCGATACTCTTGAGTACTAACTATCGTCTTTATTGAGCTGTCATAATTGGGAAGCTATGGTGGTGGGCCTCATAGAGATGGCTCAATATGTGATAATGCCTCTCTGAGCAGCTCAGTGTTCCTGGAAATAATCAGGGAATGTTGGCATTGATATCTGGAAGTGCAGACATGTGGAAGAAGTGGTTTTCTAATAAGAATATCTAAAATTTGACTCCTTGCTCCCGAACCTGAAAAGGCTATCGGTTATTTTATCTCTCGAAGTGAAAACAACAACACATGTTTCCAGCTTCTAAAATTGGATTCGTGCAACCAGGCCTCGCCCTCTCGAGGTTATTTGCACAACATTGCAGTTTATTAATTAGCTTGTGACGAATTCAGACAAGTTCAGCCCTTCCCTTTCATCAAAACAGTTTTGCAGCTGAGGCGTCTAATAAATGTGATACCAGATGGAAAATGCAAATATTGAAAGTCTATTGAAACCTTCTCATTTATTTATGAAAATATGACATTTACCATTATTTTCCAGTCTAAACACCAGCATCACAGTTTTCTTATTTACACCCATGCAAAAAAGTTTCTGTCGCCCTTAAACTTAGAGAGATCCAATCCAAATATGATTTTTATTTTAGTTATTACTTGTGTTCCCCATAAATGACTCATTCTGTAGTATCTTTTTTTTTAACTGTGTGTATTTCTCCTAGAAATGTTTGGATAAAATGACAACTGGATGTTTTTGGTGTATCCCTACAGTCTGAGGGCTCGTGCACATGACCGTATTTTTGGTCTGAGTGTGATCCGACAAAACATTGGATTGCACTCGGACCAATTGTTATTCTGTGGGGCGCATGTCCATTTTTTTTTTCCTCGGATTATTTCTGCATGCCCAAGTGTGATCCGATTATCGTATCGCGCTCAGCCATGTAAGTCAGTGGGTCCGTGGAAAGATCGGACTGTACTTGGATGATATCTGAGTACATTTCTATTTTCACGGACTGACAGAATGGAGCAATTTTTTTCAAACTCCTCTTCATCCGAGAGAATTGGATCATCACTATCATCACACAGAGACTATATGCTGGTGTGACCCTAGCCTGACAGTGTCAAATCATTGCTGACACTGCCAAAATAGGTAAGGACACACCCTTTTGTCAAAAGGATTGGTAGCGCCTAGTTTCCAATTTACCCATAAATATTTAGGAGGAATGCAAGAGAAATGGCTTGATGCACAATTGTAAGAAAAAGATCCATCACTGTTACTGTAGAGAGAATACAAGTATTTACTAAACAAAATGTTAGTGGTGCTGACACTTCTCATTAATAATTATAATTCTGATACATAATTATTATAATTGATAGTCCCACCTGGATCACATACCTGCTTATTTTCTCAGACCTTCTGGTAGTTCATTAGGTTTCAACAGTTTCTCCAAGTATTTCGGAGACTTATAAGACTTGGCAAATCTCTCGGCAGAATCCTCCTGAGAAGCAATGATGCCCCAACTTTATTTTTTATTACAGACTGTCGTAAAAACTATTAAACTGTTCTTACAACAGGGAAACCTTTACATTCCTCAAATATGACACTGAAGTGTCACTGCTGGGTTACAAAAGATTGTAAGAGGATAAAAGAGGTATTGTTAAAAAAAAAAAAAAAACACAAAAAATTTGCAGCTTTTTAAACATTTTTTTTTAAACCAGACCACTCACCAAGTCTAAAGAGGACAATTGTTACTTGTGTATTTTCCTGCTGTCCCTCTGGGTAATCTGTTTTTTGTTATCTTTTAAATCCACCTTTTATTTAGTTCCAATGTAGATGGTCTTGACCAATGGGGCGTTGCTTAGATGTTTCTCTGGGGCTGTGCCTTTTGGTTGCTCTACATTACTGCCCTGTGATCAACACCATACAAAATAACACTAAATGAAACAGCCCATATCCCTGGAACCATAGGTTGGATATAAAACAAAACAAAAAATGAATTATTCACTGGAGCTGGAAGAATAAGACAAAAAGAGCAAAAAAAATTCCCCAGATCCTCTTTTAAAGTTAGATAGCCCTTGCTGACAAGCACGGACAATATTGATAGGTCATCATTAAGAGATAATAGGGGCTGACACCCGGTAGTCTGCTCTCGATCAGAGCTAAGCAACATACGGGGCAGAACAGAAGCGCAGTGCATCTCATATTCATGACCTATCATATGGACAAACTATCAGTCCTAGACAACTCCTTTAAAGTAAAAGATATAGTTTCAATTCTATAGTCTTCAGTTGCACCATGCCACCATGCTATTTACGTTGACATGTAGAATTGTACTTATGGGTTTGCTTTGTCATATGGTTTGGTTTTGCTAATTGCTGAACTAGCGTTCGTTTTGCAGTAAGACAGGTAATTACAGGTATGTTGTGCGCTTTGTTGCATATTTGTGTAGGTGATAATTAGCCGAGCTTCAGTCATTTACTAGGTTGAGTGCAAATTGTTATTACTATGGGACTTTGGTATCCCAACAGTTAGACATTAAATTACTTGTCTATTTCTGTTCCAAGCTAACGCCCTTATGAAGGTGTGGGGTTTGTTTTTTATTTACATCCGGTACTGGTTTCCAAATTATGTGAATTGCCCAGGTGTCACTACATGTGATTCTGATGCATTCGTTGATGTGGAATATACCAGAACTTTAGTTGGCTGCTTAGCTTTGTGAGGAAGACACGCCATCTACGTAGATGGATGTTGGGTAGCTGTAGGAAGACAACAAGACTTCATGAATAGCAAAAGTGGTGATTGATGACGCCATCGTCAAGATGATGGGAGAAGTGCATAGACGTGCAGTAGCTAGGAAGAAGATGAAGGTTAGTAAATGTTGCTGTATAATTCAGTATTGTAAGAAATGGTTAAGAGTTTGCCTTTAGGACTTTTGGTCATGATCATACTACAGATCTGTGTGCCTACACCAAACAGAAGAAATATCTCTGCTGTAGTGGATTTCTTTTTATACAGGTCCATTGTAATAAACTGAAATTATGTGACTAAGAATAAAGGTCCCCATGTACATTAGATGAAAGTGGCCGAACTTTCCAGTTTAGGGAGACCTGGTTGACCATTTTTCCAACTCTCCCCGACAGGTGATGTCTGGGAGAAAAAGATCAGACTGTTAAAACCTAATAAGGCCAATCCTTTCATTTTCGTGGTAGGTAAACCGCTGCCAGAGAATTCTGGCAGCAGTTTTATCCTACCTCCCCATTGAAAGCACTTAAATTCTCATCTGAGCTGCCAAGCACTCTTGTATGGGGAAGTAGCCTGAGATAGCTATCTGCCGAATGAACATTTGACTGACCATTATCTCGTGTGTATGGTGTAAGGTGCTTTCCAGATCAAGTTCAAGCCTATAGCTGGCGGTTAAAGGGAATCTGTCACCCCATTTTTCGTATGTCAGCTGAAGCCACCGCCATCAGGGGCTTATCTACAGCATTCTGGAATTATGTAGATAAGCCCCGGATGTAACCTGAAAGATAAGAAAAACGAGTTATATTATTTTCACCCGGGGAGCGGTCCGATACGGTCCGGTCCGATGGGCGTCGCAGGTCCGGGTCCGTCACCTCCCATCTTCTAGCGATGACGTTCTCCTCTTGCTTCTGGCGCGCTCCTGCGCAGGCGTACTTTATCTGCCCTGTTGAGAGCAGAGCAAAGTACTGCAGTGCGCAGGCACCTGGAAAGGTCAGAGAGGCCCAGCGCCTGTGCACTGCAGTACTTTGCTCTGCCCTCAACAGGGCAGATAAAGTATGCCTGCGCAGGAGCGCGCCAGAAGCAAGGAGGAGGACGTCATCGCTAGAAGATGGGAGGTGACAGACTCGGACCTGCGATGTCCATCGGACTCGATCGCCCCCCAGGTGAGTATAATATAACTTGTTTTTCTTATCTTTCAGGTTACATCGGGGCTTATCTACAGTCATGGCCAAAAGTTTTGAGAATGACACAAATATTATATTTTCACATGATCTGCTGCCCTCTGGTTTTTATGTGTGTTTGACAGATGTTTTTATCACAGACAGAAATATAATAATTGCAAACATATGAGTAACAAAAGCTTATATTGACAGTTAGAATGAGTTAATGCAGCAAGTCAATATTTGCAGTGTTGACCCTTCTTCTTCAGGACCTCTGCAATTCTCCCTGGCATGCTCTCAATCAACTTCTGGACCAAATCCTGACTGATAGCAGTCCATTCTTGCACAATCAATGCTTTCATTTTGTCAGAATTTTTAGGTTTTTGTTTGTCCACCCGTCTCATGATGATTGACCACAAGTTCTCAATGGGATTAAGATCTGGGGAGTTTCCAGGCCATGGACCCAAAATCTCTATGTTTTGTTCCCTGAGCCATTTAGTTATCACCTTTCCTTTATGGCAAGGTGCTCCATCATGCTGGAAAAGGCATTGTTGATCGCCAAACTGCTCTTGGATGGTTGGGAGAAGTTGCTCTTGGAGGACATTCTGGTACCATTCTTTTTTCATGGCTGTGTTTTAGGCAAGACTGTGAGAGAGCCGATTCCCTTGGCTGAGAAGCAACCCCACACATGAATGGTTTCAGGATGCTTAACATTTGGCATGAGACAAGACTGGTGTTAGCGCTCACCTTGTCTTCTCCGAATAAGGCGTTTTCCTGATGTCCCAAACAATCGAAAAGGGGATTAATCAGAGAAAATAACTTTACCGCAGTCCTCAGCAGTCCACTGCCTGTACCTTTTGCAGAATATCAGTCTGTCCATGATGTTTTTTCTGGAGAGAAGTGGCTTCTTTGCTGCCCTCCTTGAGACCAGGCCTTGCTCCAAGAGTCTCCGCCTCACAGTGCGTGCAGATGCACTCACACCTGCCTGCTGCCATTCCTGAGCAAGCTCTGCACTGCTGGTAGCCCGATCCCGCAGCTGAAACACTTTTAAGAGACGGTCCTGGCACTTGCTGGTCTTTCTTGGGCGCCCTGGAGCCTTTTTGGCAACAATGGAACCTCTCTCCTTGAAGTTCTTGATGATGCGATGACTGAGGTGCAATCTTTCTAGCTGCGATACTCTTCCCTGTTAGGCCATTTTTGTGCATTGCAATGATGACTGCACGTATTTCTTTAGAGATAACCATGGTTAACAGAAGAGAAACAATGATGCCAAGCACCAGCCTCCTTTTAAAGTGTCCAGTGGTGTCATTCTTACTTAATCATGACAGATTGATCTCCAGCCATGTCCTCATCAACACCCACACATGTGTTAATGGAGCAATCACTGAAAAGAGGTTAGTGTTATGTTTTGGTAGCTGAGGAGAGCAGGCAAAAACGGCAATACACCAGAGAGGTTGGAATCTACTGGATTGCAATACCCTGACTAACCACCACAACTAAAGGCAGCCGTGGAGCGTACCTACGTTGGTCCTAGACGCCTCGTCACAGCCTGAGAAGCTAACTACACCTAAAGATAGAAAGAGGAAAACTATCTGCCCCGGAGCAGATCCCCAAAGAACATAGGAAGCCCCCAAACATGTAATGGCGGTTAGACAAGAAGAAATACAGACACAGACAGAAAATAGTATGAGCAAACGTTGGGGCCCAATCTACCTGGACAGAAAAGGATAGGAAGGACACTTACTGCAATCCCAAAAAACCCTAAAAAGTACCAACTCTACTAATTACAAAAGCACCTGAGATCACACGACCTCTACCACCTAAATTAGTTCTCTGGTGTAACAAAACTAAGCCGCAGCCACTGAAAAAACTGGAAAAGGCAAATGAACAAATAACAGAGGCTCAGATAAACTGAGAGGAGCACAAGCCCCCGGAGGGGACCTGGCTGACCTCCACAAGAGTGCAGGAAAAAAATGCAAAAAGCAAGCACAAAAATACAAGCAGAAAAAAAACTTATCTTTTAGCAGAAGATGCAGGGAAAACACAGCAAGCCTCCAAATGAACCAGGAACCAAAGTTGAGACAAGAACAATAGTTCACCGGCAACCCTGATGGGAGGGAACCTCCCTTATATAAGACCAGTCTGTAACTCCTGATCGCCAATCTTCACAATCTTCATTGAATGGTTCAGTACTGTTTGTAACCACCAGAGGGAGCTCCCACTCAGAATTCATTTCTAACACATTCACAACAGTACCCCCCCTTGAGGAGGGGTCACCGAACCCTCAATTGGGCAACCAGGTCGGTCAGGATGAGCTCTGTGATACGCACGGATCAGTCTCCTAGCATGGATGTCCGAAGCAAACACCCAAGAATTGTCCTCCTGACCATAACCTCTCCACTTAACCAAATACTGGAGTTTCCGTCTAGAAAAACGAGAATCCAATATTTTCTCAACCACATACTCCAGATTGCCCTCAACCAAAACAGGGTCAGGAGGCGCAGCCATAGGAACCACTGGCTCGACAAACCTCTTCAATAAGGACTTGTGGAACACGTTATGGATCTTAAATGTCCCTGGAAGAAGTAAACGAAAGGAAACAGGATTAAGAATCTCCATGATCTTATAAGGTCCAATGAATCTAGGCTTAAACTTAGGAGATGCAACTCTCATAGGGATATTTCTTGAGGACAACCAGACCAAGTCCCCCACTTCAAACCGAGGACCATCAGTCCTATGCCGGTTGGCAAACCGCTGGGCCCTTTCCTGAGAGAGGGACAACCTCTCCACTACCTGGTCCCAAATCTGCTGCATACGCTCCACAACAGAGTCAACACCCAGACAGACAGAAGCCTCCGTCTGTCCCGAAGAAAATCGAGGGTGAAACCCAAAATTGCAGAAAAATGGAGACATCAAAGTGGCAGAGCTAGCCCTATTATTAAGAGCAAACTCAGCCAAAGGCAAAAAAGAGACCCAGTCATCCTGATCAGCAGACACAAAGCATCTCAGATAATTCTCCAATGTCTGGTTTGTTCTCTCAGTTTGTCCATTGGTCTGAGGATGAAAAGCCGAGGAGAAAGACAATTGAACACCAAGTTTAGAACAAAAAGTCCTCCAAAATCTGGAAACAAACTGGACTCCTCTGTCAGACACAATGTTCTCAGGAATGCCGTGTAACCGAACCACATGCTGAAGGAACAAAGGCACCAATTCAGAGGAGGAAGGCAACTTAGGTAATGGCACAAGATGTATCATTTTGGAAAACCTATCACAAATCACCCAGATAACGGTCATTCTCTGAGAAACAGGGAGGTCGGAAATGAAATCCATAGAGATATGGGTCCATGGTCTCTTGGGGCACAGGCAATGGCATCAACAAACCACTAGAGCGAGAGCAAGGCTTGGAGCGAGAGCAAGTCCCGCAGGACTGCACAAATTCCCTGACGTCACGAGACAAAGTAGGCCACCAAAAGGACCGACTAACCAAGTCTCTGGTACCAAAAATTCCGGGATGACCGGCCAACGCGGAACAATGAATCTCAGACATCACACTCTTTTTCCACCGGTCTGGGACAAACAATTTCCCAATAGGGCAGCGCTCGGGTTTATCCTCCTGACACCCTTCCAGAGCCAGTCTCAAATTGGGCGAGATGGCGGAAAGAACTACACCCTCTTTCAAAATAACAGCAGGATCAGATAACTCAGGAGAGTCCGCAAGGAAACTTCTTGATAGGGCATCCGCCTTAACATTCTTAGTGCCAGGAAGAAAGGAAACTACAAAATTAAAACGTGTGAAAAACAAGGCCCACCTGGCCTGTCTAGGATTAAGTCGCTTGGCTGATTCCAGATAAACCAGATTCTTATGGTCCGTGAGGACCACCACCTGATGTTTGGCTCCCTCCAGCCAATGTCTCCACTCTTCAAAAGCCCACTTCATGGCCAATAACTCCCGATTACCCACGTCATAATTACGTTCGGTTGGAGAAAATTTTCGAGAGAAAAAGGCACAAGGGTTACTTTTAGAGGTCTCTGGATCTCTTTGGGACAAAACGGCACCTGCCCCAATTTCAGAGGCATCAACCTCCACCTGAAATGGCAGAGAAACATCAGGCTGCCGTAGAACAGGAGCAGAAGTGAATCTCTGCTTAAGTTCCTGAAACGCAGAGACTGCCTCAGGAGGCCAATTCACCACATCAGAACCCTTTTTGGTCAAATCAGTCAATGGTTTAACAATAACAGAGAAATTACCAATAAATTTATGATAAAAATTGGCAAAACCCAAGAATCTCTGAAGAGCCTTTAATGAAGTAGGTTGGACCCAATCACAGATGGCCTGAACCTTGACCGGGTCCATTTCAATAACCGATGGGGACAAAATGAATCCCAGAAATGAAATCCTCTGTACGCCAAAAAGACACTTTGATCCCTTCACATACAGAGCATTCTCTCTCAAAATCTGGAACACAGTCCGAACATGTTTCACATGAGAGTCCCAGTCATTGGAAAAAATCAAGATATCATCCAAATAAACAATCAGAATTTTATCCACAAAATCCCTGAAAATGTCATTCATGAAGGACTGGAAGACAGAAGGAGCATTAGTGAGCCCAAAGGGCATCACTAGGTACTCAAAATGCCCCTCTGGGTATTGAATGCCGTCTTCCATTCAAACCCGTGCTTAATGCGAATAAGGTTATACGCCCCCCTGAGGTCAAGCTTGGTAAACCAAGTAGCACTTTTCACCCTGGAAAACAGGTCAGAAATCAAGGGTAACGGATATTGATATTTCACAGTGATTTGTTCAAGAGACGATAATCAATACACGGCCTTAATGAACCATCCTTTTTGGCCACAAAGAAAAAACCAGCACCCAAGGGTGAAGAGGATGGTCTGATATGACCCTTCTCCAATGACTCCTTGATATAAGACCGCATAGCGTCATGTTCAGGTACAGACAAGTTAAAAAGGCGACCTTTAGGGAATTTACTACCAGGCACTAATTCAATAGCGCAGTCATAGCTCCTATGGGGGGCAAGGATTCAGATTTACTTTCGCTAAACACATCAGAAAAATCAACAAAAAGTCAGGAACATCCTGAGCCTGGGGAGAGGCAGAAAAAACAGGAGTGTTGGCATTATAATAATAATAATAATAATAATAATAATCTTTATTTATATAGCGCCAACATATTCCGCAGCGCTTTACAGTTTAACAGTTTCAAAACACAAGTCATAGGTAACAACGTTAACAATACAATAATTAAAGCAAAATAAGCTGACCCTGCTCGTGAGAGCTTACAATCTACAATGAGGTGGGGGAGATACAAAGTACAGGTGTGTATATACAATGGTGCATTTACAATAATGGTCCAGCCATCTTGAGGGAGTGAGGCATGGATGGAGATAGTGAATGGGCTACACATACACACTTAAACATAGAACGACTTTGGTTAGTGAATGTGATAGGCCACTCTGAACAAATGTGTTTTGAGGGAGCTCCTGAAACCATGCAAATTGTGGATAGTCCTAATTTCTTGGGGTAGAGCATTCCAGAGGATTGGCGCAGCGCGGGAGAAGTCTTGGAGTCGGGAGTGGGAGGTACGGATTAGTGCAGAGGTTAGTCGAAAGTCGTTTGCAGAGCGCAGCAGTCGGTTAGGCCGATAGATAGAAATGAGGGAGGAGATGTAGGGGGTGCTGCACTGTGGAGAGCTTTGCGGGTGAGAACCAGTACTTTGAATTGGATCCTATAATGAATGGGCAGCCAGTGTAAGGACTGGGAAGAGCGGACGCGTCCGAGTACCGATTAGCCAGATGGATGACCCTGGCTGCTGCATTAAGGATGGACTGGAGAGGGGATAGTCGAGTAATGGGGAGGCCAAGTAATAAAGCGTTGCAGTAGTCCAGGCGGGAGTGGATCAATGCTACAGTGAGGGTTTTTGTTGTTTCCATGGTGAGAAAAGGGCGGCATTAACACATTGGCAGCCCCAACTGGTTACAGACACAGATTTCCAATCCAAAACAGGATTATGAGACTGTAACCAAGGGAAACCTAGTACAATTATGTCATGCAGATTATACAGCACCAAAAATTTGCAACTCTCCTGATGATCAGGTTCAACCCTCATTATCACCTGAGTATAGAACTGGGGTTTATTCTCAGCCAAAGGTATAGAATCAATCCCCAGTAGGGAATAGACTTCCGTAGAGGTATCAAGGGAAACCCACAACGTTTAGCAAAATCAAAATCCATCAGGTTAATAGCTGCTCCCGAATCAACAAAAGCCTGAGCAGAAAATGTGGACAGGGAGCAAATCAGGGTAACAGTCAACAGAAATTTAGTCTGAACACTACCCAAGACAACTGAGCATGCAAAACGTCTTCCCCGCTTAGGGCAGACTGAAATAGCATGAGAGGCGTCACCACAGTAGAAACCTAACCCATTGCGTTTTCGAAACGCATGATGCTGTGCCCCAGAATCCACTCTATCACACTGCATGGGTTCAGAAGCTGGTTCACAAGGCAACACCATTCCACGCATACCTCTACGCTCACGCAAACGTATGTCAATTTGAATCGCTAATGACATAGAATCATTGAGACCAGAGGGAGCAGGGACACCCACCATAACATCTTTTACATTCTCTGACAGACGCTTCCGAAAAAGGGCTGCCAAAGCATCATCATTCCATTTGGTCAGGACTGCCCACTTAGGAAATTTCTGACAGTATAACTCAGCGTCCTCAAGCCCCTGATTTAATGCCAACAAGGTTTTTTCAGCCTGATCAATGACATTAGGTTCATCGTACAATAACCCCAGAGCCAGAAAAAATGCATCGACATTACTCAAAACAGGGTCCCCAGGTATCAGGGAAAAAGCCCAATCCTGAGGATCGCCGCGCAGGAGAGAGATGACAATTTGAACCTGCTGCGCTGCGTTCCCTGAGGACTTAGGTTTTAAGGCAAAAAACAACTTACAGTTATTTTTGAAATTCAGAAATTTAGCTCGATCCCCCCAAAATAAATCTGGCATGGGGATCCTAGGTTCCACAACCGGCAACCCTGCAAGATAGGTAGCAATACTCCGAACTTCAGAGGCAAGCTGATCCACACGGCCAGACAACTGTGCAAGCTCCATTGAGAGAAGAAAAAAATCCTCCTCAGCATTCAGAGAAACAGAGGGAAAAAAAAAATAAAAAATCTCTGACAACTCTGACAATCCCTTTTTTTTTTCCACACTATTTTTCCCTTCTGTGAGTACCATATAATTTTCAGTTTGGCCGGTGATACTGTTATGTTTTGGTAGCTGAGGAGAGCAGGCAAAAACGGCAATACACCAGAGAGGTTGGAATCTACTGGATTGCAGTACCCTGACTAACTACCACAACTAAAGGCAGCCGTGGAGCGTACCTACGTTGGTCCTAGACGCCTCGTCACAGCCTGAGAAGCTAACTACACCTAAAGATAGAAAGAGGAAAACTATCTGCCCCGGAGCAGATCCCCAAAGAACATAGGAAGCCCCCAAACATGTAATGGCGGTTAGACAAGAAGAAATACAGACACAGACAGAAAATAGTATGAGCAAACGTTGGGGCCCAATCTACCTGGACAGAAAAGGATAGGAAGGACACTTACTGCAATCCCAAAAAACCCTAAAAAGTACCAACTCTACTAATTACAAAAACACCTGAGATCACACGACCTCTACCACCTAAATTAGTTCTCTGGTGTAACAAAACTAAGCCGCAGCCACTGAAAAAACTGGAAAAGGCAAATGAACAAATAACAGAGGCTCAGATAAACTGAGAGGAGCACAAGCCCCCGGAGGGGACCTGGCTGACCTCCACAAGAGTGCAGGAAAAAATGCAAAAAGCAAGCACAAAAATACAAGCAGAAAAAAACTTATCTTTTAGCAGAAGATGCAGGGAAAACACAGCAAGCCTCCAAATGAACCAGGAACCAAAGTTGAGACAAGAACAATAGTTCACCGGCAACCCTGATGGGAGGGAACCTCCCTTATATAAGACCAGTCTGTAACTCCTGATCGCCAATCTTCACAATCTTCATTGAATGGTTCAGTACTGTTTGTAACCACCAGAGGGAGCTCCCGCTCAGAATTCATTTCTAACACATTCACAACAGGTTAGCTGGTCCTTTTAAGGCAGGGCTGCAATGATGTTGAAATGTGTTTTGGGGGATAAAGTTCATTTTCTAGCCAAATATTGACTTTGCAAGTAATTGCTGTTAAGCTGATCACTCTTTATAACATTCTGGAGTATATGCAAATTGCCATTAGAAAAAGTGAAGCAGTAGACTTTGTAAAAATTAATATTTGTGTCATTCTCAAAACTTTTGGCCATGACTGTACAGCATTACAGAATGCTGTAGATAAGCCCCTGAGGGCGGTGGCTTCAGCTTATATACGAAAAATGGGGTGACAGGTACCCTTTAATGTCAGGAAGATTCCCAGTGAATACCTATGACTAAAGGTTCTGATGTACATTATGCCTTTGTGTAGGCTTTCATAGGCATACGTTTCCCATTGGCTCAAGTTTTATTTTTTAATCTATAAGTCTTCAGTGTAAGAAAATTCTGTAATAATGATTCCAGCTCACTGCTGAAATTCACTCTATCCATTCAGAGCTGGTACTAGCTCTGCCACGGCCAAAATGTAAAAAAAGAGGATAGGAATCCATCATGATTAAGGGTGTGTTGACATCTGAAACGCGTAAATGCCAGCGCTATGCTGGCGCTCATCCGCTATCATCTCACGAAATCTCAATTGTATGAATTTTATTTGCATAAAGAAGAACCTGTTGGTTCAGCTGGATTTCTTTACTCCTTATAAGAAAATTCTATCTGACAGGTGTAGTGACATGTACCATCCCAACATAAGCCAAGAGGAGACCAGAAGCAAGGGATCCCTTTTGATACATTTCTAGGAGCTTCTCCAAATTTATGCAGCAAACATATAGTCTGATTCAGGACAAATTCTTTTTACAGTGAGCAAAGTCTAATAGAAAGTTTCATTATCCATTGATTACATATTTTCGTAAGTCTGGACGAGCTTTTTGGACTTTAAAGACAGCCCTTGTTTAGAGTAATTAATGAGGCCTATCGACATCATAGATTGTTCCCTCCCTCAGGACCCTTCACTTACCTAAATTTACCATTTTATAAGATGGGCACATTAACTGGTGGACTTAAGTCGTCAATTTTTTACATGTACTGCTGCTCATCGAAATGGCCAGTGTATAATACTAAAGCTTCCCTGCAGTGGTCTGCATTCTTTCTGCAATTAGTAAAGTTCCAGGTCAGTCATAGACCAGTAAGCGATTGACTTCCCAACTTGAATTTACAAGACCTACATGTTTCCTCTCTTCATTGCCACGTGGCCTTTGGGGTTAATAAAATTCTTACTAAAATAACCAACTATTCTTTAAAAAGTTTTGTGACTATTTGGTGACAACATTGTTCTCTGCTGCATGGTAATCATTAAAGCTTTTCCTCTAACACCAAGCACTTTTATATTGCTGCCTAGAATGTGTAATCCGAAAGCTCGTAGCCTAATGTAGTATGTGTAGTTAGAAGAAGCAGGAATCTACTGTAAAAAAAAAATCAACATGGCTGCATAGGTATCCATCCTTCATAGGTTTTTCTATAGGACCATTCGATTGGAGCAGAGGCATTGAAGATTGGAGGTCCAGAGGTTATTTTTTCTTGCAGATTCCTTGACAATCCATTTGTGTGTTCCATATGGTAATCCTATTTTTCATTCTGTTGTGGAGGCCTGTGAACCCTATGTAAGCGTAGGAATGTGGTTTTGTAGAGAAGTTTCTTCAATGAAGTGTAGTTGCTCAGTCTTGGCCTCCGCTCGCTCCATTAGTTGTCAACAGGACTATCAGAAATAGCCAAACAGTGTAATTGGGTTTTCTTCAGCAGGTCCATAGACAATGAATGGAGCACAGCTCGAGCATGGGCATTCTTATCGGCATTCTTTAAATTCTGGAGCCTCAGCCTTGGGATTGATGGGTGTCCCAGCATTTGGAACCCAAGTGATGAGCAACTGATATCATGTGTAGGGATAACTTGCAATTTAGAGAAGTATGGATGGAGCAAGAAAGGACATGGAAAATGCATTGATAGGGCATGAAAGGGCATGGAAGAGGGGTGGATAGGGCAGTAAGGGCCATGGAAGGTGTGTAGATGGGGCTTTAAGGGGCATAGAATAGGTGTAACAAAATAAGGTACCTTGTCTATGTGGAAAAATATACAGCATCGAGCCTTGTTCTGCAATTGATATCTTCATTGTGGCACACTCATAATAGGAAGTGTTATTTTAATGAACGGGTTATTCCCAAAATCACAGGTTATCTTCAATCAACATGATATAAGATAACTTGCTGATCGCTGGGGGTCCATCCATTTGGACCTACAAGCGACACCAAGAACAGGACTCTGCAGCCCTGCCTTCAATAATATAAAACAACCACATTTTAGGGAGCGTCAAATGAAAGGGTAAAAACAAAGTATATGGGGATCATTAGCTACTGTTGGGGAAATATTGCTGAAAGCTGAGCCTTTTAATTACAAAAATACAGTTTATTATTATTATTTAGTTTTTCACACACAATTTTTGTGCGTTTAAGCAGATTTAACCCAAAGCTTTTAAAAGGGAACATGTCATCCTGTAGGCTCGCCCGTAGGTCCTTTCTATTACTAATATTTAGATTTCCATGGCATGGTTTAAATCTCGGTTGATGGATAGAACTTCAAAGGCTTCACTCCTCCATCCGAAGTGTTTAGTGCAGCACTTGAGCAGGCAGTGAAACTGCAGGATGAAACAGACATGATCAAATCACTGCACCTGTCAAGCGATGGGGAGGGGGTGTCTGGAATACGTTTCTGTACCCTTGACTTCACATTCATGCCATTTGGACACAGTTTCCGCACTTAATGGGGATATGAAAGGCAGCTAATGTTGCAAATGTGGCCAAAGTAAAGAGAAAACACTTTTCTTCGGAGCAATTATTTGCAGCTGGTTTATAATTTTTTTTTTAAATTGTCATTATGGTTATTTCTGGATGTAATGATTACGCATGTATGTATACAGGCTCGGACTGGCCCATAGGGAGCATGGGAATCTACCGGTGGGCCCCTGTGCAGATCTCGACCACCAACCTCATTGTATGGGCAGTGCTTGGCATAATTCACTTGATTCACTCTGTACAGAATTAAGCAGCATCTCATCATTCATTAACCAAACTATCCAGTTTATTATTATATACAGATATAGGTAAATTTGAGAATGAGGGTAGTGTAATATTCGGATACAGGTGAAAAGTGGGCCCCCCAAAGTCGATGTTACTGGTGGGCCATTGGCACCCCAGTCCGACATTGTGTGTGTGTGTTTGTGTGTTTATATATATATATATATATATATATATATATATATACAGTACAGACCAAAAGTTTGGACACACCTTATTCCAAGATTTTTCTGTATTTTCATGACCTATGAAAATTGTACATTTACACTGAAGGCATCAAAACTATGAATTAACACATGTGGAATTATATACTTAACAAAAAAGTGTGTAACAACTGAAAATATGTCTTAGATTCTATCTTCTTCAAAGTAGCTGTGTAGCCCTGGTGTTAGGCACACGCAGTACCCTGGAGAGTGTGTGGCGAGACAGCAGTTTAATGCTAAATATCCATTCACTCAACATATACTAGACACACCCTTAGGGTAGTGGAGTTTACTCTTGAGGGAGTGGTCAAGGCGTATGTGTTAGAGTGATTTAGTGAGTCTAGTTCCTGTCTTCGGACAGAGAGGACGTCTGGAGTCGGTGTCTGGACTTCAGAGAGAGAAGACGTCTGGAGGGAGGAAGCAGTCCAGATTGCTCTATCATCAGTTCGGAAAGTGGAGTCTAGTATAGGTGCTGTAATTCACCTTAGTCTAGTCAGAGCTGTACCTCATCAGCATACACTGGAAGGAAAGAAGAAGTTTAGTGCAGAAAGTCTTCAGCATCCTGTCTAAAGGACGGTATAAGGTTCAGAGACGTGCTCCTGCCTATTGATAACTGAGCATCTGTAACTAACTTTGAAGTGAAGGAAAAGAAAGAAGTGACTACTCGACCCTTGGCTAGTGTGAGTGCTTATGTTACCAGCGTGGACAAGGCGAAAGGCACAGTGGTTTATTGGAATAGTGCTTACGGATTGAAGAAGTCCTGCACATTGCTACCGGTCACTGGGGACCGAAGGATCACTACTGTTTCAAGCATAGTGGTAAGAAAACCAGGAATTTACCGGACCTTAGGTCGCGGCAAACAAGCCCCTTATAGTCAGTACGTAACTGGGGTCAGGGGAAGTGAAGACTTTGAGTCAGTGCACGACAAGATAAGAATTCAGCTTCTTCGCAGGAAGGCTCCTAACACAAAGCTGACTGGGCAGGTACAGCTATAGATTAGCTGGAGATTTTGAGGGAACTACGCTTCAGGCTGGTTGTACTCGTTGTATTGGAAGTAAAGGAGGCCCCTAACTTGTCCAGCTGCTGTCTCAAGATACACTCTCCTTGGATCAGCCTCCCTGGGACCTGCCTGAACATCTTACAAGTAAAGGTATGGAAAGACGCTGACCGTGTGAGACTGTGTTCTTTATCTGCACCCGACTTCACAAATCCCATAGACTTTGAGGGACCAGTCCCACCTGTAGGGGACACGACATCTAGCTGCCTCACCATCCCCTCAGAGATCTACAGCAGCGCTGGTACTAATTACCAGAATACTACAGGTGGCGTCACGAACTGTATTAAACCTATCCCCTGTAAATATTTCCCCAACATACGCCAGACCGCCCGGGCCACAGACCGAGCCACAGCTACCTGTGACAAAAACCCCATAGACTTCCATGGGCTCGGCTCTGAGTACCCCATTGCCCTGGTAACCCACAATTGTGGTGGCGGGTCGACACATAGCCACTTTTTGCTTTGATGACTGCTTTGCACACTCTTGGCATTCTCTTGATAAGCTTCAAGAGGTAGTCACCGGGAATGGTTTTCACTTCACCGGTGTGCCCTGTCAGGTTTAATAAGTGTGATTTCTTGCCTTATAAATGGGTTGGGACCATCAGTTGTGTTGTGCAGAAGTCTGGTGGATACACAGCTGATAATCCTACTGAATAGACTGTTAGAATTTGTATTATGGCAAGAAAAAAGCAGCTAAGTAAAGAAAAACGAGTTGCCATCATTACTTTAAGAAATGAAGGTCATTCAGTCCGAAAAATTGGGAAAACTTTGAAAGTGTCCCCAAGTGCAGTTGCAAAAACCGTCAAGCGCTACAAAGAAACTGGCTCACATGAGGACCGCCCCAGGAAAGGAAGACCAAGAGTCACCTCTGCTTCTGAGGATAAGTTTATCTGAGTCACCAGCCTCAGAAATCGCAGGTTAACAGCAGCTCAGATTAGAGACCAGGTCAATGCCACACAGAGTTCTAGCAGCAGACACATCTCTACAACAACTGTTAAGAGAAGACTTTGTGCAGCAGGCCTTTATGGTAAAATAGCTGCTAGGAAAGGCAACAAGCAGAAGAGACTTGTTTGTGCTAAAGAACACAACGAATGGACATTAGACCAGTGGAAATCTGTGCTTTGGTCTGATGAGTCCAAATCTGAGATCTTTGGTTCCAACCACCGTGTCTTTGTAACACGCAGAAAAGGTGAACAGATGGACTCTGCATGCCTGGTTCCCACCGTGAAGCATGGAGGAGGAAGTGTGATGGTGTGAGGGTGCTTTGCTTGTGACACTGTTGGGGATTTATTCAAAATTGAAGGCATACTGAACCAGCATGGCTACCACAGCATCTTGCAGCGGCATGCTATTACATCCGGCTTGCGTTTAGTTGGACTATCATTTATTTTTCAACAGGATAATGACCCCTAACACACCTCCAGACTGTGTAAGGGCTATCTGACCAAGAAAGAGAGTGATGGGGTGCTACGCCAGATGACCTGGCCTCCACAGTCACCAGACCTGAACCCAATTGAGATGGTGTGGGGTGAGCTGGACCGCAGAGTGAAGGCAAAAGGGCTAACAAGTGCTAAGCATCTCTGGGAACTCCTTCAAGACTGTTGGAAGACCATTTCTGGTGACTACCTCTTGAAGCTCATCAAGAGAATGCCAAGAGTGTGCAAAGCAGTAATCAAAGACATAATTTCAGTTGTTTCACACTTTTTTGTTAAGTATATAATTCCACATGTGTTAATTCATAGTTTTGATGCCTTCAGTGTGAATGTTCAATTTTCATAGTCATGAAAATACAGAAAAATCTTTGAATGAGAAGGTGTGTCCAAACTTTTGGTCTGTACTGTATATATATATATATATATTTTTTTTTTCCAGAAAATTGGATTTTATATGGGAGCTTGAGCTCAATATTATATTCACATGTAGCAGATGTGTTTCAGACATGTATAAATGGGGTTTGCAAAAATCTATGCCTTTTCTAGATGTAAGGAATAGATTTGCAATCACATACATTTCTGCAAGAAATCTGCCACCAGTGAATATTCTCTTTCAGTACTCAGGATTACTGCCGTCCTATATAAACATATTATGGTGGTACAGTAAGTAGTGGCAAATAACTATGTTTTCTCCTGAGTGATGCATTATAACAATTCCGTGCAACAATTAATTCTGCCGTTACTTTGGGTGTAGCTGTGTGCTGGTGCAGCCATCTGGATGCAGTTAGACATCATATGAAATTAATACAGGGGAGTTTATATCCATACATGATGTTACTGGGGTTTTCTAAGGATAATGTGCAAACCACCTACATCAGTTCATTAAAATTGAAAACATACAATTAGGTTTTTTTTTGTATTTTTTATTATCTGGAATGATCTAAAGTTTTCTGTACACTGTAGATAGAGCACACCGGGCGAATGTTAGGTTACAAGTATTTTCAATGGGTGACATATATACAGGTGGAGAATATCACAGAGGGCGCTTATTAAGCTCAGTTCACATTCGGGCATAGCTATTTTTTAAACGGCTGTTCTTGACTTGTAGACGCTTTCAACTTATCATAGAGATCCGTTCACCTTTGTTCCTAAGCGGCAGAGTTTTTTTTTTAAATGACATGGGCCGTCCATCTGTCAGTATAATGAACTTCTGCGTTCTCCCAAGTAACGTAATGTTAGGTCTAAATGGGAACACATTATACATGCCAGGAACACGCCTGGGCTTCAGCATGAAGACCTACAGCTGGAACTTATTCTATTTAAAAGGTTCATCCTGCTGACTGCTGTACAACACTCCCACGAGAATATTACCAGAGATCTGTTACATGCGCAGCTGTACATGTCTTCATACTGTAACTGATGAGGTTGTCTTTAAACGTTTTTTAACCATGACCGTTTTACCTGAGAAGGCTGATTTCGCATTGGCTTGAAGGCTTTTCTGAAAATTGGTTCCGTCTGAAGAAGGTTATGAAGCCAGTTCTTAGCGTAACTTTCCTGCCCAAGTTCTAGGGTTCATTTCCAAACCTATCATCTCATGTGTAGCAATGCCCCAAAATGGGAATATAATTCTGGCCCACAATGTAAAAAATAGAATGGGGCAGATAATAATTTTTATATAGCGCCATCACATTCCGCAGCAATTCACAATTAAACTGGGACATGTACAGGCAATGATGACATTACAGAGTAACAGATCATTCAACAGTTACAGGAGGAGTGAGTCCTGCTCGCAAGCTTACAATCTATAAGGAAATGGGGGGGGGCATAAAAAGTAAAAACATGTCATGTCAGGTCCAGCCAGTATTATAATAAGTTGGGGTTATGGTGTAAAACTGCATAATCCGGTCATCAGCCAGAATCTAAGTACAGTTACCAAGTGCTATTGGGGGCTTGGAGGATGCGGAGATAGATAAATAGGAATGAATCTGAAGAAAATTTAGAAATGTAGATTAGGGAAGAGTTGGATAAATGAAATGAGGTGATAGGTTTGTTTAAATAGATGTTTTTAATGCATGTTTAAAAGTGCGGGGGCTAGGTATTAATCGGATTGTCTGGGGTAGTGCATTCCAGAAAACTGGCGCACCACCAGAGAAGTTTTGGAGAAGGAGGTAGAATGTTATATGTTATAGAGGATGTTGGCCTAAGATTGGTTACAACAATGAAAAGCATGGGTAGGGTGATAAACTGAAATGAGGGAGTAGATGTAGAGTGGTGCAGAACTGTGGTGATCTTTGTGGGTAGGAGGGATAAGTTTGTATTGTACTCTGTAGCTAATGAAGTAACCAGTGCAGTGACTGGCACAAGGTGGAGGCTTCGGTGTAGTGGCTGAGCGGAAATATGACCTTGGCTGCCGTATTCAGGATGGATTGGAGAGGAGAAATTAATTGATCCCATCAAAAAATGTAACCAATATTAAAACCTGCTTTGTGATGACTTGATACATGAAATCACTTCTTGGCCTGCCTATGGAGCATCAACTTTTTGCATCCTAAATTTTGGCAAATTGGTGACATGTTTTAAGCTACTGTACTCTTTCATTCTAAACTATCTCCTCAAATTATTCTTTACACATTGAGGATCTGTAAAAATTGTCTAAAACACATAGAAAGTCTAAGACTAGATGAGACAAAGTGATTCAAAGTGTAGCAAAATTTGGCACATTTTCTGCCAAAGTCAAATTGGACTCACCATAATAAATCTACCCCAAAGGTTCACATACCAGTCCTGATCGTTGCTAATACCTTTTAACAGAAAAAAAAATCACACTTTCCAACTCTCCACTTGCATCGTTTGTAAGGTGCATATACTTTTGTTGTGATTCTTAGCTATGGCCATGTTCCTTTTCTGGAGCCATTCCCTTCCACGCTAACTTCTCCATCTCGCTACTCCTCATTCCCCAACTCTCCAAGTTTGTTCCCCACCTCTCCACTGTTCGTCTTCCTAAATGAAAAAAAGAAATTCAAGAATGATCAGTTTACGGGAGGTTTAAGGCAGCTTTGGTTGGGCGCAGTATATTTGCTACCTTTTCTGGGAGTCCAGAAGGTTTTCCTTCATTCTAAGAAGCTCATGGATGTTCCTGGGGGAGTTGGCAAATATGAAAAAAATTATATTCATAAGTATTTTATAAAAAATGTACATAAGTACTTATGTATATAATTTTACATTACTTAAGTTTCTATTGAAGACAAATAATTGAGGATCATTGAGACCTCCAAACTTCTGATACTGGGAGCCAGACCACACAACTTGTCTTAAGGGATCTACAGCAGTTTGCACAGCAGGAGGATGAATCTCCCCAGTAGCTATAGATCATAATATTAGGAATGAAGTATTATATTCTGAAAGAGCACTGACAGATGATATCCCAAGATGCAAAACTGTCTACTCATGGATGCCTTATAGTGGAAATCCTATGGGAAGGACCTCCATGTATGTAGTTAGAAAATAAATAGGTTGCAGCGTGGGGAACTATTCCAGGAGGTCCCAGAGATTAAAGTTACAGATGCAGAACTGCCTACTGATGACGATGAATTTTTTTTTCTTTTTTCTCCTCATGTGTGTTATCTTTTTTTGTCTGCCATTTTATAATTAACCCTAAGCTTTCTGGTTCAGGAATATAGTGCCACAGCGGCTAATCTACCATAACCAGAATGAGCAGAAGAGAAAAGCATAAAAAAGTTGAACAATGTAGAGCCGTTTTTACATTTAGGACCTGGGCAATAGATACTCTAAGATATGGGAAGGTTAAAAAAAGGATAAAAAAAACCTACCATGTGAATAAGAAATCCCAATAATTTTTTTTGTTACTGTAGAATGTTGCGTTCTACCCAGAATTAACATGGAAAAATATGCTTAAAAAATTGCAGTGCTACCATGCAGATTTTATTTCCAAAAGTCAATCCTCTTTATATAATTCAGCTCCTTATTATTAAAAACAGTCAGCAAGCTTGCCCATGGATACAACTCTAGTGTATGTTCACACGCTGCTATCTTGATTTTATAATACATACGTCGTTGTTGCGTTTTATGAAGCGTTTTTACTTGTGTTTTTCACCCATTCATTTGAATGGATGAAAAATGCTACAAATGCTGAAAGAATTGACATACATATTTTGTCCTATGAAAAACGCAGCAGTGCTCAAAATGCACGCAAACCCCCCCACCCAGAAATATCACTGTCTGTGCTGAAACTGGAAATTGCTGCATATTTTACGCACCAGATATGCTGCCTAAAAAGTGCAGCAAAAATGCTGAACAAACACCACATATGAACATACTCCTTAAGGCTTATTGGCATCCATGATAATACATTCTTTGAGCCACGGCCAAAGGTAGCATGTATGGTAAAAGGTGGGGATCTACGGCCAGCATTAAAGGGATTGTCCAAAGGATGAAAAATATATTTTTTAAATGGAACTGGTTGGGTAAAAAAAATAAGTAATACTCCTACATCAGGGGCGTCAAACTAATTTTCACCGAGGACTATATCAGCGTTATGGTTGACTTCAAAAGGCCACTTGTAATTGTAAGGGCTAATGCCGAAGTCTGTGCAACATGGTTCAGCACCGATTGCACTTCACAGACTTGTCAGGGGCTACAAAAGAGCTATATCTGGGTAGTAAGGCTAAGAGCACTATGCCTGGCTAATTGGGCTAAGAGAGTTGTCCCTTGGGTAGTAGGGCTAAGAGAGCTGTTCCTGGGTTGTAGGGTTAAGAGCGCCTCCCTGGGTTGTAGGGCTAAGAGAGCTGTTTCTGGGTAGTAGGGCTAAGAGAGCTGTTCCTAGGCAGTAGGCCTAACAGTGCTGTCCCTGGGTAGAAGGTCTAAGAGAGCTGTTCCAGGGTAGTAGGGCTGAAAGAGCTGTTCCAGGGTGATAGGGCTAAGAGATCTGTTCCAGGGTATAGGGCTAAGAGAACTGTCCCTGGGTAGTAAGGCTAACAGAGGGTGCCATACCTCAGAGTCCAAGATGGATTCCTCCCCATGCTAAGTACTGACTGAGTCTGCTCTAATTCAAAAATGGAACCACACAAAAGTGCTGTCTGACTGCGTTCTGTGTGTTCACAGTTTGTGCTGTCTGACTGTGTTCACGGTTTGTGCAGGCTGACTGTGATAACTGTATTCACTTTTTGCAGGCGGACTACACTGTTCACTCACAAAGATGGCACCTGCTCATTGTGCTGGCACCTCACCCTGCATTGGCTGCATCTGCTCAGATTTGAAGATTGCACCATCTCTGTGCTGGCTGCGGACCACTCTGCTAAGCACTGGCTGTGTCGACATTGAACGCAGCCAATACTTAGTATAGGGGGTGGCTGCCATATTAGATTTTGATCTCCATCACAAACTTCGACACTGCTTCGACCGGCTGTCCACTTTCCTCGTATGGATAGCTGGTCGGAGCAGTGTTGGAGTGTGTCCTGACCTCTTGGGCGCAGGCAGGCCGGATTCAGCCCATGGACCTTGGGTTTGACACTGACCTAAATATATCATTAGGATTTTCTTTGAAAGTAGCATTGGGCACATACAGTATATATGCAGTCTGGGGTTTCGATGTATTTGCTCTTTATTTATACAGGTCTTTTGTGATGTAGTGATATTGAGTTTTTACCATCCCCTCCAGCTTCAGATTGGATATTTTTAGAGGCAATAGTAGCCATGCAATGTGTACATTACTTTTTAGCAGCAGCTTGGCCCTTTGTAGTTACTTCGCCCCGTTTACTCCACTTTAGGCCGTGCAGATTTTTTCTCTCCTGGGATATGACATAATCACTTTTGTAGTCTTTCCTTTGACTTTTTTTTTTTTTTTTTTTTTTATACAGTGTGATTATTTTTGCTGCTACTTGGAAATATCCCAGCGGAAAGGCTTCTTTATTTTCCAGATTGCTTCCTAAAGCAGCTGTTTTCCAGCTAATTGTCAGGGGCAGTGAGGTATCAGTCAGACAGGATTCAACACATCTTGCAAAACTGAATTGTGGTTTTTCCTACTAAATGAAAGCCAAAAGTACAAAGGCTTGTAAGGTAACCTCAGAATGCAGGCGACCGATTACTTTACATTTCGAAGGATTTAAATCACTCTGGACTTTTGTTTCTCAGACGAACCCAGTAACAAATTGCTTTCGTTTGCTTTAAAGAACCATCAGGAAGTAATAAAGACTTGGCTGATGTCAATGTAAAATTACATTAGATATGGTGGGTCCAACGTGGTTCAAACTAGGGGATTATCTTCTGGTCATTGATGTAATGTCATGTGAGATATTGGAGACTTTTGGGGGATGCCTCTGGAGGGAAGCTGTGAAGAACTGAAAATTGCATGTAAAAAAAAGCAAGGCCTGCAATTCATTACAATCACTGTTTGGATCTTATACAGCAGTTGGGATTAGGTTGCAATTGAATACAGGCAAACTGTATAAAGCATTATGCTTCCAGGATTCAGGTTAATGAAAATAGCAGAGGTGAATTAAGACCACCTTTCATTTATACAGAACACATTTAAAGGGCTTTCCCCATGAATGAAAAATTCCAAGAACATGTCCCTGAATTACCCTTGGGCTGCCCTGGTCAGCCTATGCCTAGGATAGGACAGCAATGTATTATTAATAAGGGACCCCAACGATCAGCAGAACAAAGGGACTGTGGTTCTACAAGCACAGTGGCATATATATGAGTGTGGTTGTGCCAGGTAAGGCAACGTGGTTTTATTCACTTAAATCAGTGATGAGGAATCTTTTATTTTTTTTTTGCCCAGGGCTATTTCCATATTTATAGCATCAGTCGTGAGCCATACATAATTATCATCTTGAAAATTAACCTACTATATTTGGCCAAACGTTTCGTTAACTCCCGCATAATGTGATGGCTGGAACTGCTTTTCTTTGGTGAGATGTGTGATGTTAGATGGTATTGATGTTGATACTCATACCTGCTTTTCCAGATTTGTGATGGTCTGGAGCATAGTCGACTCTTTGTGATAAGTTTTGAAAAGAACGTCTCGTGGCAGTGGATTGATCCAAACACAGATGTATTTTACACTGCAGGTCTCTTCAAAATGGGAAATTCATCATTGCTCACGTTACATTTATAGAACTCAAGCAGTTGGAGGTCCGATGTATATACATCACATGGGAGACACCAAGACTGCTGTATATACATCACATAGGAAATAGCGAGACTTCTGTATATACATTGCAAAAGAGACACCAAGACTACTTTATATACATCACATATGAGATACCAAGACTGCTGTATATACATCACATGGGAAACACCAAGAGTGCTGTATATACATTTCATATAAGACACTGAGGCTGCATAGGAGACACTGAGACTGCTGTGTGTGTGTTTATATATTCATAGAAGTTTCCTTGACTGCTGTTTATACATCACATAGGATACACTGAGACTGGTGCATATATATCACATAGAATGTGCCGAGACTGTTGTATTCATCAGGCACGGTAAAGTGGGTTCCCAGGGTCGCTGCTGGAGGATGCGGGAGTGGGGTGACGCTGCAGGCCGCAGGCTAGGATGAGGGGGTGTTCCGATGTGCGGCGCGCCGCTGCAGGTGTCTGGTGCTGCTGCAGGTGTCCGACGCTGCTGCAGGTATCTGGCACTGCGAGGGTGTCCGGCGGTGCTGCTGCAGGTGTCTCCGGGAAAATGGCCGCTGGGGGCAGCGCATGCGCATATGGAGTTCTTGACACCAAGATCTCGGGAGATGAGATTTCAGCGTTGAAACAGGAAACCATGGAACTGTGAGGGGCTCTGGCCTTTCGCAAAATGTCAGCAGATCCCCCCCGCAGCATCGGAGACACCAGCAGCACTGCTGGGCAGCAGCGCCGGACACCCCCATAGCACCGCCGGGCACCTGCAGCACTGCTGGACACCCCCTCATCCCAGCCTGCAGCAATGGTACCGTTAAGGTGTACACGCATTATAAGACGCGCCCCAATTTTCCCCCCAAATTTGGGGGAAAAAAAAGTGCATCTTATCTGAAAAATACGTTACGTTATATTGGATACACTGAGACTGCTGTGTTCATGAGATAGAAGACACTGAGACTGTATACGTCACATTGGGGACACTGAGACTGCTGTATACATCACATTGGGGATACTGAGACTGCTGCATACATCACATTGGGGACACGGAGACTGCTGTCTACATCACATTGGGGACACGGAGACTGCTGTCTACATCACATTGGGGGCACTAGACTGCTGTATACATCACATTGGGAACACTGAGACTGGTGTGTATATATCACACAGGATACACTGACCCAGCTCATGGACAGGAGTGAAGTTGTTTCTGAAAAAAAAAAAAATTAAGTTTACTCCATCCAACAACAAATTTTAAAGATTTATGTGATGATATAGAAGCCACTTGTGGCGTCACCTATAGTGCTGTATAATTAGTCAGATTTGTTGCCATTCTTACTCAAGTTTTTCAAAGATTGTATATGATACTTTATGATCGCTGGGGTCTATCCCTGGGGACTACCTATTGATTCAAAGTAAAAGACTCTATAGAGCCCTTTCATTGGTGTGGAGGTCTATCATGTGCACCTCAGCTAAATACACTGCCCGGGATAGCAGAGCACTGTATTCTGGAGACAACGAATGGAGCGGAGTTGGAGCATGCTCAACCTGCAATCTGTAGCAGTGTCACCTCACCAATCAATAAACTATGGGGATAAATTGTGTTAAAAAAAACCTTGAAAAATAGGAAGCAAGATTACAAACATATTGGTTACATTAGTGGTTATAGTGGTTTTAACTTGGCAAATTGCTGTAATAATGAGCAAGACACTCTTTTTTTTGCATTTTTTTTCCATACATTTACTTTTGATTCTCATGTGATTTTTCTCTGCGCACACTCCCATATAAATGACTTTCAACTAAATTGATAAATGTTTTTTAGAATATGAAACTAGACTGTAAACTTAAGGATAGGAGTGCAAGCGACATGATGGCACCACGTAACTAAGAGATGAATATGAGAGATCATCATCATTGAACCATTATACAACCTCAGAATTCACTGTAAAAATATACCATAAAAATTATTTTTATTAGATGGGTTGTCCACTACCAGGACAACCCCTCTTAAACTAAATGTTTGGTCCCGATAAAATAATAAAGCCTATACTCACCTCCTGTGCCGGCTCCGTTCCAGTGGTGTCTGCACTCGTGGTCCTGGGGCTGTGATGCGGTGGAGTGACACGTGACGCCCGGCATCCATTTAGCGCTGGCATCACTGTGTCCACAATTGGACAAACTGAACATGAAGAGTAAGTTCGGGATTAACTGCAGCCCCGGCTTCCCCTTCATGTTCAGGTCGTACGAAGGTGGAGACTTTGACGCCAGCGCTGATTGGGCGCCGGACGTCGTGTCACTCTACCGCATCACAGCCCCTGGGAGAGCCAGTGCCGACACTGCGTAAATGGCACAGGCATGGCAGGTCAGTATAGGCTTTATTATTTTATTGGGGCCGAACATTTCATTTATGGAGGGATTGTCCTAGTAGTGAACAATCCCTTAAAGTATAGATTAAAATAAACAATTTACTAATTATAAAATAATCTAAAAATAAACTAATTATCTAAAAATAGCCGGGCATTATACCCTGATGAGAAGCTAAATTATGCTAAAATATTTAATGTAGGCAAGTTAGGACAATAAATATAATTAGTCGAAGTACTTAGCTTTCCTCTGGGCCAGATATGTGCCTTTCAGACAAGGAAAATTCAGGATAGATCATGTTTCCAAAGGACTGGGATGTGTCCTGGAGTGAGGAAACCCCACAAGTAGACGTGTCCCCAGATTTCACAACACAAACTGCATATATTATTAAATAGATTTCTTAGACCTAAGGAGGGCGACCTTAAAATCCAAGTCAGGATGGCTGTGTAATCCTTTTCTAGATGTTTACAGTTGATGTAAAAATGAGCATTAAAATATTTTCAGAATTGTATAGCTTTTCTGATGTGGATTTTCAAAGTAAGTACACCAGTCTGATCAGGGCTAATAAAAGATTTATTTAAAGGGGTTTTATTCTTTTAACAAAGCGAACACGTAAAGCTTGCAGTCTTGTAAAATAACAACCAGATAGTACTCGTGTCTCTCGCTGCGCCTCCGTTCTGGCATAGCGCCACCATTTTGGCAGAGCAGGGAGAAACTGGAGTGAAAATGTCAAAAGTCTGGTGAAATTGCTTTGCCAATATCTGCACATAAATGCTTCACCATTTCTGTATAGATGACATTTGCTAAAAGTGCCGCCCACTGCTTTCTGGTAATCTTACACAGTAGATGCTTTATTTCTGTTTATTTAATCCCAACCAGCAGCTTTTTTTACTGAGCAGCCTCTGATTTTTTGGATGCTGAAATTTTTTATTTTTTTTTGTCGGGTCCTTGGCAGGTGTTGGGTTGTGAAGATATTATGTATATTTCCTGGAGGAGAGAATTAGTTTCCCAGCTCCTTATTTTTTCCAGTGTAGCACCATCTATTTGACATCTCATAATTCTTGCAAATTGAAGGGGAATTTTCTTGATGTAAACCAGTTTTATAGATCCTTTTAACGTCTTCGTAGTGAAATTCAATATGTCCGTTCATGTGTTTTTGTCAGTTTATATATCGTTTATAGTAAATGGTTGGAGTAACATGAGATCCAAGCTACACTTAATGATACATTAATGTTTATAACACATTATTTTAGTTTAACTGGGTTATCCATTTATACATCTCTTATCAACTTAGCAGCAAATATGAGAAAAAGAACGACCATATCCATACTTTTTTTTTAATTTTGGAAAGTGCATGACCTTAGTCCTTTTGGCTATACACTGTGTGCAGGATTATTAGGCAAGTTGTATTTGAGAGGATTCTTTTTATTATTGAGCAACAACTATGTTCTCAATCAACCCAAAAGACTCATAAATATCAAAGCTTAATATTTTTGGAAGTTGGAGTGATTTTTTTTTTAGATTTGGCTATCTTAGGAGGATATCTGTTTGTGCAGGTAACTATTACTGTGCAGAATTATTAGGCATCTTAATAAAAACCAAATATATTCCCATCTCACATGTTTATTTTCACCAGGTAAACCAATATAACAACACAAAATTTGGAAATAAACATTTCTGACATTCAAAAACAAAACAAAAAAAATCAGTGACCAACATAGTCACCTTTCTTTACGATGACACTCAGAAGCCTTCCATCCATAGATTCTGTCAGTTGCTTGATCTGTTTACGATCAACATTGCATGCAGCAGCCACCACAGCCTCCCAGACACTGCTCCGAGAGGTGTACTGTTTTCCCTCCCTGTAGATCTCACATTTTATGAGGGACCACAGGTTCTCTATGGGGTTCAGATCAGGTGAACAAGGGGTCATGTCATTATTTCTTCTTCTTTTAGACCTTTACTGGACAGCCACGCTGTGGAGTATTTGGATGCATGTGATGGAGCATTGTCCTGCATGAAAATCATGTTTTTCTTGAACGATACCAACTTCTTCCTGTACCACTGCTTGAAGAAGGTGTCTTCCAGAAACTGGCAGTAGGTGTGGGAGTTGAGCTTCACTCCATCCTCAACCCGAAAAGGTCCCACAAGTTCATCTTTGAGGATACCAGCCCATACCAGTACCCCACCTCCACCTTGCTGGCATCTGAGTCGGAGTGGAGCTCTCTGCCCTTTACTGATCCAGCCTCGGGCCCATCCATCTGGCTGTAATGTATGTAGTACAGTTCATATAGCGTCTTGTGCTTGGGTGCGATGAACATACATGAGACACAGGTTTGATATAGAAAGTCTTGTATTACTTCATACAATTTGGCAAAAATAGTCACACAGTTTGCAGACACAGAAGCAGGAGACACAGCAGGCCAGAGTAATCTAAGCTCAGCAATCACTCTCCAAAACAGGTTCAGGATCTTCTTCTCTGTTACCGTAAGTCCATGCAAACGTGGGTCTTTCAAAGAGCAGGGTTCAGAGTCCACAAGTGCTTCAGAGTTCCTCAGTAGGAATAGCTGGAGTACAAGGTCCAAGGCTTCAGGAGTCAGATCACAGGTTCACTGCAGGCTAGATTCTGAAGCACTGATTGCTCAGCTGTGGCTGCTTAAGAAGCAAAAGGAGAGAATCAGGGCGGGAACATGCAAGCTGGAAACTCCATATTGACTGAGGGCAAGATAGCTACAGCAAGACAGAAAGTAAAATGGCTGACGAACAAACTGAGTTTCAGGAACATGTACACAGAACCTTACATTCCCTCCCCCCTTAGGGACAACCTCCGGATGACCTCAGACCAGGCTTGTGTGGGTACCTCTGATGAAACTGACGGAGCAAGCGAGGAGCATTAACGTTATTGACTGGTTCCCATGAGTTGTCCTCCACTGGGTAGCCCTGCCATTTAATCAGATATTGTAACTGATTTCTATACAACCTGGAATCTAAAATCCTTTCCACCACAAATTCTTCCTGACCATCGACTAGCACTGGGTCAGGGCAAGGAGAAGAACGTCCAGGAAACGTATTGGGTGTTGCAGCCTTTAGTAGGGATACATGAAAGACAGGGTGGATTCTCATAGTTCTGGGCAGTTGAAGACGACAAGCAACGGCACTTATAATTTTACTGATTTTATAGGGTCCAATGTACTTATGTCCCAACTTAGACGATGGAATCCTTAACTTAAGATTTCTGATTGACAGCCAGACCAAGTCTCCTACCTTGAAAGCTGGTGCAGGTTTACGAAATTTATCTGCTGCTTTCTTGTACCTTTCCTGAGCCGATTCCAGATTCTCCTTTAGAAGATCCATATTCTTCTGTAAAGACGTGATTCTTTCAGCCACTGCTGGTAAAGGCGTTTCTATGGGAAATCGTGGTAGAATGTTAGGATGATAACCTAGATTAGAGTAAAAAGGAGACTGCTTAGTGGAGGCACTCTGAGAGTTGTTATAAGAGAACTCAGCTAATGGAAGTAGATCCACCCAATCATCCTGTAGGTGGCATATAAAGCAGCGGAGATACTGCTCCAGGGTTTGATTGGTTCGTTCGGTCTGTCCATTAGTCTGGGGATGAAAAGCAGAAGAAAGGTTTACTTTAATGTCCAATGCTGCACAGAAATTTTGCCAAAACCTAGAAGTGAATTGCACCCCTCGATCCGAAATAACCTCATCCGGTACTCCATGTAAGCGAAACACATCTTTAATCATCAAATCTGATGTCTGTTTTGCAGTGGGTAAGCCGACACAAGGGATAAAATGAGCTGCCTTTGTTAGACGGTCAACCACCACTAGAATGATGTTCTTCCCTTAAGAGGTTGGTAACTCCACAATGAAGTCCATAGAAATGGATCCCCACGGGCGGGACGGGGTGGGAAGAGGCTGTAACAGACCAGTTGGTGAGGAGCGAGGTGTTTTGCATCTTGCACAGACTTCACATGAAGTGACATAGTTTAAAACATCCTTCCTGCAAGTGGGCCACCAAAAGAAACGAGAAAGAAATTCCTGTGTCTTTAGAATTCCTCTATGCCCAGCTATCTTGGAATCGTGAATGAGTTGCAATACTCTCAATCTGACTGTTTCAGGAATATACAGGCGTTGTCCCTGAATCCACACACCATTCTTAAAGACAAGACTTACGTCCCTTGGGGGTTGTGCCAAAAAGGAATCCGCATGGTATGCTTCCTTGATGTCCTTAAGTAGGTCTTGATTATGAATCACTCCTAGGAATCTAGAGTCAGGAAGAATAGTCTTAGGAGGAGTAATTGGACGTGTCTCTGCTGAGTAAATCCTAGAGAGTGCATCAGCCTTTCCATTGCGCGATCCTGGTCTATAAGAAATTATAAAATTAAATTGGTTTAAGAAAAGATTCCAGCGAGCCTGGCGAGGAGTCAGGCACTTAGCCGACCTGATAAATTCAAGGTTACGATGGTCTGTCAGGACGACTATTTGCTGTGCAGCTCCCTGAAGAAGGTGTCTCCATTCTTTGAAGGCGGCAATAATGGCCAACAACTCTCTATTGCCCACATCGTAGTTCCTCTCAGCCGAAGACAACTGCTGGGAAAAGAAGGCACAGGGATGCAAGACATTCTTCTCACCTGTTCTCTGAGAGAGTATAGCTCCAACGGCACAGTCTGAAGCATCCACCTCTATTATGAAGGCAAGCTCGGGGTTGGGATGTACTAGGATAGGTGCAGTGGTAAATTTATCTTTTAGACGGGAAAATGCTTCCTGGGCTTGGGGAGTCCAGGAGAACCTAGACTCTTTCCGGGTAAGTTGGGTGATAGGTGACACTACCTCAGAGAAATTCCTAATGAAACGTCTATAGAAGTTGGCAAACCCGATGAAGTGCTGTACCTCCTTCACATTTCTAGGACTTGGCCAATCCTTGATGGCTTGGGTTTTGCTTCCATCCATACTAATTCCCTGTGTAGACAGTACATACCCCAGAAATTGAATTTCGGTCCTATGGAATTCACACTTTTCAAGTTTGATGTAAAGATGATTTTGTCTTAGACGTTCCAAGACCATTCTCACATGTCCATGATGTTCCTCTGTGGAATTAGAAAAAATTAGAATATCATCCAAATAAATCACCACGAATGTATCTAGGAGATCCCTGAAGATGTCATTCACCAAGTGTTGGAAAGTGGCTGGGGCGGTACTCAGACCAAAAGGCATAACTAGATATTCAAAGTGTCCATAGCGTGACCTGAATGCAGTCTTCCATTCATCCCCAGGTCTAATACGGACTAAGTTATAGGCCCCACGAAGATCTAGTTTAGAGAAAATTTTGGCATGTCGCACTCTCTCCAATAACTCAGGGATTAAAGGCAATGGATAACGGTTTCTAATAGTAACCTTATTGAGTTCCCTATAGTCTACGCAGGGTCTCAGAGATCCATCTTTCTTCTTTACAAAGAAGATGGGTGCACCTGCAGGAGATGAAGAGGGGCGTATGAAGCCCTTGGCTAGATTTTCATCTATGTAATCCTTTAAAGCCTTTAGCTCGGGCCCCGCCAGGGGTAGATCTTACCAAAAGGTATCTCTGCTCCAGGCAATAATTCAATTGGACAATCATATGGACGGTGAGGAGGAAGCTGGTCAGCGTTCTTCTTGTCACATAAATCCACATAGTCCTGGTATACAGCTGGTAGTTCAGGGACTGACATGGTTCCTTTAGGAACAGAGCAGGCTGAAACTTTTGGACTCATCTGTTTCTCTGGAAAGTGTAATTCCTTGGTCTCCCAGTTAATGGTAGGATTCTGAGCCTGCAGCCATGGTAGCCCTAGAATAATGGGAAAGTGGGGAGAAGAGATAAGCATAAAGGACAGTTTCTCTTGATGATCTTTACCCATAAGTACCCTCAAAGGCTCTGTTTCCTGATTCACTGGTCCAGAGGTCAGCAGGGAGCCATCCACAGTTTCCATCTGTACTGGAGTAGCCTTCTTTACTGAACGTATCCCCTGTTTCAGAGCAAAGGAGACATCCATAAAATTACCACTTGCCCCTGAGTCGATCATAGCAGAGCTAGACACCCAAGCTGAGTCAACCCAGAGTTTGATGGAAAGAAAGCAATGAGAATTGTTTTTCTTACAACTCAGCTGGGACACCGCTGAGGAAACTTGAAAAATGGCAGCGTTTACACAGTCAACGTCCTCAGAGGTAACGGAGTTTAAGTCCGAGAAATCAAGATCTGTTGCTGCAGATCTCTCTGGAGCCTGAGGCTCGGACCTGACAGATCCCCTCTCGCAACACTCACAGTGAATGAGTGCTGCAGTAGTCTTACGAGAACGGCTGGGGCAGTTTATAATGAAGTGCCCTGACTTACCACAATAGAAACATAGATTCTCCTTAAAACGATGTTCCTTGCGTGCATCACTAACCCGTCGTTGTAAAGAGTCTACCTGCATGGGTTCAGGTTCAGGTTCCCGTGTAATCCTACTCAAAGGTTCCTTAGCTGGGGAGGAAGGTAGGAAAAGGTTAGTGCGATTGCTTTCGAACCATCTCTCTTGCCTGCGTTCAGTCAGACGAGTATCAATACGGATGCAGTAGTTAATAAAGTCACCTAACGCAGTGGGAGGGTCGGCACGAGCAAGTTCATCCTTAATCAGTGGGGATAACCCCTTTCGAAAAATAGATTTCTTGGCGGAACTGTCCCAGGTGGTATCAAGGGCCCATCTCCTGAAATCCAAGGCATATTCAGCTACCGAGTGCTTACCTTGGCGCAAAGCTAACATGGCTGCTTCAGCTGTTGCACCTCGATTGGGGTCATCAAACACCTGCCCCATGGCTGAAATGAAAGCATCAAGATGATCCAAACATTCATCCTCAGTCTCAATCAGAGGGTTTGCCCACATCAAAGCCTTGTTGGTAAGCAACATAATTATAGTAAGCACCTTAGATCGTTCAGTGGGAAATTGTGAAGCATGTGCAGAAAAAAAAAGATTGCATTGATTAATAAATCCCCTGAATTTCTCACGTTCACCGCCAAAACGAAAAGGGGGCAACTTGGGAATCCCAGAACTCGGGGCTACGGCAGGAGCCTGGATTCGCCCCTCTAGAACCTCAATCCTGGCTCGCAAATCCTAGGTAGTCTGTCCAACCACTTGCAAATTGTGATTATTGAGGTCCTGTAGGTTTGTAAAACGGGTCTTTATATTCTGCAAATCTGCAAGGATATTATCAGTCACTCCGCAAAGTTCCTTTATGCGGGCCTCCATTTTCCAGATCTTTTAAGACAGGATTACTGGAAGAAGAGGAGAGGAAAAAAAAAAAAAACAATAGTGTTTACCTGTGGTAACACTGCAGAGAGAAAAAAAAAATTAAGGGAACTGCTCACCTGGAATGGTTGTGAGAAGTCACAACCACTATCATCACAGAAAGTTCAACCAGACATCTGATATCCAGAGTTACAGCAGACAAAAAAGAGAAAAGAAAGAAAAAAAAACAATAGTGTTTACCTGTGGTAACACTGCAGAAAAAAAAAAAAACACTTAAGGGAATTGCTCACCTGGAATGGTTGTGAGAAGTCACAACCACTGTCATCACAGAAAGTACAACTGGACGTCTGATATCCACAGTTACAGCAGACACAGCCTTCCCAGACCCAGCAGACACTAACGTTTGGCTTCAGAATCTTGTAATGTATGTAGTACAGTTCATATAGCGTCTTGTGCTTGGGTGCGATGAACATACATGAGACACAGGTTTGATATAGAAAGTCTTGTATTACTTCATACAATTTGGCAAAAATAGTCACACAGTTTGCAGACACAGAAGCAGGAGACACAGCAGGCCAGAGTAATCTAAGCTCAGCAATCACTCTCCAAAACAGGTTCAGGATCTTCTTCTCTGTTACCGTAAGTCCATGCAAACGTGGGTCTTTCAAAGAGCAGGGTTCAGAGTCCACAAGTGCTTCAGAGTTCCTCAGTAGGAATAGCTGGAGTACAAGGTCCAAGGCTTCAGGAGTCAGATCACAGGTTCACTGCAGGCTATATTCTGAAGCACTGATTGCTCAGCTGTGGCTGCTTAAGAAGCAAAAGGAGAGAATCAGGGCGGGAACATGCAAGCTGGAAACTCCATATTGACTGAGGGCAAGATAGCTACAGCAAGACAGAAAGTAAAATGGCTGACGAACAAACTGAGTTTCAGGAACATGTACACAGAACCTTACACTGGCCCATCAAGAGTTACTCTCATTTCATCAGTCCATAAAACCTTAGAAAAATCAGTCTTAACATATATCTTGTCCCAGTCTTGACATTTTATCTTATGTTTCTTGTTCAAAGGTGGTCGTTTTTCAGCCTTCCTTACCTTGGCCATGTCCCTGAGTATGGCACACCTTGTGCTTTTTGATACTCCAGTAACGTTGCAGCTCTGAAATATGGCAAAACTGGTGGCAAATGGCATCTTGGCAGCTTCACGCTTGATTTTCCTCAGTTCATGGGCAGTTATTTTGCGCCTTTTATCAACACGCTTCTTGCGACCCTGTTGGCTATTTGCTATGAAACGCTTGATTGTTCGGTGATCAAGCTTCATAAGTTTGGCAATTTCAAGACTGCTGCATCCCTCTGCAAGACATCTCACAATTTTTGATTTTTCAGAGTCCATCAAATCTCTCTTCTGACCCATTTTGCCAAAGGAAAGGAAGTTGCCTAATAATTAAACACACCTTATATAGGGTGTTGATGTCAATAGACCACACCCCTCCTCATTACAGAGATGCAAATCACCTGATTTACATAATTGGCAGTTGGCTTTCAATCCTATACAGCTTGGAGTAGGACAACATGTATAAAAAGGATGATGTGATCAAAATACTCATTTGCCTAATAATTCTGCACACAGTGTATTTGTGTTGCCAAATTAAGTTGACCGTCCACATGAAAGAGAAGCAGGCCTAACCCAATGAAGCATACCTGTCGTTTAATAGGAAAAGTATGTTCATGCTACCATTGTCCTACACAATTAGTTGTCTACTTTTGGTCCAAATACAAATCTATTATGTCCAGGAACTGTCCTGATTACCATGCTCTGTGAATTGCCCCCCTCTCTTAGTAGGAGGGTCCTCTTCATCAGCATTCTTGCAGCACTATTGGTGCAGGAATCTCCATTTCCGCTCTTTACGAGAACGGTTGAAACGTTGACCATATCTGTTTTGACTCCCTGCCAAATCAAGATAAAGAACACTGCAGCAAGACTTACGGTCCCATTTTCTTTTTTGTGGTGCGGAGGGTTCTACTTGAGCTGTACCTAGTATAGGTCATCAATGTCTGATCGGTGGGGGTGCGACACCCGGTACCCCTGTAGCTGTTCTCAGTGCTGGCGGCTGCCAGAAATGCTCAGTTATGGAGCTCCTCCGTCTACTAACAATGGGCGTCTGCTAATGTTGATTTTAATAGGGGTCCGGATGTGCAGTACCCGCCTGCAGCTACTATTAATACATGGAGCAGCTCCGTATAGGAGACGGATGTGCAGTACCCGGCTGTGGCTACTATTAGTACATGCAGCAGCTCCGTATAGGGGACAGATGTGCAGTACCCGGCTGCAGCTACTATTAGTACATGGAGAAGCTCCGTATAGGGGACAGATGTGCAGTACCTGGCTGCGGCTACTATTAGTAGATGGATATTGCCTCAGAGCCTTGAAATAAATAAATTAAACGGCGCAAGGAGTGTATAGAAAGGTAACAATTTTATTCACAACCAGATGATAATACATAAAATCATATAAATGTGTGCAAATGGATGCCTCTAAAACAAACCAGGAAAAAAAACGCATGCAGCTAGATTGGACACAAAACCACCACGATACATAAAATAAGCGCTACATGGTATCTCAAATGACAGCCACAATAGGGTTAAATTTAACCAATAATCCAAACAATTGCAATAGTCCTAGATAAAAGCCAAAATAGCCACACTTTTTATATTGGCAACAGTGCCTGGACTATAAAACACTTGCAACGAGCCACATGCTAGGCTATCAATAATCAGGAGAAGAAGAAAAGGCGAAACGCGCGTCGGGGTGGGACGCAGCGGCAGCTTGGTCACTTACCACAGTTGTTACTATATTTCTATGCACTTTTCATGGTCTTCTGATTATTGATAGCCTAGCATGTGGCTCATTGCAAGTGTTTTATAGTCCAGGCACTATTGCCAATATAAAAATTGGCTTTTATCTAGGACTATTGCAATTGTCTACAGGGGACGGATGTGCAGTACCCGGCCGCAGCCACTATTGGTAGACGGAGCAGCTCCTTAACTGAGCTCTTCCCCAAGCTGTCGGCACTGAGAAAAGCTGATCGGCGAGGCACCTATCAGACATTGATGACCTATCCTAGGGATAGCAATCAATGTTAAAGTAGTTGACAACCTATTTGACCCCTTAACGACCACTGATACACCTTTTAACGGCGAAAGTTAAGGGTACTTATTCCTCAGCACCGCTTTTTAACAGCGCTGAGGGCGATCACAAAAAAAGTCAGATTTAAAATTAGTTTCTCTCTCCTCTGATATGATCTAACATAGCAGAGAAGAGAGAAATGGGGTCCCCCGAGACCCCCTGATACCTTCGCCTTCCTGCTCCATCCCGTCCTCCACGTCATCTTCCTGGAAAAAAATGGCGGGTGCATTTGCAGTGCGCCCATCGAGATCTGCCGGCTGGTACCTAGCAACAATAGGGAATTTTTCTTATTGGTTCCTTATGATCAATGTGATAGACCCTATCACAGTGATCAAAATAAAAATAGTAAATCAAGTCCCCCTTTGTCACTCCCTTAGTTAGATAAAAATTATAATTTTTTTTTATTTTTTACATTCTTTGTAGTTAGGGTTGTGTTAGGGTTGGAATTAGAATAATAAAAAAAAATGACAATATGACAGATAGTGTTGAGCGCAAGCCCTCGCTACTTGAGTTTGCATCGGCTGCTCGACTATGCACGGAGTATCGTGGATCCTCGCATGTTTTTTTTGGGTGTCTAACAGCCCAAAACATGCGGGGCAGGGACTCGAGCATGTCACTGGAGCACCTGCGATATTCGGTGCATACCCGAGCACCCAATGCAAACTGGAGTAGTGAGCACTTGCGCTCAACACTAATGACGACAAATTCAATATGACAACCTAATGTTATCAAATTCTGTGTCGTACCTCTGGGTTCAAAATGCTCACTATACCTCTGGATAAAATCCTTGAGGGGTGTCGTTTCCAAAATGGGGTCACTTGTGTAGGGGTTTCCACTGTTTACGCACATCAGGGGCTCTCCAAACGTGACATTACGTCCGCTCTCTGTTCCAGCCAATTTTGAATTCAAAAAGTCAAACTGTGCTCCTTCCTTTCCAAGCCCTGCCATGCGCCCAAACAGTGGATTTTCCCCACATATGGGGTATTGGCATACTCAGAAGAAATTGCACAACAAATTTTGGGGTCCATTTTCTCTTGTACCCTTGTGGAAATAAAAGTTTGGGTGTAAAGTAAATTTTTTGCGAAAAAAGTTAACTGTTCATTTTTTCCTTCCACATTGCCTTAGTTCACGAGAAGCATCTGAAGGGTTAATAAACTTCTTGAATGTGGTTTTGCGCACCTTGAGGAAAAAATTGTTTCCAAACTTATGCTGATGTGAAGTAGACATGTGGGAAATGTTATTTATGAACTCTTTTGTGTGACACCACTCTCTGAATTAAGGGCACAAAAATTAAAATTTGAAAATTGCCAAATTTTCAACGTTTTTGCCAAATTTCCATTTTTTTTTTTCAGAAATAAGCACGTCATATCGAAGAAATTTTACCACAGTCATGAGGTACAATATGTCATGAAAAAAACAATCTCCGAATCAGTGAGACATGTTGAAGCGTTCCAGAGCTATAACCTCATAAAGAGACAGTGGTCAGAAATGTAAAAAATTTGGCCCGGTCATTAAGGTCAATATTGGCTCAGTCACAAAGTAGTTAAAACCTCTGTAGATCCACAATCCCTAAAGAGGTGAATGAAACTTTAAATTTACAACCACCTACTCAGTAATGAACAGAGCCAAGATAGTTCCAGTGAAAAAAATGAGGGTGACGTCCTAGGCAATAGGGATAATGTCATGTGGGACTGTCGTCCAGTTATCACAAGTACACTATGTTTTTATGGGCTGCCTTTGCTCCTGTGAACAACAGACCCTGGTTTACATAGAAATCTATTTGTTTCTTTCACTTGCATGCGTATGTTTATACATCTGGCTTCATTTATGCAGCAGTTTATTAGGCACCATTTGGCTAATGGCCAAAGTTAGATTTTGTGACCGGAAACAGCTGAGAGACTTGTTTGCCTGCAGTTTTTGACACATGTGAACCTTCAAAACTTGTACTTTCTTATTTTTACTTTGAGCAATGTTAATACAAGCACATTGCATGAAGTGACAGTCCTGAACTATGCAGAACATTGAGGAAGAAGCGTTTCCCTACATATCAATTTTTATTATTAATATTTTTTTGAATTACAGAAAAAATACCATAATTGAAAAATTAAAAAATATTAAATGCTAATCAGAGCTTAAAGCGGATTTTTATGACCCTAAAGTGGCTATCTGGGAAAATGAATATCTTTTGGATATGCCATCAATATTAGATCAGCTCTCAGCAGTCAGCGCACAATCAGATCAGCTGCTTGTGAGGTCCATCGTGCTCCTCCGAGTGTCACGTTCCCTTCATTATTTATCAGGCAAAATGAAATATGTGTTCGATCTGTGATTTTCACAGATAGAAAATTTACCCATTCACAAGTCCGTAGTTTTTGTGGACTGTGTGCACAAAAAAATCACAGATACATGTCCATCTTTGATTGGAGTCGGCGACCAAAATTACCCACACTTCTCTATGGATCTGTGAAAATAACGTGTAGGACACAGGTGGGATCAGTGTGCAGTCTGTATGCTGTCCATAATTAACATTGTAATAAATGAGATAAGCTTTGTAATTTAATTTTTCATTTGTGAAAATCTCCAATAAAACACTGGTAGGAGAAATACTGACCAAACACTGATGAAAATCAGATCCAATCATTGATGAAACTCAGGCCTCGTTTGGATGTCCATGATTTTTCACATATGCGGAAAATGGTCTAAGGCCTCCTTCATGTGTCCGTGTAAAATATGTACAAGAAAAACGAGCACCTGTGTCATCAGTGTTTTCCATCAGTGTTTCATCAGTGTGTCCGTTTTTACCATCAGTGTGTCATCAGTGTTTTTCAAGCGTGGACGAAGAAATAAATAAAATTACAAAGCTTTTCCTATACTTGCAACGTTAAAGGGGTTGTCCACTACTAGGACAATCCATCCTTAAACCAAATGTTATGGGTCAGTGAAGTAAGCAAGTCTGGGATGGGCTGCTGGTTTCCTCTTCATGTCCAGTTTGCTCGAAGGTGGAGACAGTGACGCCAGCGTTAATTGGGTGCCGGTGTCACGTCTCACAACACCGCATCACAGCCCCAGGGAGAGCGAATGCCAACACCGCGGGAATGGCGCCGCCTCGGGAGGGGAGTGTAGTCTTTATTATTTTATCAGGGCATAACATTTGGTTTAAGAAGGGTTTGTTCTAGTAGTGGACAAACCCTTTAGACACGGACAGCATACGGATGGCAGATGAATGCCACACTGATGCCATCCGTGTGCTGCACGTGTTTTTCACTGACCCATAGACTTGCACTGGCCCTTGTCTTCCTTGTTGGCAGTAAAAGACGGACATGTGTCCGTGTGGTTTGCACGGACACACGGTTCTATGTAAAAACACGGACATGTGAGCCTGGACCTATAATTAGCACAGCAAGTTATTGTTTTACCGTGTTGTCCTGATGAGCGGTTGTGCTTTATGCTGCAGGATTTCAATTCACTTGAATGGGATAGGACATCAATGTTAGTGTCTAGGACGGAGGACACAATATAGGGGGTTTCCAGCAATAATGGTGTTCAGCCTTTCTTTCAGCAAGTGGCCAGAATAATAAAGAGAGCTATTTCTCACCCTATCTGGTCCCAGCTCTGCCGCTTTACTGCTGCCCTATTGATTGTTCACAGGCTGCATCACTGACCTCACGGCTACAGAAGACCTCACCACTGCAGCCAATCGCTGAACTCCGTGACTCTAAACCTTTAGATGGTACAGACACAGTGATTGACTGCAGGGGTGATGTGCACTGTAGTCATGACATCACTGCTGCAGCTTGTAACAACTCATGTGAGCAGGAGCGGTGAGGCAGTGTGGGGGTAACAACTATTTTCATTTTTTCACAAAGGCACTGGGCAAAAGGCTGACAAATTCTATTCCAAAAATGAGAGGAGAGAACTAGAATTGTTAGTTTTTGATGCGGGAGTATAAAATGTGACACTTATGTTCCAGGTCTGGGCTCTGCTCCCTTCACCCCGGCTTGCTAAACTTTCTTGTGCTCCATGTCAAGCTTTGCAAGTTTGCTCCCATCTGATGAACTTCCGAGGTCTATTTAAGGCCTGCCAAGACACACACCTTAGTCTTGGTATTAAGTCTTTTAGTTTGTCTGTGCACGGCAACCTGTTGTCCGGGACCTCTCCTACATGTCTCCATGACATCTCCTGTCTGCATGCGGCTTCCAGTACCTCTGTTACCTGTTCTCAGTCTTCCAGGACCTCTCCTACCTGTCTGTGGTCTATGGGACCTCTGCTAACTGTTTTCCGCGTGCCTCATCTGCTTGCTCCACTGATGCCTGTGGAACTTGGGCTGTGAGGATCCACTTCACCTAGTGAGCCTAACATGTAGTATATATGGATTTAAAGAGCTGATGTATATTGGATGGTTGAGGTCAACTTAAATGTACTCTCCCTGTTATAATCTATAATGATCATATCACAACTAGTCTTTGTTTTCCTTGACCCAGTTTTGGACTTGGGCCGGTTCTGGTTTAGCAAACTATGCAGTTACATAGATGCTTTAGTTTTCTTTACATTTCTATCTATTCTGTCTCTGATTTGTATGCAGAGCCCATGATTTATTTTGAAGTCCACACTTTTTTTAAAGGAAGTTTCTTACTCAGAAGTTCTGCCACGTCCTGTTGACGGCTAGGAAAATAAAGTTTCCATCTATCATGTATTATGTAGGGCTGTGTAAAAATACTACTTTTTATGTTTTTTAAACTGGCATAACATCTGTTCTTCTGAAGTGAAACCCAATTAGGTGGGTGGTCTAAGGTATACAGTATTCCTTACTTTACTAGGCAAACAAGTGGCCACCATCAAAAGACCGTATATACTTTTTTTCTATACAACTTTTACCAAAGTTGGGCATAAGTGGACTGTACAAGCCTAACCGCTTCCATACGATTGTGAGCTTTAATCAGTCCATTTATATTAGTGAGAAATATCCTTGGAACCAGAAAAAAAACAACATTTTGGATTATTTCCAGCTCATTCTGTCTAAAAATACACATAGGTAAATAAACGGGGGACTAAGCGAGGAACATGTGCTAGGATAACTGCAGCAAAAATTTACAACTAAGTAAGAAAAAAGTTAGAAGAGATACAAACTATCATTTCTGAGACATGTAGTCAAAGTTTCTGTTTAAGTGGAAATCAATCGACATTTATTCTGTTTTCTCCATTTTTAGAAAAATGGACAAATTTATTTAGGGCTTACATATTCTACACATTGTACCGAGATCCCTGTCCTCATTGGGAATCCAATTCCAAACGGATTTACATGTGTGTAGGAGGAGTTGGACGAGAACTCTAGCGCCACCTATTGGGAGTAGCAAACCTAAAAGTCAATATTGACCCTTTAACGAGCCTTGCCACATGACTAAAGCCAACAATGCACATTAGATGGCCATTGGCCAAACAATATTTCAGCCAACAGTCATCTCTGCTGACTTTAATATACACAGGAGCACTTTTGTTCGGCCAAACGTTTCTGTGTTCTCTATTCTATTTTTTATGACACTTCTGTCATCGGCTTATCTCACGGAAAACAAAAATCAGACAAGCCAGATTGGAGATCAAAATCGGACATGTCAGATAGGCATCTCGGCTGACGCCCCCGTACACATGAGACCATCAGTCGAACCCATTGATATCGGCTGTTTAATGTGTATGGAGGCCTTTAGAATAACAAGCCAAACCAGACACTCCATTTGCAGACACATGTTTCTGGGTGTTTGCTCTTCATCAGTGCAAAGCAGGATGTATGATCTGGCTGGAACATTTTGCCTTGTGAAGAGTGACCAGCCAGCATAAGGAGGCTTATAGGCCATGCATTGTTCCTTTAGGAATTGAAACATGAAGAGGATATTTGCATATTTAAATTAGAGGAGCATTGCATGGCCTTTAAGTCTCCTTACGACGACTTGGCACTGTCTACACGGAGACACGATCCACTTAAAGAGGAATTGGGAATACTTGAATAAAACCCTCACAAACAAAGGCGATCATATAAATTCTATGCCGGTGTTGACTTGCCCATATTGGTAAGGCTCCTAGCGCTGCAAGGCAATGGTGCTAAATACTAAACCATCATGCTTTCACTTCCGCTGGGTTTTTATCTTCTATGCTGGAGTGGAGATTTAAATGTAAGCCCCCTGCCCCTGGTCACATACTCGCCAACCACCGTCTTCAACTTTTTTTTCGGCACCTCTCCAGTACCACGGTGCCATCTTGTGACAGTAGCGTCTGACTGGCCGGAAGTCAGAAGCTGTGTCACAAGTTCTCAGTACAATTGTATGGGGCCAGAAAGAGGCGCTCATAGACTTGTATTGTAAAGTGGCCTCCTCGCAGCTCCATGAGGCACTGGAGCTGCCGGGAGGTCACTTTTTACTGGAGACCAACGCGAGCGGCGACGAAAACAGATGAAAATGCCGGAAGGTGAGAATGAGACAGAGGGCAGGGGATTTACATTTAAAGCACCACTCCAACGGTGCAATAAAAAAACCTTTGGAGTGGTGCTTTATATGACTAATCCGGAGATGCTAGGAAGGGTTATACTTTAGAAATCTCATTCTACTAAGCTTTTTGGTAGATGGTGGGATATCTTTGTATCCTAAAGTAAAAGTCTCTCCAGCAAACCATTTTAGCTTCATCATTTTCCCTCTTCCATCAAATTTGGAGGATTTGTTTTTTTCATTTAAGCCCAGGCTTTTGTTGTCACTACAGGCAGGTACTATAGCCATCAACTGTGTGGAACTACTGTACTGTCTGGTAGTGGACAGCTGGCGTTGCTGGATATGTGGCTGTGACTTGTTCTTGCTTTATCTATTCTGTCTTTTAATGTTAAACCTGAGTATACAGAATGTAAGTAAAAATATTAATTTAAAAAACATGTCCTTCACTAGAAAGACATTGTGCTGTCCAGAAACATTTCCATGGGTTGCGTCTTGGTATTGCAGCTAAGTCTTAATGGCTTATACAGTTAGGTCCATAAATATTTGGACAGAGACAACATTTATCTAATTTTGGTTCTAGACATTACCACAATGAATTTGAAACAAAACAAATCAGATGCAGTTGAAGTTCAGACTTTCAGCTTTCATTTGAGGGTATCCACATTAAAATTGGATGAAGGGTTTAGGAGTTTCAGCTCCTTAACATGTGCCACCCTGTTTTTAAAGGGACCAAAAGTAATTGGACAGATTAAATAATTGTAAATAAAATGTTCATTTCTAGTACTTGGTTGAAAACCCTTTGTTAGCAATGACTGCCTGAAGTCTTGAACTCATGGACATCACCAGACACTGTGTTTCCTTCTTTTTGATGCTCTGCCAGGCCTTCACCGCGGTGGTTTTCAGTTGCTGTTTGTTTGTGGGCCTTTCTGTCTGAAGTTTAGTCTTTAACAAGTGAAATGCATGTTCAATTGGGTTGAGATCAGGTGACTGACTTGGCCATTCAAGAATATTCCACTTCTTTGCTTTAATAAACTCCTGGGTTGCTTTGGCTTTATGTTTTGGGTCATTGTCCATCTGTAGTATGAAACGACGACCAATCCGTTTGGCTGCATTTGGCTGGATCTGAGCACACAGTATGGCTCTGAATACCTCAGAATTCATTCGGCTGTTTCTGTCCTGTGTCACATCATCAATAAACACTAGTGACCCAGTGCCACTGGCAGCCATGCATGCCCAAGCCATCACACTGCTTCCGCCATGTTTTACAGATGATGTGGTATGCTTTGGATCATGAGCTGTACCACGCCTTCGCCATACTTTTCTCTTTCCATCATTCTAGTAGAGGTTGATCTTGGTTTCATCTGTCCAAAGAATGTTCTTCCAGAACTGTGCTGGCTTTTTTAGATGTTTTTTAGCAAAGTCCAGCCTAGCCTTTTTATTCTTGATTCTTATGAGTGGCTTGCACCGTGCAGTGAACCCTCTGTATTTAATTTCATGCAGTCTTCTCTTTATGGTAGATTTGGATATTGATACGTCTACCTCCTGGAGAGTGTTGTTCACTTGGTTGGCTGTTGTGAAGGGGTTTCTCTTCACCATGGAGAGTATTCTACGATCATCCACCACTGTTGTCTTCCGTGGGCGCCCAGGTCTTTTTGCATTGATGAGTTCACCAGTGCTTTCTTTCTTTCTCAGAATGTACCAAACTGTAGATTTTGCCACTCCTAAAGTTGTAGCAATTTCTCGGATGGGTTTTTTCTGTTTTTTGCAGCTTAAGGATAGCTTGTTTCACCTGCATGGAGAGCTCCTTTGACCGCATGTTTCCTTCACAGCTAAACCTTCCAAATGCAAACACCACACCTCAAATCAACACCAGCCCTTTTATCTGCTTAATTGAGAATGATATAATGAAGGGATTGCCCACACCTGTCCATGAAATAGCCTTGGAGTCAATTGTCCAATTACTTTTGGTCCCTTTAAAAACAGGGTGGCACATGTTAAGGAGCTGAAACTCCTAAACCCTTCATCCAATTTTAATGTGGATACCCTCAAATGAAAGCTGAAAGTCTGAACTTCAACTGCATCTGATTTGTTTTGTTTCAAATTCATTGTGGTAATGTCTAGAACCAAAACTAGATAAATGTTGTCTCTGTCCAAATATTTATGGACCTAACTGTAGATGAAGGTTTTGCATAGGGGACCCGCTATTGATTAATATTGGGCTCACAGTCTAAACTTCCCTCGAAAGATAAGAGCATATTATCAGATTGGGAGAGAGTCATAGTATCCAGAGCAAAACCACAGCTATAAATCCCACATTATGATAAGTATGATAACAGCAATATATAATAGCCCTGTAAAAAGTAATGTTTGTCATATAATTATGATATTTTAGTTGACCTCATAAATTATGCTATATGACGTGTCAATATTGATCTTTTATGTTTTGTTATCAATTTTCTGTTACAGATGCAAGTTTTGGATAAGTTTCCTATTGAAGCAGGACAGAAAGATCCAAAGCAAAGAATAATTCCATTTCTGCCAGGTAAAACACTCATTCTGTATCTCTATCATCCGTACTGTCAATTTATGATGTAGTGTCCCTTATAATATTAGCAATAATGCTCCATTTGAATGTTTTTTTCTCTTTACTCTTGTTTTCTCACATGCTTCTCAGTAAATTCACTTACTGTAAATGGGTTATCCGGTCTTCTGCTTAAAGTCTGCAGTCACTGTATGCCGACTTCTAAATCCTTAGAGCATGCTCACCACACACTGTCAGAATTCTCTGGTATTGCTGCCGAGATCGGGCAGTTGTATGGCTGTAAGCATGCGATATCCATACTTCCGGCCACATTCAGACTAGAAGTGCTCAGTCTCGCTCAATTCAAGTGCATTGAGTGAGGCTGAGCATTTCTAGTTGGAATGTGTCTGGGTAATTGCATACTTTCAGTAAAGTAATCGCCTGGTAATCGCAGCAATACTGGAGAATCCTGACATTGTGCAGTGTGCGCGTTGTAAGAATTTAGAAGTCAGATAGAATGACTGCAGCATTTTAGTAGAAGATTGGACAACCCCTTAATGTCATGTGACAGCTGCCGCTAAATCCACTGACCGGCTGCAACCTCGTCTGTTCGTTCAGAGCGAACTTTCGCTCTGGCAGAATGGTGGAAAGCTGCAGCTAATCAGTGACCGCTGATCTGGTTGCAGCTGTCATATGACTGGCAGGAGACACAGCGTCGACTTAGCAAGAGCTGCGTCAGTCCAGGAGGTAAGTTTATCTTTTGTTCTTTTATCTTATGAGAGGTACTTAAGTCAATTAAGACGGTATTATCCAGAAATGGAAAACTCCTTTAATGTCATATATGATGGTTTCAACTGTTTCAACCTCTGGAAATCCCCCCCAAATTTCCGTGACATCAGTAGGCACGTTATCCACTCCTCATCCTCTGCTATATGCATGCTGCTGTATTGCACAGGCAAGGTGCAGGTGTTGGTTTTGCAGTCTATTCTTTGTGAGCTTTTTTTTATTTCATTTTTTTTTTCATGCCTTCATTTTTATTATTATGATATATATTTTACTGCTCCAACAGTTCTTGTCTGTTTTGTTGTCCGAATGCAATGAGTGATATGTGGATGGCAGTAGCGAGACACAAGCACTTGGTTGGCAGGAGCTGGCTGCTTCTGGTGCTAGACAGTGGTTGGCATTCAGCATGGAAAGGGCACATACAAAGCCCCTTCGTGATGCAGGCAGCTGAAATGGCCGTACATGTTAGAAGGGCAGATGTTGGCACGACTGAGGCTTTTTCTGTAGATGTGGGAATGGGTTAGAGGTCCTTTAGTTAAAAGGAGAAAAAAACAGTCCAGGAGAAGCTGAAAAAACTGCAAGATTCCTCTTCAAACCAAAGAAGCCGTCTGCGGTGCATAAGGTTGCTCCTATATCTTTGAGAACCATTGCTTCCTTGGTATATTTACACACCCCTGTTTTGATCTGAATGCATAATAATCATACTTACCAATATTTAAAAAGCAAAACTTGGAATATTATCGCCCCATCCCAAGAAACAACCCAAAATGGACACTTTTGGGTAAGATTTTGCTAAATCGCACCACTCCTATAGTCCAGTTCACATAATTGTTTTGGCAAAATTGGAAATTTTGACAAGTGCAAGTACATAGCCCATTAGTAAGCTTTCTCTCCACTCATGTTCATACATCACAAACTTCATGAGGATTTAGGGGCGGATTCCACTCCTGAATCCTCATCAAATGCCTGTTCTGCCACAGATCCTTCTGTGGAATATACGTTGGACTTTCTATGAGCTATTCCATTACATTCGAACTAGGAGAATGTGCATTAATATATCTGGTTAGTGTAATGCACCTTATTTTTCTTAGTTTGGTTGTTTTGCCCCACTATTGTTAAGGCTAATTTACAGTGACCAATTGTCGTGAGTGAGCTTTTCTAGGACTGCTTCTTTCCCAAAAATCAGGCAGTGTAAGGGTATGTTTCCACGTTCAGGAAACAGTCCGGATTAGCTGCGTGTTTGACGCTGTGCGTTGGCGCAGCGTCAAACACGCAGCATCCAGATGTTACAGCATAGTGGAGGGGATTTCAAGAAATCCCGTCTCCACTATGCTGCAAAACACGCAGGCGGAAGACCTGCGTTTCCGGACATGCGGCGCGTCTTTTTAGACTGCAGCATGTCCTATTCCCTTGCGGCGACGCTGCGTCGCCGCAAGGGAAATAACACAGGGCTCCTGCGGTCATTTCGGATGTGTTCCTGAACACATCCGGAATGACCGCGCGTACAGTAGGGGGCGGGGCTTTTGGGCGGAGCGTACTTTCTGCTCCGTCCTAAGCGCTGTGTTTCCTGAACATGGAAACACAGCCTCAGGGTATGTTACCACGTTCAGGAAACAGTCCGGATTAGCTGCGTGTTTGACGCTGTGCGCTGGCGCAGCGTCAAACACGCAGCGTCCAGATGTTACAGCATAGTGGAGGGGATTTCAAGAAATCCCGTCTCCACTATGCTGCAAAACACGCAGGCGGAAGACCTGCGTTTCCGGACATGCGGCGCGTCTTTTTAGACTGCAGCATGTCCTATTCCCTTGCGGCGACGCTGCGTCGCCGCAAGGGAAATAACACAGGGCTATGTAGCCCTGCGGTCATTCCGGATGTGTTCCGGATGTGTTCCTGAACACATCCGGAATGACCGCGCGTACAGTAGGGGGCGGGGCTTTGGGCGGAGCGGACTTTCCGCTCCGTCCAAAGCGCTGTGTTTCCTGAACGTGGAAACACTGCCTCAACCGGCTGCCAGTGACTGAACAGACGAGCAAAATGCTCATTCGTAGGGTGAAATGATTTCTAAGATTGCTTAAAAATCATCGTTCTCAGCAGTACATCTTTATGTCATGTGCTGCCGAGAACAATGACAGTCCATGCGAACAGAACGACCTATTACTGATTGTTCTAGGTGCTTGGAAAGTGCGGTCCGATTGCCAATAAGTAAACATGTAGCTGATGGCAGTCATTTATCAGTGCGCGTTGGCAAGCATAACCGCACCCTATGTTCACACTTTTTTTTTTTTTTCCAGTGATCAAAAACTGTTTTCTAGTGGAAATTGCTTTAGGGAACTCTCCATCCCTGTGTTTCTTGCAGCAGTCCGGAAGATTTTTTCAAGCATTATTTTCACAGTTTTTTTCCTGGAGCGTTTATTTTTAGCCTTTCGGAACATTTTGAGTCAACAGCTGCCTCAAATTAGTTATATCCACTTTCTTTTCTCCAATCAGGTGTTTTTGAAACCCTGAAAAATGTAAAAGAAGCTGAAAAGCCTGAGCATATGAATGACACGTTATTTTTACAAACAAATCAATAGGAAGATTTTTTTTGAGTATTTTGTGAGTGTTTTTTTTCCACATCTACATGAGTGGAGCCTGTCAAAAAACTCCTGGAAAAACAAATGTATTCATACTCTTAGGCTAGGTGCAGTCGGCTGTATATTCTCTTATCTAAGAGAATCGGGTTGATTGTGCAAATCAGAGTCTGATCAGATTCTCTCGTATGAGAAGAAGATGGAGTAAAAAAATTCTACATCTTCTCCATTCAGTGAGGCAGTCAGAAGTCATCCAAAAATACTGTCATGTGCACGAACCCTTTTTCTGTTATCCAAACTTTTACACAATATTCCGAGTGTGGTCTAATTAGTGATTACTATAAAGGTAATACTCATTGTGTACATACAGGTCTCTTTGATGCACCCCGTGCTATTCTTTGGCTTGGCAGCAGCTCCTTGGCACTGGTTGCTAAGGTTCATTTCCCCACAGAACATTATCCATTATGCACAAATACTTACAGGGATCTGTCATTTGTGCAGTCAGTGGCTGCAACTTGTCGAATGCACTTTTGAAAGGCAACCCGAGCTTGTTCTTGGAATAATATTCCTGCAGAGACTAATGTGTTCTACTTATCTATATTTCTGCAGTAATTTCCCAGCAAAATCAACACAATCGCCTCTCGTCAGTGGGAATCCCCATAGCACTGATGTCATTTTGGCAGAGCACAGTTTGCAAAAGTCCACTCCCTAGGTCGTTTTTTGTTTTCTTACCTAAAGCTAATGAATAATTGCAAATTGTCCCCCTCGTTAATAGGGTCAACAGCTTTCCTTTTTGTTTTATTTTATCTTTCTAAACATGTGTCTAAATCACCTCGGGAGGCCGATTCGTTGAATGTATTTTCCTATTGACCTGGACAGTCCTCCATACACATTAGACTGAATTTGGCTGAACCCACCGATATCAGCAGGATCGTCTTGCAGTGTAATGTATGGGGCCTCCTGATTCTCTCGCTGTCAGCAGATGTCGGGGGAGAGAAGAACCTGACTGTTAGAATGGGATTTTGTATGGGATTTTTCAAACCCCGACAGATATTTTACATTACAGAATTTTTGCAATGAATGTGAACATATCTAGATATTTATAAATACATCGACTGTACAGAAGACACATAAATGTGAAAGGGTTGTACTGAAATTGATAAGAATTTCCTAAGAGCAGGACGTGTGTTATCTGTTATCATGGCTTCAATTCCGTTGCTCCAGAGGGCTTCACCGGTGGTTATTTATTTCTTGCTTTTCCATTATGAAGGGGCCTCTGTGCCGTAAAAGTTTCCAAATATAATTACCGTATTCTAGTTAGTCAGTAAAGGTATCATACGTATTTCTATCTATTATGATATCACATTTTTAATTTATATAGGGAGTGTATATTTTTATGTTCATTAGATGTTATCTTCTGGAGTGAATTAATCAACCAAAGGCATTTTTGTCAAGTTTGATTAATTGATATGACATGGACGTATTGCAGGCTGCTTACATGTATGACCAGTGCTGGGACCCTCATCACTCAGCTTATTGAGGGTGCCATGCCAGCTCTGCCTGTTCAGGTAATGGGGCTGATTGTGCTGTCATGGCGCTGCTGCGCTTCCATTCTACTGCTCAATTATTTTGACCCATCAACGATGCAAGAATATGACTGCAATATAATATTCTGGAAATCTTATTTAATATCTGTAATTTTTGAACCAGGAATTTCAGCAAAGAAAAAAAGTTAGAATTATACTCCCTAGATCAGTGATGGCGAACCTTTCTGAGACCGAGTACCCAAACTGCAACCTAAAACCCAATTATTTATGACGAAGTGCCAAATGCCCCATCATGATCCCCTTCATGCAGAAATATGCCCTATCATGATCCCCTTCATGGAGAAATGTGCCCCATCATGATCCCCTTCATGTAGAAATATGCCCCATCATGATCCCTCATGTAGAAATGCCCCTCATGATCCCCTTCATGCAGAAATATGCCCCATCATGATCCCCTTCATGTAGAAATATGCCCCATCATTATCCCCTTCATGTAGAAATATGCCCCATCATGATCCCCTTCATGTAGAAATATGCCCCATCATGATCCCCTTCATGTAGAAATATGCCCCATCATGATCTCCTTCATGTAGAAATATGCCCCATCATGATCCCTTCATGTAGAAATGTGCCCATCAGGATCCTCTTCATGTAGAAATATGCCCCATCATTATCCCCTTCATGTAGAAATATGCCCCATCATTATCCCCTTCATGTAGAAATATGCCCATCATGATCCCCTTCATGTAGAAATATGCCCCATCATGATCCCCTTCATGTAGAAATGCCCCATCATGATCCCCTTCATGCAGAAATATGCCCCATCATGATCCCCTTCATGTAGAAATATGCCCCATCATTATCCCCTTCATGTAGAAATATGCCCCATCATGATCCCCTTCATGTAGAAATATGCCCCATCATGATCCCCTTCATGTAGAAATGTGCCCATCAGGATCCTCTTCATGTAGAAATATGCCCCATCATGATCCCCTTCATGCAGAAATATGCCCCATCATGATCCCCTTCATGCAGAAATATGCCCCATCATGATCCCCTTCATGTAGAAATATGCCCCATCATGATCCCCTTCATGTAGAAATGTGCCCATCATGATCCTCTTCATGTAGAAATATGCCCATCATGATCCCTTCATGCAGAAATATGCCCATCATGATCCCTTCATGCAGAAATATGCCCCATCATGATCCCCTTCATGCAGAAATATGCCCCATCATGATCTCCTTCATGCAGAAATATGCCCCACCATGATCCCCTTCATGCAGAAATATGCCCCATCATGATCTCCTTCATGCAGAAATATGCCCCATCATGATCCCCTTCCTGTAGAAATATGCCCCATCATGATCCTCTTCATGTAGAAATATGCCCCATCATGATCCCCTTCCTGTAGAAATATGCCCCATCATGATCCCCTTCATGCAGAAATATGCCCCATCATGATCCCCTTCATGCAGAAATATGCCCCATCATGATCCCCTTCATGCAGAAATATGCCCCATCATGATCCCCTTCATGTAGAAATATGCCCCATCATGATCCCCTTCATGCCGAAATATGCCCCATCATGATCACCTTCATGTAGAAATATGCCCCATCATGATCACCTTCATGCAGAAATGTGCCCCATCATGATCCCCTTCATGCAGAAATATGATCCCCTTCATGTAGAGATTCCACCACCTCCATCATTTCCTCCTCCCCATCACTCCCATCATTGGCGCTCTCCCCATCACTCCCATTATTGGTGCTCTCCTCATCACTGGCCCTCTCCCCATCACTCCCTTCATTGGTGCTCTCCCCATCATTCCCATCATTGGCGCTCTCCCCATCACTGGCCCTCTCCCCATCACTCCCATCATTAGTGCTCTCCCCATCACTGGCCCTCTCCCCATCACTCCCATCATTGGTGCTCTCCCCATCACTCCCATCATTGGCGCCCTCCCCATCACTGGCCCTCTCCCCATCACTCCCATCATTGGTGCTCTCCCCATCACTGGCCCTCTCCCCATCATTCCCATCATTGGTGCTCTCTCCATCACTGGCCCTCTCCCCATCACTCCCATCATTGGCGCTCTCCCCATTACTGGCCATCTTCCCATCACTCCCATCATTGGGTCTCTCCACATCACTGCCATCATCTCTCCACAGTGGCCACACTCAGCATACACACTCAACACACTCAGCACACACAGACACACACTCACCATACACACACACACACACACACACACACACACAACAGCTTCACTGGTACAGCGGGTCCACACTCACCTCTCCGCGCTCCGGCAGCTTCCTTCCTCTCACTTCCTCTCACACATTGAGCAGCGCTGCCGGCCGGACGTCATCTTTCAGCTCCGCGGCCGCACCACTCAATGTGTGAGAGGAAGCTGGCGCTGCAGTCAGGGAACAACTATGAGGCGAGGCCGCGTGCCAGCGACGAGGACTCTGCATGCCTCTCTGGCACGCGTGCCATAGGTTCCCCATCACTGCCCTAGAGTGTTCTCCTCTCGCACGATGACTTGTACACAGTGTGAGAACTGCTGTAAGAAATGACGTCCAACTGATATTTCACTTTTACCAGTAGTACACGGAAATAAATTATACTTCCATCATATTCTTGTATCATCCATACAAAAGGATTGATAAGCCCAGAGGCTCCAGAGTGTGGGATTGTGGATGTCACCCGCTGCCGTCACTTTTGACATCAGATAGAGCGGAGCAACTGGAAATCTCTGGCATTGCTAAACCTCTGTGTGTAATAAATGACGTGACTTGCATCTTCAATCTTTCTGTCCTCTAATTGAAAACAGTAGTATTTCAGCAATCTCATGCAAAAGCTTCGGATTTAGTAATGGCTGCTCATAGGAAATAGAGAGCTAACCTACGATGTTCGCTACGCACTATATTCTGCTGCCAACTTTAGCCATTACTTTCCTCGTCACTGCCCTAAATCATGATATTGCTTCAATGTCCAATGTTTATATACAAGTATACCTATTAATTTGGGGTTCGTTATATTATGGATCATTATGATCAGTTTAATTAGTGTTGCACCAGAAAAAAAAAAGTTCTTGAATTGAAATCGGGAGACCGGCTCATCATTATGTGTCTGGCTAAAGAAGCCCCAGCTGATGAACCGTTATCGCTGGGGTAAGTCATGGCCAGCCATTTTGTAGCATATAAAATGAATTATTATGAGAGCTCCGTGTGGCTCCTCTAGACTAGAGAGGACTATCTGCTCATATTAGATATAGTCTATAATTGATGAAGATACATGTCGGTGTCTTGCCTCTGTTCACACTTCCCATAATGGGCATCATCTGTTATGTTTCGGTAGCTGAGGAGTGCAGGTAAAAAAGGCAATACACCAGAGCAGTTGGAATCTATGGGATTGCAGTACCCTGACTAACCACCACAACTAGAGGCAGCCGTGGAGCGTTCCTACGTTGGTCCTAGACGCCTCGTCACAGCCTGAGAAACTAACTACACCTAAAGATAGAAATAGGAAAGCTATCTGCCCGGAGCAGAACCCCAAAGATAATAGAAAGCCCCCAAACATGTAATGGCGGTTAGACAAGAGGAAATACTGACACAGAAAGAAAATAGAATGAGCAAACGCTGGGGCCCAAACTATCTAAATAGAAAAGGACAGGAAGGGTACTTACTGCAATCCCAGAAAACCCTGAAAAACACCAACTCTACTAATTTCAAAATCACCTGAGATCACACGACCTCTACCACCTAAATTAGCTCTCTGGTGTAACAAAATCAAAACAGCAGCCACTGAAAAAACTGGAAAAAGCAAAAGAACAAAACTCAGTGGCTGAACTAAACTGAGAAGGCAGAAGCCCCGGAGGGGACCCAGAAGGCCCCCAAAGAAGTGCAGGACAAAATGCAAAAATATAGCAACAACACAAAAGAAGAAAAATTCTTATCTGGTAGCAAGAGATGCAGACACGACACAGCAGGCTACAAGGGAAACTGGAATGAAGGATTCAGACCAGAACAATTGATCACCGGCAACCCTGATGGGAAAATGACTCCCTTATATAAGACCAGTCAGTAACACCTGATTCCCAGTCCTCACAATCTTCACTAGTACGCTTGTAACCACCAGAGGGAGCCTCTGCTCAGAACTCATCTCAAATCCATTCACAACAGTACCCCCCCTTGAGGAGGGGTCACCGAACCCTCATTTGAGCAACCAGGTCGGTCAGGATGAGTTCTATGATACGCACGGATAAGTCTCCTAGCATGGATGTCCGAAGCAAACACCCAAGAATTGTCTTCCTGACCATAACCTCTCCATTTAACCAAATACTGGAGTCTTCGTCTAGAAAAACGAGAATCCAATATTTTCTCAACCACATACTCCAGATTGCCCTCAACCAAAACAGGGTCAGGAGGCACAGTAGCAGGAACCACTGGCTCAACAAACCTCTTCAACAAGGACTTGTGGAACACGTTATGGATCTTAAATGTCCCTGGAAGAAGCAAACGAAAAGAAACAGGATTAATAATCTCCATGATCTTATAAGGTCCAATGAACCTAGGCTTAAATTTAGGAGATGCTACTCTCATAGGAATATTCTTTGAGGACAACCAGACCAAGTCCCCCACTTTAAACCGAGGACCATCAGTCCTATGCCGGTTAGCAAACCGCTGGGCCTTCTCCTGAGAGAGGGACAACCTCTCCACTACCTGGTCCCAAATCTGTTGCATACGCTCAACAACAGAGTCAACACCTGGACAGACAGAAGCTTCCGTCTGTCCTGAAGAAAATCGAGGGTGAAAACCAGAATTACAGAAAAACGGAGACATCAAAGTGGCAGAGCTAGCCCTATTATTAAGAGCAAACTCAGCCAAAGGCAAAAAAGAGACCCAGTCATCCTGATCAGCAGACACAAAGCATCTTAGATAAGTCTCTAATGTCTGGTTTGTTCTCTCAGTTTGACCATTGGTCTGAGGATGAAATGCCGAGGAGAAAGACAATTGAACACCCAGTTTAGAACAAAAAGTCCTCCAAAATCTGGAAACAAACTGGACTCCTCTGTCAGACACAATGTTCTCAGGAATGCCGTGTAAACGAACCACGTGCTGAAGAAACAACGGCACCAATTCAGAGGAGGAAGGCAACTTAGGTAATGGCACAAGATGTATCATTTTGGAAAACCTATCACAAATTACCCAGATGGTGGTCATTCTCTGAGAAACAGGAAGATCGGAAATGAAATCCATAGAGATATGGGTCCATGGTCTCTTGGGCACAGGCAATGGCATCAACAAACCACTAGAGCGAGAGCAAGGCTTGGAGCGAGAGCAAGTCCCGCAGGACTGCACAAATTCCCTGACATCGCGAGACAAGGTAGGCCACCAAAAGGACCGACTAACCAAGTCTCTGGTACCAAAAATTCCGGGATGCCCAGCCAATGCGGAACAATGAATCTCAGACATCACACTCTTTTTCCATTGGTCCGGGACAAACAATTTTCCAACAGGGCAGCGCTCGGGCCTATCCTCCTGACACCCCCCCAGAGCAAGTCTCAAATTGGGCGAGATGGCGGAAAGAACTACACCCTCTTTCAAAATAACAGAAGGATCAGATAACTCAGGAGAGTCCGCAAGGAAACTCCTCGAGAGGGCATCCGCCTTAACATTCTTAGTGCCAGGAAGAAAGGAAACCACAAAATTAAAACGTGTGAAAAACAAGGCCCACCTGGCCTGTCTAGGATTGAGTCGCTTGGCAGATTCCAGATAGACCAGATTCTTATGGTCCGTAAGGACCACCACCTGATGTTTGGCTCCCTCCAGCCAGTGTCTCCACTCTTCAAAAGCCCACTTCATGGCCAATAACTCCCGATTACCCACGTCATAATTACGTTCAGTAGGAGAAAATTTTCGAGAGAAAAAGGCACAAGGGTTACTTTTAGAAGTCTCTGGATCTTTTTGGGACAAAACGGCACCTGCCCCAATTTCAGAGGCATCAACCTCCACCTGAAATGGCAGAGAAACATCAGGCTGCCGTAGAACAGGAGCAGAAGTGAATCTCTGCTTAAGTTCCTGAAATGCAGAGACTGCCTCAGGAGGCCAATTCACCACATCAGAACCCTTTCTGGTCAAATCAGTTAATGGTTTAACAATAACCGAGAAATTACCAATAAATTTATGATAAAAATTGGCAAAACCCAAAAATCTCTGAAGAGCCTTTAATGAAGTAGGTTGGACCCAATCACAGATGGCCTGAATCTTGACCGGGTCCATTTCAATAACAGATGGGGACAAAATGAATCCCAGAAATGAGATCTTCTGTACGCCAAAAAGACACTTTGATCCCTTCACATACAGAGCATTATCCCTCAAAATCTGGAACACAGTCCGAACATGTTTCACATGAGAGTCCCAGTCATTAGAAAAAATCAAGATATCATCCAAATAAACAATCAGAAATTTGTCCACAAAATCCCTGAAAATGTCATTCATGAAGGACTGGAAGATGGAAGGGGCAGTAGTGAGCCCAAAGGGCATCACTAGGTACTCAAAATGCCCTTCAGGGGTATTGAATGCCGTCTTCCATTCATACCCGTGCTTAATGCGAATAAGGTTATACGCCCCCCTGAGGTCAAGCTTGGTAAACCAAGTAGCGTTTTTCACCCTGGAAAACAGGTCAGAAATCAAGGTAACGGGTATTGATATTTCACAGTAATATTGTTCAAGAGACGATAATCAATACACGGCCTTAATGAACCATCTTTTTTGGCCACAAAGAAAAAACCGGCACCTAAGGGTGAAGAGGATGGTCTGATATGACCCTTCTCCAATGATTCCTTGATATAAGACCGCATAGCGTCATGTTCAGGTACAGACAAGTTAAAAAGGCGACCTTTAGGGAATTTACTACCCGGCACTAATTCAATAGCGCAGTCATAGCTCCTATGGGGAGGTAAGGATGCAGATTTACTTTCGCTAAACACATCAGAAAAATCAAACAAAAAGTCAGGAACATCCTGAGCTTGGGGGGAGGCAGAAAAAACAGGAGTGTTGGTATTAACACATTGGCAGCCCCAACTGGTTACAGACACAGATTTCCAATCCAAAACAGGATTATGAGACTGTAACCAAGGGAAACCCAGCACGATAATGTCATGCAGATTATCTAGAACCAAAAATTTGCAGCACTCCTGGTGATCAGGTTCAACCCTCATTATCACCTGAGTAGAAAACTGGGGTTTATTCTCAGCCAAAGGGGTAGAATCGATCCCCAGTAGGGGAATAGACTTCTGTAGGGGTATCAAGGGAAACCCACAACGTTTAGCAAAATCATAATCCATCAGGTTAATAGCTGCTCCAGAATCAACAAAAGCCTGAGCAGAAAATGAGGACAGAGAGCATATCAGAGTGACAGTTAATAAAAACTTAGTCTGAACACTACCCAAGACAACTGAGCGTGCAAAACGTCTTCCCCGCTTAGGGCAGACTGAAATAGCATGAGAGGCATCACCACAGTAGAAACATAACCTATTGCGCTTTCGAAACTCATGACGCTGTGCCCCAGACACCACTCCATCACACTGCATGGGCTCAGAAGCTGGCTCACAAGGCAACACCACTCCACGCATACTTCTCCGCTCACGCAAACGTCTGTCAATTTGAATCGCTAATGACATAGAATCATTGAGACCAGAGGGGACAGGGAATCCCACCATAACATCCTTTACATTATCTGACAGACCCTTCCGGAAAAGGGCTGCCAAAGCGTCGTCATTCCATTTGGTCAGGACTGCCCACCTACGGAATCTCTGACAGTATAACTCAGCGTCATCAAGCCCCTGATTTAATGCCAACAAGGCTTTTTCAGCTTGATCAGTGACATTAGGCTCATCGTACAATAACCCCAAAGCCTGAAAAAACGCATCAACATCACTCAAAACAGGATCCCCAGGTATCAGGGAAAAAGCCCAATCCTGAGGATCGCCGCGCAGGAGAGAGATGATAATTTGAACCTGCTGCGCTGCGTTTCCTGAGGACTTAGATTTTAAGGCAAAAAACAATTTACAATTATTTTTGAAATTCTGAAACTTAGCTCGATCCCCTAAAAACAAATCTGGCATGGGGATCCTAGGTTCCACAACAGGCAACCTAGCAAGATATGCAGCAATACTCTGAACCTCAGTGGCAAGCTGATCCACACGGCCAGACAACTGTGCAAACTCCATTGGGAGAAAAGATCCTCCCCAGCACCCAGAGATACAGAGGGAAAAAAAAAAAAATGCAACAAACAGAAAAATATCTCTGACAACTCTGACAACCTTTTTTTCTATCACAATATTTTTTCCCTTCTGTGAGTACCATACAATTTTCAATTTTTAGGCCGGTGATACTGTTATGTTTCGGTAGCTGAGGAGTGCAGGTAAAAAAGGCAATACACCAGAGCAGTTGGAATCTATGGGATTGCAGTACCCTGACTAACCACCACAACTAGAGGCAGCCGTGGAGCGTTCCTACGTTGGTCCTAGACGCCTCGTCACAGCCTGAGAAACTAACTACACCTAAAGATAGAAATAGGAAAGCTATCTGCCCGGAGCAGAACCCCAAAGATAATAGAAAGCCCCCAAACATGTAATGGCGGTTAGACAAGAGGAAATACTGACACAGAAAGAAAATAGAATGAGCAAACGCTGGGGCCCAAACTATCTAAATAGAAAAGGACAGGAAGGGTACTTACTGCAATCCCAGAAAACCCTGAAAAACACCAACTCTACTAATTTCAAAATCACCTGAGATCACACGACCTCTACCACCTAAATTAGCTCTCTGGTGTAACAAAATCAAAACAGCAGCCACTGAAAAAACTGGAAAAAGCAAAAGAACAAAACTCAGTGGCTGAACTAAACTGAGAAGGCAGAAGCCCCCGGAGGGGACCCAGAAGGCCCCCAAAGAAGTGCAGGACAAAATGCAAAAATATAGCAACAACACAAAAGAAGAAAAATTCTTATCTGGTAGCAAGAGATGCAGACACGACACAGCAGGCTACAAGGGAAACTGGAATGAAGGATTCAGACCAGAACAATTGATCACCGGCAACCCTGATGGGAAAATGACTCCCTTATATAAGACCAGTCAGTAACACCTGATTCCCAGTCCTCACAATCTTCACTAGTACCGCTTGTAACCACCAGAGGGAGCCTCTGCTCAGAACTCATCTCAAATCCATTCACAACAATCATCCTGCTTCCGTGAACCTGTAACAAATGCAGTTTCAACATAGCGGCCACTGCTGGGGATATATAGTATTACATGGCGCCTATTCACTTAACTATCCAGTCATGTACTATATGGAAAAGCTGGGACTGCTGGTCAGATCAGGTGGGAACCTAAACATCTTCAGAAGGTTGATCCAAATGGAGGACAAAACCCTTTAATTGAACTACAAGGCATAGTGAGACTTTTTTTGTGGTTTTCTCTAGAAATTTGTGATCACCGATGTCATGAATCAGAGTCCAGCTGTGAGATTGCAGCCAGGTATGCCGACATTTCATAGAAAAGCTTGCTGGGGACCATAGAGAAAGATATGACTAGCCCAGTGCGGACTAGGCTGGTGTCTCCCCGCCTCCTTTCTAGTTGATTGACAGGTTTCCCCCTATGTACACATAGTAAAGACCTTTCAAGCACATTGAGTGCGGCAGGCCAGTCCCCGGATGGCTTTTCAAATATTTTTTTTTGTGAAATGCCGCAGTGAATCAGGCAAAGACATACCTGGATGCAATCACAGAACCAGGCTGTGATTCATACTGCCAGCAGTTTTGGAGGCATAAATCTAGTGATAAGTTCCCTTTAAAGGGGTGTCTACTACTATGAACTGGATAGATTAACAATAGCAGTTTGTGGGGGTCTAAGGGCCCCGTCACACTCTTCAATGTCCCAGCGATCCCACCAACGATCCGACGTGGATGGGATCGCTGGGACATCATTATCTGATTGCTGGTGAGCTGTCATATGGGCAGACTCACCAGCGATCATGACCAGCGAGCACGCTGGTATCCAGTGTACACATCGGGTAACTAAGCACTGTGCCATGCTTAGTTACCTGATGTGTACCCTAGATACCAGCTCCCAGCTTCTGCTGTATGCACTGGGAGCTCGCTGATCGTTGGTCTCCCGCTGTCACACGCAGCGATGCGCGCTGGCCAGTGGGAGACCAACGATGAAAAAATGGTCCAGGCCATTCGACGACGATTAGCGATACCCAGCAGGGGGGATGGTCGTCGCTGCGTGTCACACTAAGCGAGATCGCTGGCTAGGTCGCTGTTGCGACACAAAATCGGTGACGCTTTAGCGATCTCGCTTAGTGTAACGGGGGCTTAACACTTGGCTTCTCCCCCAATCAGATTTTATCAGCTCTAGACAAAGTGGATCATAGATGGGACAGGTCATCATTATCATAGCACTGGACAACCTCTTCAAGGGTATGTGCACACGTTGAGCATTTGCAGTAAAAGTGGTTTTCTTGGCAGCAAGTGTGCAGTCTACAATACATGCATTTATGATCCATTCTTGCTGCATTTTTATTGTGTATTTTACTTGAGTTTCTTTATACATTCATTGAAAAATGTTGAAAGAATTAAATAGTACATCTGGGACTTTACAAAAAAGCATAATATACCTAAGCACTAACAGGCAGCTAATTGTACTTACCATATTGTTCATGCCGGGGATTCAGAAGCCTCTGCTGACATCGCCTCTATAGAGCGGAGGCTTCTTTTCCGGTTTGCTCTGACGATGGGCGGGACTTCTGAGGTCATTCTGATTGACAGCCAGATCCCCGCTGCCTAAACTGAGGGAGCAGCTGTCAATCAAAGCGACTGGGAAGTCCTGTCACATCAGCAGAGGCAGCTGAATCCCCGGAAGGAGCGGTCTGTGACCGCTCGGTGCTGGGGAGAACGGCACCGGGTTACAACAGGCAGGTAAGTTGCAATTTGTGCTGACGTCACGCTGAATTCTAACCGGTTAATTGGAGCCAGTGATTGTTATGTAAGGTCTCATGCACATGACAAACCATGTGCGCAAAGCTGTATGGCAGCACTGGAAGTCACTACCTGCCGCCCTGGTTCCAATATCTATACAGCATACTTTATTTTCTCATGAACCTAACATGAACTTGTGAGGGGGAAAAAACCTTCTGTTGCCTTAATGAAAATCAGTGCAAATGAGGTACAGTCTAACCTATCAATATATTGTTGTGTGTGTGATGCCCAAAGGGTTTTGAACATTTTTAGAGAGAGATAGTACATACAGTGTTCAACAGAGGCAAAAGAAGAAAACTAAGAGTTATGACCCCTATGTATCTCAGTGTAAAATGACTCCTTTATGACAGTATATAGGTAGGACCGAATTTTCTGCTTTCTACATAAAGAACAACTTATTGATATTTTGTGTTCAATTTTATCAAAATGCAATAATTTTTTAGCGGGATGTATTTGCTGATCACTAAATACAATGTACTGTCAGTTTTGCAGAGCCACAATGTGGTGACTTTTGGTCTTCATAGGAGAGCGCCTCTTTTGCCAATGTTCTTGTAGAAGTTGCACTGAAGACAAGTTCCTCGGTTTGTTTAAGGAGGTGTTGAGAGCACAGAGGTTCATTTAGTCTGGATTTCTCTATGTCTGCATTTATAGCCACAGACGACCTGGGGAAACGTTCTGCACCTTGTGGTCAGGAGCACAGTAAATCAGACCATTATAATGGACGTTTGATGTTCAGTCTACTGCAGGACCGGACAATTGGGATTTGTTACTTACTGGAAAGTACGTCACTCATTCTTTTTGGTCCTTTTGCTGTCGCCCTAATTCCATGACACTTTTACAGTGTGTTTTATAATTTAAAACTCTTCCTTTATTCCATAAATGCTTCACATTCGGGTCATTTGTTGATTCATCGCAATACTTCATTGCATTAATGTTTGCGTCTGAATTTCTTACATGTAAATCAGGTTAAATTATCTTTGAAAGAGTTATGTAACTTTCTTAACTTTCTTATAAGTGTTTTGTGCTGCAATCATTCATTTTCACAATCCAGGCTACTTAGCCAGTAGAAGGTTGCTTTGGTTTTAGGAAACGTTGTTTCCCAAAGTAGAAATAATTTTTATTTTAGTGTCTTTTTATTTTAGTTTGACTAATAATGTTCTTATAGACAGCGTTTAGTGTGATGTCAAACTTTGTGAAAGTTCTCATTGAGTCTCAATTCTGTGGGCTGGGAATTGAGTTTTGATAGATGTTTAACACTATGTATTCAAAAGCTTTTGATCATGTGATGATCACATCATAGGTTGTTTGTTGTATGCCACTAAAAGGCTTTTTACATATTTCTTCATCTTGTTGTCTGGTGAGCTTACACCTTGTGTATTTTTACCATGACCATAGCCTTACTAGCCTTTCGTGAACCAGAGATGTGCCAAAATAGTCTACATTTTGTCATGTGGTTTGTCAGTATATGTCAGGATCCTACTGTACTGTTGATGTAGAAAACATTTAGGAACAGGGCAGGATATAAACAATAAGCTTGTTGCAGTTGGAACTTATCATAATATAACTTTACTGCCGGTGCCCCTGCATGGTCCTCTTCTCCCTCCATGCAGGGACGCTGGCTTACTCACCGTCCCAGCCCCTCAGCACGGTCTTGGACGTGCCTCCTGATTTCTGGCTGTGTGTGTCCTATAGCCAATTGCTGTGAGTCATCCTTATAAAAGAATCCCTTTCACCTAGGTAGTTGACAAGCAACGTTTAGAATCATTCATTTGTAAAGTGTACTACTAGTGAGTTGTGAGGTCCCTGCTCCCAGTGCGGCCAGTGTCCTGAACTTGTATCTTTGGTCCTGGAATGTCCAGTCCTGTATCCGTAGTCCCCTGGTACCGGTGTGGCCAGTACTGTATCTAGAGTCCCTGGTCCCTGAGCGGCCAGTGCCTGAACCTCAGTCCCTGAGTGGCCAGTGCCTGAACCTCGGTCCCTGAGCAGCCAGTGCCTGAATCTCTTCCCTGTTTCCGGAGCGGCCAGTGTCTGAACCTCTTCCCCTGTTCCCGGAGCGGCCAGTGCCTGAACATTGTTTCCTGCTATGTGTACGGCCAAACCCTGATCCAATATCCTAGACTGGCGTGACTGAACCGAGCACGAATCCATTTCCGTTACCGTTCTGTAGAGGTGGCAGAAATTACTAATCTGAATGGAGATCTAGCCCTAATCATTGTCAGCGAACCTGACTCCTGGAGTCAGCAGCTGCAATGCGGGCTGTGCCCAGTAGTGGTACCTGGCGGCTACCTGTGTGTAGCCCAGCTGCGCTTGAGGCCACATGTTACCCTGGAGGATGCACAGAAGGTAAACCCACACTCACACCTGATATTCATTCACACCTTCACTTTTCCCTGGAGCCACCAGAGGGAGCCCTTGGAGAGTATGCATATATATAAGGGTAGTGGAGAGACGGAGCAGTAGTGTTTCCAGGCAGTCTAGCTGAGAGTTGGCTAGTTGTTGGTGTTACCTCAGATGAGCAGAGAGGAAAGTTACCTTAGAACGTGACAGACTGATAGTTCCCTAGGAAAGTGGAAAGTAGCTCTTGAAGTGTGCATAGATCAGTCTGACGGAAGGTCCTGATAGCTACTTCAGACAGAGCCTCAGAAGGTAGCGAAGGAAAGGGAACAGCAGTTACAGAGAGTTACTGAGTCTACAGCTTGCACTTAGTTTATTTTGTGGAGTCCAGTAATGGTGGAAAAGATTGCCACTTAGCCTGGTCAAAACTGAGTCAACTGAGGTATTTTGAGTGAGCAAGCATGCCGACGCTTTGAGAGCGGTGAAGAGAAGGAAAAACTGCCATCTACTGCTAGTGTGTGCTTATGTTAAAGGTGAGAGTAGGACGAAAGGCGAGTGGAAGGAAAAGAGAGTGACAGAGGTTGAAACAGCATTGATCACTTACCTCTACTCTGCACCACCGGACACCGGGTCCGAACTTGCTAGCATCTACACGACTAGTAGGAGATACCGGAGACCCTGTGGGACTTCAAGTCGCAGGGGCCCTGCAGTGCTGATACATAACCGGGGTCAGGAAGAACAGGAGTCTGGTCAGCGCAACCATTAGAGACTGAGTTCTATCCACGAGAAGGCTCCACCACAAAGTCAGCCGGGCGTATATGAGAAGACAGAGTTAGACTTCGTTTTATACAGGTCAGAAACTCACACACATACAGAAGTACGGAGGCCCTACACCTACTCAGTGGGATTACTGGAAGTGCATCCTCCACCCTGACAGCTTCCCGGGACGTGCCTGCAACTATACCATCAGTAAAGGTACAGAAAGAGACTTTCTTGTGGGTGTCTGCCTTATTGATCCTGCACCCCTACACCGCCATATACCCTGAGGGATCCAGTCTTACCTGTGGAAGACTTAACACCTTGCTGCCCAGTAACAACCCCTCAGAGGATCTATCCTGCAGCGCTGGTCACCCTGACCAGGTACCACAGGTGGCGTCACGAACAAACTGTACATACTTTATTCCCCTGTAAATATTCCCCTTTTAGTGAGCGCCCAGGGCCACGGACCGAGCTGCAGCTACCCGTGACATCCCCCATTGAAGTGAACGGGCTCGGTGCCGAGTACCCCACGGCCCTGGCGGGCGACTCATCTGCAGCCAAGTCTGTCTTGACCATCAGGAGCTCCAGTGAATACCGTGTAGCTGCTTATGTACGCCCTTTCCTGGGCAGGCCCGGCCCTGTGGCAAAGTGGGTCCTCAAATCCACATGCACCACGGTAGGGTGTAACATATAACATGGGTTTTCCAAGCCTATAACATTTAAAAAAAATTTTTTTATCTAAAATAGAAAAAGAATAATACTTCCTGCTGCCCACCTGTCACAGTTCTTCCAACTCCAGCAATGTTGCGTAAATATGGCGTGACCACTGCAGCTAGTCACTGGCTGCAGTGGTGACCAGTGATTATCTGTAATAGTCACATCTGTGTTGAAACTTCATTTCTGCAGATCAGAGTCACAGGACTCTGTTGAATGGGAGCAGCGGGTAAGTTGTGTATTACTCAATTTTGTAGCATTCTAAGCTTTTGGTAAAAAACAATCAAGTGTCTAGACAATCTCTTTAAAGATTTCCCTTCCTAACTTCCATTACTAATGCATGATAAATCTCTTTGCTCCTGTGATATTCCTTTCCCAAAATTTGCCCATACCTCCCCCATTTATTCTATAGATGTTATATTTCTCTTAATGAACAACTTGCAAAAAAAAGTAAATTTTACCGCTACAGTATGTTGTACAGGACTCTAAATTATTTCTGTATTTCTAACATAAATATAAAAAATGAGTTATTTTTCTCTGTGCTTCCTGTCTACGAGTAATTTCTTTAGCATTTTTTATATGAACTTCTTACAGTTGTCCTCAGTTGTACTTTGTAATTATAAAAAGTTTCTCAGAGATTTCCTCTTGGGAATGATTTACTTAGAACATCGTATGAGCCATTTTAACCAACGGCAAATGAAGGCTCCCCTTTAGTAGATGACAGGCTTACAGAGTGTCTTGTGAATGCCTTCTGGTTCAAGAAGAAGATGGACATTATTACTGGACGCAGTTGACTCTGCCGCTCATCTAGTGGTCAGAAACCTATCTCCAGCTGACGTAAGCGAGTATTAAATATGACACTCTGTGTGTCTGTTTTATCAGCACATATTTACTTTGGAGAGACATTGAAAAATCTTAGTATCCCATTGAGTATTTTTTTTTATATACTTACGAGTTCAAGCCAATGGCACAAGGCCATTTCTGAAGGCTGAGACCTCGAGCTTTCCATTTAGCCACCTCTGAATTTATTAGCTTGGGATGTCCACAATTGTAATTGTAAACAAGATGAGTTATTGCAGCAAGTTCAAAGGCGAGAAGTGATCCCCCACCTTGCTCATGTGTGGCCAAGAGAAGGTTTATTTTGACGTAGCCTTGTTTGCTTGTATGCTTTCAGCTAGGTAAACTTTGAATTTGGTTTACATGTCTTCAAGCAGAGCTGAATCTATGAGCTAGTGCTAAATAGGATGACTTGTCACCAACAAAACCGCCTTCAGGATTTGCAGCAATTTGTACAAATGTGCTATGTTTCTATTGCTAGGCTTCCGTACAGGTATAGAAAATATAATTTATTAAAAGTGCCTTTATTCCATGCTGCTGTAGGGTAGACGGGGGGTTTAGAAAACCTATCATCAGGTACCATTGAGGAAGGTGAATTTTAAATTAATAGGGAGCAGGGGTCCCCTCTAACCAATGTGTAGGACAAATATATTGTTTCAGTGCAAAAAGCATCATCGCCCTGGAGGACCCAGTATAGCCATTCATTAAAAGGACAGCACAGGTCCTTCTACTGTGTACAGACTGTTCCTGGGTAGAACAGATCAGCTTCTATGGTGCTGTGCTGTATCGGATCCATTTACTGTTTATATCCGGCTGCTGGATGCTGGGTGTGTCATGTGTTTGACTCGCACCAATGTAAGGGCTCATGGAGATGACCGTAGTTTCGGTCCCAGTGTGATCTATCAAAATATTGGATCACACTCGGACCAAAGTTATCCAATGAGGCAGTGCACATATCTGATCTGATTTTTCTCCTTAGACTGAGTGGTCTAAGGAAAAAAGATCGCCGCATGCACAATTTGCCTCCGATATCCAGATGGCACTCACCCATTCATGTCTATAGGTCCTAAGAAAACATTGGACCACACTGGGATGACATCCAAGTACGGTCCGATTTTCACGGACCGACTGAATGGAGAAAATGAAAAAACTTTTTTCTTTTTTTAACTCTACACATCGAGAAAATCGGATCCCACTCTGATCAAACTCTATTCAGTCTGATGAAAGCATGAGTAGCATAATTGGACTGATTTTCTTGGATGGAGAAAATATAGTCTTGTGACCCTACCCTAAGGATACGTTATCAATATTTTTAGCCTGAAAAACTGATAATAGGAACAGTGAAAAGCATTGTTTTCCCTATGGATGCCCTACAGAGAACACCGGCTTCTGGGCTCCATCACGTTAAAGATCATTGCTGTTGTCCTAACCCAGGGACACCTTTAGAATTGAGGAATCCTTCTAACAAAAAAAGGGACTGGCCAGTCTAGATAGCTTTTAAAAATTATATGCTGAGATACTTTTTTTCTATATGGTTGATGTAAAGTGAATAATCCACCATAAAGATCTACGCAATTTTAGTCTAACCAGTTATTAGTTAGTTAGACATGCAACTGTGGTCAACATTATTAGCACCAGTGAAAATTAAGTACATTGTAAAAGATATCTGGAGGTATTATATTTTAGTAACACTGTTTGAATAGATATATTTTGAGTCAGAAAAGCACAAGTCACAAAAATAAGATAAAAACTTGACCAGAGACAAAAATGCAATAGGAAAATCACGAGAGCTGTCTGAGCATACCAGATATGATATCACCTACCACAAGCAGGCCACAGGGTTCAAGACTAGCTTCAACGACCTTGACATCCCTACACCAAATGTTCCAACTGTAGTCAAGAAATTTGCTACCTATGAATCGGTCAAGAACCTTCCAGGACATGATGGAAAGAGGAAAATTGATAAGAGAATCCTTCAAAGATTGGTTAAAAATGCAGCAAAGCGTCTATGTAAGAAATCCAAAGAATATCATCCTGAACTGGAGACATCAAGAATGAAGATTTCAACTTGGACTCGCGCTGAATAAAATAGAGACCTATGGAAAAAAGGGTCAAGGAGGACCCCACTAATCAAGGAAAAGCTTAAAAAAGAGTGAATGAACTTTGCCAAAAGACATAGACAAACCACAATCCTCCCGCGAAAATGTGCTATGAACTGATGAAACCAAATTACAACTCTTTGGCAATACATACCGGCGTTATGTTTATAGGTGAATAAATGAAGCCTACTAAATGCAGAAAAGTGCACTGTGACTAAAGTGTGACCACTGTTATCTGTGCCTACAAAATCTAAATAATAATCTTTAACATCTGAATTCTCTGGTTGCTTTTTCTTCTTTTTCTTGTTTTTTTTCCAGGTCAGATACATTGGAACTATTTGATTAGGTTTTATTAATGGCTGTAAATGGTAATCTCCCCGCAATAAAGTATTTTTAGTCCTGGATCACGTTGGGACAATAAAATTGTTATAGCTCAGTGCATTACGTGACACAAAATCATAAACACAAGGGAGTTTTTGGTAGAATTTAGTACGTTCATAAGGGCAGAATATATAGTATCTGTGCAATTGTGGATGTCAGTAATTGGTGGGAAACATGCCTATATGTTGTTTACGTTTGTCTACAATATCTCATGTCACCTCCCCAAGATTTCCCACCCTTGACCTGAGTGAAGTAAATGTTTCTCTCAGTATTAGAAGCAAAAATACATAATTTAGTTCTCAAATAAAGCTGGAGGGGAAATGCTGTGGTATCACAATGACATAACGAGACCTCAGTGCCAGATCTCGAATACTGTACACTAGGAAGAGGATTGTGGCAGCCACATGACTTATCTCGTGGCTTGTGGTGAGGTCACTGTCATGTGTATCTGAGTAAGCAAGTCTAGGTAGTGTGAATTATATGTGGTAAATGGGTTGTCCAGGATTAGAAAATAGGGTTCTAGAAAAGAAAATCCTGGTTTTGTTTTTTACAAAACAATGCTACGCTTGTCCATGGGTCTAGGGGTCTCAAAAGGAACCTGTCATGTCCTTGTTAGCATGTAAACTGTCCCCCGTGCATTGTTAGTGATGCAATGTGCATCACTAACATGTTTTTTTTTTTCCTTAAAAATTGCGGTCTAATCATATGCAAACAGCACATTACATAGTTAGATCGTACCGGCTCATTTAGTCATAGGGGTGTGCTTTAATTCAGCCACGGTTGTTGCCACCCATGCAGTTTGAATGATGTTCCCGAATCCCAGGGTTGGGCCAATGTCACTCAAATCCGCTTTGAAAAATCCAGTGCTTGCGCAGTATTTTGTGGAGATGCACATGCGCTGTGATTAGCGGCTCCCTGTGTGTAGTACCCAGCTTCAATTACTGTGTGCGGCCGAAGCCGCCTGTCACGGAGCAAGCGCAGAGAGCTGCTCTTCATGGCGCATGCGCGGCTATTCAATACTGCGCAAGCGCTGGATTTTTCTAAGCGGATTTGAGTGAATTCGGCGCATGAGGTTATGGCGTGGCCAGCCAAATTTAATCCGATAGAACACTTGTGGAGTGACATTAAAAATTTCTGAGGCACAGCCAACAAATGACAAAATTGTGGTATGTAGTCCAAGCATCCTGGGCTGGAATAACAGGTGTCAGGTGCCAGACGTTGGTTGGCTCTATGCAACATAGAAAAATCTGTGGGTATATAACTAAAGATTAGGTTAGTGATTCACAGGAATGCTAAATCCACAAAAAAATAGTACATGTTGTGAGTTTGTACATACAATATGAGCCTCCACACAGCCCTGTACACAGAGTATGAATCCACACACAGCCCCTACATACAATATGAGTAACACCACCACTCCTACATACAGTATAAGAGCCACATAGCTCTCTATATACAGTATGAGCCCCATATAGCTACCTAGATACAGTATGAGCATGACATAACTCCCTATATATTGTATAAGCCCCACATAGCTTCCTATATGCAGTATGAACCTCCATATAACCCCTA
>JARQOD010000003.1:551937058-551994873 GCA_033576555.1 Oophaga sylvatica
GGCGCTATATAAGAGTAATAAACAAATAATAATATGGTATACAGAATGGTAGCACACAAGAACAGGTAATAATTATACCATTGGAATACAAAGTACGGGCAAGACAATGACATCCATTTACAAGAATTGCATACAGTATGGCAATTGTTAAACGTCTCTATAAATCTATATATACTTGTTGGGTGGCTATGTGTGTTTGGGTTCTCCTATGTCCCCCCCACTCAAGTCTCATCATTGGGAGTTAAAGGGTCGTAAGATGTTGGCATATATCATTCTCACATTAGGTTTCACAAACGCCACAAAAAAAAAATCCACATTAAAGCACAAAAGAAACGCCTGTTCTGTTTCGCTACTGAAAGGCCGCACTTGAAAGGCATTATTTGGTCACTAGGGGATTTTCAGTAACGTGATTTTTTCTGTTCTTTCTAATTACTTTCAAATGAGCTTTCTCATTCAAGTGTTGAAAAGCACACGTATCCTCTCATATATCCAATGTTACCGCTTGTCAATAGACGAGATCAAATTCTCCTGTCCAAACCCCATAAAGCTTCCCGATGCGATAACAAAGCTTGACGTCACTTTGAAGCAAGTTCATTGCCCAAAAAATAGTGCAAGAAGCTGAAGAACAAAGGTCAGGAAGCTGCTATTTATGGCCTAATTAAGTTTGCCTTTCACCCCAGGCCCTCCCATGGCTTCTGAGGAGATGAGAAGGTTCAAGGGTAAATATGTCTTATTTTATCCAGGTTCCTAAGACGTCAAAGGGAAAACTCCACTATAAATATTCTCACTTGCTGCTACAACAACAGTACCGCTACCCAGGGTGTAAATGGCTTCTCTGGCACCAGCCGTGGAAAGCAAAGACACACCCATATGGTACAAAATTCAGTATTTTTTACTAGTGCAGTACTTTTACTACTGACATGAGAGATTTACCTAAGACATGAAATACGGCGTATAGAGTGTGTGTGTGTGTGTGTGTGTGGTGCGACGGTGGTCCACCTGTGGTACCGCACATTAGGTTGCTACCAGCAACAGTTTCCATATTGAGACACCCATCACTTGAGTGTCCCAATATGGCAGTCGGTGAACTTCCTCCGCTTGGAATTCTGGGATATGGTGACATCTGGACAGAACAGGAAATGAAAACATTACAAGGCAATTATATAAATAAATGGCTCTGTTGGGGGTTCTGTCCAAATCTTATTTGCAGGGCATCAAAAAGACACTCCTGGTACCAAACATAATGTGAACACAGCGTTAGGTCAGTATGTCAGTGGTCATCCAGTCTGGAGCTTACATGTGGAGACATGTGTTTTAGACTGGTTGCTAGGGAGACACAACCTAACAACCAGTGTCTTTTATAAGGTTTTCAAGCAGCAGGTCCCTGGTACCAAGTCTATCTCATAATACTTAAAGGGTTTGTCCAGTGAAATCAAGTAATCATCTCTCCTTATAATAGGTAATACCGTAACTTACTAATCAGAGGGAAGGGGGACGACCATTGGGACCCGCACCGAATGGGAGATCGGGACATTTTTATTCACAACAGGGAAGGTTTATCATCATTAGGAAATGGCACAGCAGGTAGACGCCCGAACGCCGCTCCAATAATTTCCTATGGGGCTGCCAAAAAAAGCTGAGCACAGGGCTTGGCTGATTAAAGGGAATAATTAGAGCGGTGGTCGAGCATGTGCACTGCACACTTTAAAGCATGACTCCAGCGTTTTGTTTTTCAGCATTGGAGTGGTGTTACTAATCTAAGGTCCCTGACTCTAACAATATACTTACTGTCTTCACCTTTTATTGGCACCGCTCCAGTCCCACGGTGCCATCTTTTGGCCATAACTTCGACTGACTGAAACTCAGAGGTAACGTCACAAGTTTTCAATGTAAGCCTATGAGATCCTGGACGAGGCTCCTGTAGACTTACATTGGAAAATGACTTCCGGCTCCTTCTATCAAACACTGGAGCGATCCAGCAGGTCAAAACCTTCTAAAGACAGACCGGATCAGAGCTGATGGTGAGGTGAGGACGGAGGCAGGTAAGTACAAGACTAGGGTCAGTGACCTTAAATTAGAAAGACCACTCCAGCGCTGCAATAAAAACACGCTTGTGTGCTGCTTTAATGGTTGCAGATCCCTGTGCTTCAACCACCCACTGTTCAACAAATTATTACCGGACAACCCCTTTAAGTCTTCTATTTATGATGAAAAAATGAACTTTCATTCATCACTAAAAGCAACTTTTGCTGGCTTCTTCAGACTCAGTAATATTCAACCTCTTTATGACAGGCATCTTGAGTACATAGATGAGCACCCTTTGGCTGTGATGACCTGCTGCATCACCAGACACCACCTTCTGCCAAAGTTTCTGAGGAATCGTAGCCCAAGCCACATGGGCAATGGCCCCCAGTTCACTAATATTCTGGGGTTGTCAAGAAAATGGTCTACAACATTAAGAAAAAAATATCACTGCTTTGCATCAACATGGACGAGGCCACAAAGATGGAAACGTCATTAAATGTTACTAGAGATAGAGTTGGAAACGTGAATCACCATTTCAAAGTTTGGCCAGGGGCAGACGGACGTAGATTCTCCCATCCAAGAGAATCGGGGCGATTATGCTAATAGCACTCTGATGAGAGTTTGATCAGAGTGTGATCCAATTCTCTTGGATGAGGAAAAGATGGAGAAAAAATGTCTCCATCTTCTCTGTTGTGTAAGTGTGCGGAAATGTTCTACTTTTCCCACACGTTCATTGACTTGCTTGGCGGAGTGCGATCCAAATATGGACTCAAACCCGGGTATGCAGCAATCTTCAGACATATGGAATATCCTTGGTCCGAGCGTAATCCAATGTTTGGTCAGATTGCACTCGGACAGCAGATACGACCTTCTGCCACCCCCCTTGAAGGAACACTGGACTACCTAAACGTGGCAGCAAAATGAACCCGTCACCGGCTACCATCAACTGTAACTAAAACTCATTTCTGTACAGTACATATCGCTTTGTACCATTAAAACATTAACATAATGGACATCTGTCTTGCAACTTTGGATAATAAATCTCTCCCAACACATGAAAATTATTATAAAGTACATGTCCTCAATTCCTACAGAAATTATAAGATAAGACTCATCAAAATACTTGGGAACGATATCCAAGTCAACAATAATGAGAGAAACATCTGAGGGTCTTCCTACTCCAAGAACACAGCGGTCCTATGGAGTAACACAGCTGTATCATTGAATACCACGTATCACTGCACAGCTGGAACTATGAGTTCACTCATATACTATTACCAGATACATTGCTTTAATCTCTATTTCTTCATGTTAATATCTCTACCTCTGTGTCATCCCTTTGAAATGCTTTACTGTAAATATTAATGGGTACATGAATTATTATAATTATGTTATTATTAGGCAGCTTTTACAGTTCTACTCCTCAAAAAAGCTGATAATGCAACTTTGAAAGCAGTTAAAAAGGGAGATTCCAGCTTCGGAAAACCCTCTCCCTAGGTCTTTATTGAAAAAAGCAAACTTAGTTCTACTCACCTTCCCCTGGTCCGGCACAGAGTCTCCTGGTGTTCGTAATAGTCTGCAGCACTGACATCACGGCAACAGCGCTGAAGCCAATAACTAAGTTCAGCGGCTCTGCCCACCTTGACGGCACAAGCCGCTGAGTTCACTGATAGGCTGCAGAACTGCCAACGTGAAGTCAGTGTGACAGACATTAACAAACACAGGGAGCAGCAATTGACCCATGGATGGACCCAGAGAGGGTGAGCAGAGCTCATATTTTTACACTGTGTTCCAAATTATTATGCAAATAATATTATCTCAGATTTTCCCAAATTACCTATATGAATTTCAGTCATTGTACTTTTCCAGTCAAATAACTATTAGAGTACAATTGAAAGGTTTTTGTATAAACTGCCTATGATAACAGTATATTTTTAAAAAAATAAAACACTCAAACTGCACTCAAAATGCATGTTCCAAATTATTATGCACAGCAGAGTTTTCAACCTTTTCATTTTAATAAAGAACAAAAAATGGTCATTTTTGAAATTATAAGCATTAGCAGGTTATTACAAACTGAAATCAAACAGTTTTCAACTCAAAACTTTATTCTGGGTGATGTTACATTTGCACATAGGACCCTTGTTCGAAAGGAGCTTCTGAACTCTCTCGTCCATTGAATTTGTCAGGTTTTGGATGGTTTCTGCTTCAATTGTTTTGCATGAGGACAGAATACCCTCCCAGAGCTGTTGCTTAGATGTGAACTGCCTCCCGCCATCATAGACACTCCTTTTGATGATGCTCGAGGTTGTCAATGGGGTTGAGGTCAGGGGAGCATGGGGGCCACACCATAAGTTTGTACCCTTTTATGCCCATAGCAGCCAGAGATGCAGATGTGTTAAGTGCAGCATAAGACGGTGCATTATCATGCATGAAAATGATCTTGCTGCGGAATGCACGGTTCTTCTTCTTGAACCATGGCAGGAAGTGCTGTTTGAGTAACTCAACATACACTATGGAGTTCATCTTTACCCCTTCAAGGATCCTAAAGGGGCTGACAATCTCTCTCCCCATGATTCCAGCCCAAAACATTACTCCACTTCCTCCTTGTTGGCGCTGTAGCCGTGTTTGCATGGGGTGTCCATCAACCAGCCATCCTCCACTCCATCCATCTGGACCATCGAGCGTTGCACGGCACTCATCGGTGAACAAAACAGTTTTGAAGTCAGTCTTCATGTATTGTTTGGCCCACTGGAGCCGGTTCTGCTTGTGTGCAGTGGATAGAGGAGGTCGACAGGATGGCTTACGCCCAGCTGCAAATCCTCTGAAGGACCCTGCATCTTGTTGTTCGGGGGACGTTGGAGGCACCAGCAGCTTCAAAAACTTGTCTCCTGCTATGACAAGGCTTTTTTGCTGCTGCTCTTTTAACCTGACGTAATTGCCTGTAGGAAAGAGTCCTCAATTTTCCCTTATCAGCACGCCCACGTGTGTACTGTGAATCAGCTACATACTTCTTGATTGTGCGATGATCACGATGAAGTGTCTTGGCAATGTTGATTGTAGTCATGCCTTGACCTACAGTCATGGCCAAAAGTTTTGAGAATGACACAAATATTAATTTTTACAAAGTCTACTGCTTCACTTTTTCTAATGGCAATTTGCATATACTCCAGAACGTTATAAAGAGTGATCAGCTTAACAGCAATTACTTGCAAAGTCAATATTTGGCTACAAAATGAACTTTATCCCCCAAAACACATTTCAACATCATTGCAGCCCTGCCTTAAAAGGACCAGCTAACCTCTTTTCAGTGATTGCTCCATTAACACAGGTGTGGGTGTTGATGAGGACATGGCTGGAGATCAATCTGTCATGATTAAGTAAGAATGACACCACTTGACACTTTAAAAGGAGGCTGGTGCTTGGCATCATTGTTTCTCTTTTGTTAACCATGGTTATCTCTAAAGAAACACGTGCAGTCATCATTGCAATGCACAAAAATGGCCTAACAGGGAAGAGTATCACAGCTAGAAAAATTGCACCTCAGTCAACAATCTATCGCATCATCAAGAACTTCAAGGAGAGAGGTTCCATTGTTGCCAAAAAGGCTCCAGGGCGCCCAAGAAAGACCAGCAAGCGCCAGGACCGTCTCTTAAAAGTGTTTCAGCTGCGGGATCGGGCTACCAGCAGTGCAGAGCTTGCTCAGGAATGGCAGCAGGCAGGTGTGAGTGCATCTGCACGCACTGTGAGGCGGAGACTCTTGGAGCAAGGCCTGGTCTCAAGGAGGGCAGCAAAGAAGCAACTTCTCTCCAGAAAAAACATCATGGACAGACTGATATTCTGCAAAAGGTACAGGAGAACAGTTAGGTCAGAGACCAGAGAAACGACAACAGATCCAAATATATATAAAAAATTACAATTTATTGATTAATTAACATATAAAATGTGAAACAGGTGAACTGAACGGTAACAAAATAGTGGGGTATGATGTCTAACATGGACATCTACCAATAATTACTTCCACCTGGGTTTCCTGATAGAATTAAATTAATACTGGAGGGCACAACAGACCTTGAACAAATATATATATATATATATATATATATGTAATGGATATATTTATTTATTACAGCAAGGATCTTACATGGTAATTGGCATAAAACAAAATGCAAGTGCATATAATAAAATATGAGCTGCCATAGGTATTGAAAAGATGGACATGGACACTATTGTGTCTATTGAAAAAAGAATAACCACCGCTCAATTCATAATTTTACCTAATGCTGAAAAAACACATTCAGAACAAATAGTAAATTGTGCCCATGCAATAACAGTGATTGCGTGCCCATAAGCTATCCATAAAATAAATGAAAAAGGACCATGCATAACTTGTGATGTTGGCAGATTTAGAACACTAAATGAGGAAACGTTTACCTCTAATAAGAAGTGGCCAGCACATAAACAGACCACAGGTTAAGTGGGGAAAAGATCATGCATAGTCAATCATACTGGCTAACACGTACGGTGACTGAGGAAACGTTACCTCCAATATGGAATAGCGGCACTGGCAGGGAGACCCAGGTGAGAGTAACGTGGGGCACGTTATGGATAGCTTATGGGCACGCAATCACTGTTATTGCATGGGCACAATTTACTATTTGTTCTGAATGTGTTTTTTCAGCATTAGGTAAAATTATGAATTGAGCGGTGGTTATTCTTTTTTCAATAGACACAATAGTGTCCATGTCCATCTTTTCAATACCTATGGCAGCTCATATTTTATTATATGCACTTGCATTTTGTTTTATGCCAATTACCATGTAAGATCCTTGCTGTAATAAATAAATATATCCATTACATATATATATATATATTTGTTCAAGGTCTGTTGTGCCCTCCAGTATTAATTTAATTCTATCAGGAAACCCAGGTGGAAGTAATTATTGGTAGATGTCCATGTTAGACATCATACCCCACTATTTTGTTACCGTTCAGTTCACCTGTTTCACATTTTATATGTTAATTAATCAATAAATTGTAATTTTTTATAAATATTTGGATCTGTTGTCGTTTCTCTGGTCTCTGACCTAACTGTTCTCATATTTATCTTAGCGATAGATCCGGTATCTCCTTAATAGCAGCACCTATGTCCATTCACATATATGTATTACCATGGTTACGCTGCTTATAGTGTTGTGTCATATTTTTTCATTTGCAAAAGGTACAGGCAGTGGACTGCTGAGGACTGGGGTAAAGTTATTTTCTCTGATGAATCCCCTTTTCGATTGTTTGGGACATCAGGAAAACGCCTCATTTGGAGAAGACAAGGTGAGCGCTACCACCAGTCTTGTCTCATGCCAACTGTTAAGCATCCTGAAACCATTCATGTGTGGGGTTGCTTCTCAGCCAAGGGAATCGGCCTCTCACAGTCTTGCCTAAAAACACAGCCATGAATAAAGAATGGTACCAGAATGTCCTCCAAGAGCAACTTCTCCCAACCCTCCAAGAGCAGTTTGGTGATCAACAATGCCTTTTCCAGCATGATGGAGCACCTTGCCATAAAGCAAAGGTGATAACTAAATGGCTCAGGGAACAAAACATAGAGATTTTGGGTCCATGGCCTGGAAACTCCCCAGATCTTAATCCCATTGAGAACTTGTGGTCAATCATCAAGAGACGGGAGGACAAACAAAAACCTAAAAATTCTGACAAAATGAAAGCATTGATTGTGCAAGAATGGACTGCTATCAGTCAGGATTTGGTCCAGAAGTTGATTGAGAGCATGCCAGGGAGAATTGCAGAGGTCCTGAAGAAGAAGGGTCAACACTGCAAATATTGACTTGCTGCATTAACTCATTCTAACTGTCAATATAAGCTTTTGTTACTCATATGTTTGCAATTATTATATTTCTGTCTGTGATAAAAACATCTGTCAAACACACATAAAAACCAGAGGGCAGCAGATCATGTGAAAATATAATATTTGTGTCAGGGGCGGAACTATAGTGGAAGCAGGGGAAGCAGCTGCCACAGGGCCCGGGCTAGAAGGGGGCCCGTCCCTGCTGCAGCTGCCCTGTGATTTAGGAGCAAAAAGGGGGGCCCGAGCACGCTGGCAAATGGATCCGCGCTCGGGCCCCTCCCAACATTTTGTTCAGGCTTCTGACTCTGAACGCTGATGCATAACAACACTGTGTTGTTTTAAAGAGACACTACAGTGTTGTAAATGCAGACAGCGAACAGAAATGAGCACTGTAGCTTTAAGCTGCGGCCCAGTGCATTATGGTCCGTCTGTCACAGATTGTGTGCATGTGGGGGCGGACAGCAGACGGCCAGGCAGACCACATGAAGCAGCAGGCTGACTGGACAAGCAGGTGGAAGCCCGGGCGAGCAGGGTGAGTACCGTGAGTCTCTCAACAGTGAGAAGAGGCTTGGCTGCTCAATGGTGACTGGGAGGGCAGGTGCAGGCAGGATCTAACAGGGCCCACATTCAACAGGGCCCAGGCCCCAGGCTGCAGTACAGGGGGCCCACATTCAACACAGGGCCCAGGTAGCAAGGGGCCCGCATTCCAACAGGGCCTCGGGCTCCTGGGCCCTGTTTGACGCAAGCCTCAAGTCACCACTAACCTCCCCCTGGGCCCTGTTGGGCACGGGACCTCAGTCACCAGTAGCCTCCCCCTGGCCCAGTAACAGCCTCATGGTTGCTACAAGTGACGAGTGACACCCTGATCTCTGCTACATGTGACAAGTAACAACCTCAGCTCTGCTACATGTAACAAGTAACAACCTCAGCTCTGCTACATATGACAAGTAACAACCTCAACTCTGCTACTTGTGACAAGTAGCAACCTCAGCTCTGCTATTTGTGACAAGTAACAACCTCAGCTCTGCTTATGTGACAAGTAACAACCTCAGCTCTGCTACATATGACAAGTAACAACCTCAACTCTGCTACTTGTGACAAGTAGCAACCTCAGCTCTGCTATTTGTGACAAGTAACAACCTCAGCTCTGCTTATGTGACAAGTAACAACCTCAGCTCTGCTCATGTGACAAGTAGCAACCTCAGCTCTGCTACATGTGACAAGTAACCTCAGCTCTGCTACATGTGACAAGTAACAACCTCATCTCTGCTACATTTGACAAGTAACAACCTCAGCTCTGCTACATGTGACAAGTAACAACCTCAGCTCTGCTACATGTGACAAGTAACAACCTCAGCTCTGCTACATGTGACAAATAGCAACCTCAGCTCTGCTACATGCGAGGAGTGACAGCCTCATCTCTGCTACATGTGCGGAGTGACAGCCTCAGCTTTGCTATACAAGTAGCAGAGCTGAGGCTGTCACTCCTCACATGTTGCAGAGATGAGGCTGTCACTCCTTACATGTAGCAGAGCTGAGGCTGTCACTCCTCGAATGTAGCAGAGCTGAGGCTGTCCCTACTCACATGTAGCAGAGCTGAGGCTGTTCCTCCTCACATGTAGCAGAGCTGAGGCTGTCACTCCTCACATGTAGCAGAACTGAGTCTGTCACTCCTCACATGTAGCAGAGCTGAGGCTGTCACTCCTCACATGTAGCAGAGCTGAGGCTGTCACTCCTCACATGTGTAATTGGTGAGGGCGTGGTGCAGAAGTACGGTATACAGAACAATCTTAGATTATTCTGTATACCGGACTGTTGTTCTACTGAATAAATCATCCGTTTTGAAAGCAATTTGCAGGCTGGATTACAAGTTTCTTCACATATTTACTCTGGAGAAAGCCTACCTTCGTCACTACCTCAGTTGCTTCCTGGGAGTTGGTTCTTTTCTGTTATTTCACTATCATTACTCCAAAAACCTCTAATTTTGGATAAAAAGGTATCTTTCTTAACACAACTTGGGTAGACCGGGATTGGCAACGCGCGCGAGGGGGGGGGCCCCATTGTGAAGTTTGCTGTGGGGCCCTGCCGTTCCTAGTTACGCCCCTGATTTGTGTCATTCTCAAAACTTTTGGCCATGACTGTAAACACTCCACAATTTGTTGCTTCTCAGCAGCCAACACATCCTTTTTCTTTCCCATTTTGGCAGAAAATGTAGGCTGCTTAATAATGTGGGACAGCCTTCTTAAGTAGTCTTGCCTTTCATTGGACACACCTGCCAAACTAATTAGCACAGGTGTCTGCAATTGCTTACAGTGATATAAAGAGCCCTGACACACATCACCATCAATGAGTTTAACTGACAAACAAAAAAATTCTTACCTTATCACTCCTAAACAATTTTTGCATAATAATTTGGAACACAGTGTATTATTATTTTTTTTTGCTGTTTTTAAATAATGCAGCTGGGAGACAGAGGTTTTCTGAAACAGTAAAACACCTTTAAAATACAAACCCCCAATCCTCGCTCTCTGAGTGATAAAGTTTCAAACAATTGAGTTCTGAGGTTCAGTCTGCAGGGTCCTGCCGCACCTGTACCTGCATTATTACACACCATCGCCACCGATGTTTTTTTTTTTCCAATCTCTTTTATTAACAGATTTAAAAACAACCTACGTTGGTTCTATTGTCAAATGAATCCCACTGACTTCAATGAAGTCCATTAGGGTTCTGATTAGTGATGAGCGAGCGTTCTTGGATAAGGTGTTATCCGAGCATGCTCGAGTGCTAATAGAGCATCTTTGGCGTACTCTAATAATATGCTTGGGTTCGCACGACTGCATGTCTCGCGGCTGTTTAATTTTTAAATTATAAGTTGAAAACATTTTCTTTTTTGCCTAAATTACAAAGGAAATGTGTCATCTAGAACTTTAGGCCTTTAAGAGATAATTTCATCTTCAATTTGTTTAACTGTTCACAATAACAGTCATTTTGACTAGGGGTGCCCAAACTTTTACATGCTGCTGTACTTGGCGCACAAATTGGACAATTGGTACCTAATGAGGTGTACCGTGATGACGGGAACCCTTACCTTTTCTATCAGATATGCCTCTGTTAAGCCAGGGACCTACAAATTTAAAAGGCGGGTAGGATCAAGCGCTAATTAAAAAGATCCATTGGCCCCATTCAGATGTCCATGAATCACGGACATGTTCGACCCCTGATTTTCATGGCTAGAATAGATACCCATTAATGTATATGGCGCCATTCACATTACAGTGGGGTTTTTTTAACCATGTGTAAGCAAAAAAAATTACCGAGACATGTCCGTTTTTGATTGTCATCGCGGATATATCTGTACAGGTCTATGAGTCTTGTAAACATTCAAGGGCGGTACACGGATGTCATCAGTGTACAATCCATGTGCTGCCTGTGAGTAATAATGTAATGTCATTTATTTATTTATTTCATGTGTGAAAATCACTTATGGTAAAAACTGAACAAACACTGATGAAACTCAAACCATTTTATTATGCATTTAAAAAAATCAAGAACGAGGTTTAAGGCTAAGTGCACACGTTCAGGATTATATGCGTTTTTTTCGCGGCAAAAAACGCGTAAAAAACGCATGAATTAAGCATCTTATCATTTAGAATGAATTCTGCAATTTTTGTGCACATGGTGCGTTTTTTTCCGCGTGTCTGCAATTAAGGTACTTTTAATTACCAATGGATCCTACCTTCCCTTTAAATTTGTAGGCTCTAGGCCCGGGAGAGGCATGTCTGATAATGGTAGGAGCAGGGGCATACCTTGAAGCTCATGGGCCCCAACGCAAAAGCTCGAACAGGGCTCACAATTATTGCAATATTTAATCGTATTGGTCTTTTCATATAGGCCAAAGGTTTTTTTGGGCCATCTAGGCTCCAGGGCTCGGTGTGATAGCAACACCAGCACCTATTGGAGTTACGCCCCTGGGTAGGAGCAATTGCTTCATTTCTAGGCTAGCAGCCGCCGTGTGTTGGGTGACAGCTGAAGGGACCACTGTTTTGTACCTAGTGTTGCGTCTCCTTCACTCTAAGTGTTGGCCGGATTCCAGAGGTTGGATTCATACTGATTAAACTATAATGACACATGGCATGAAGCCATCTTTGCTTGTGGTGGGAATAATCCTTTTCAGTTTAGGTTGACTGTTTTCTATGTTATGCTCTGCATCTATATAAAAAAAGAGACAATTCATTACACAATTTCGAAACCAAATGTTTCCTTGGAAAAAAATGAAAACCCCTTTAAAATTTGAAGCAAACCTACAGGAGCTACAAAAGCGCCCTCGAGGAAAAAGAAAAAAACTCAACAACCTAGCAATAATATACATGTAAAATGAAAGTACAAAAACATTTTTGCTGACTGTTTACTTACCCTGCCCATTACCCTAAAGGCACCTATTTTAAAAGTATCAGATTCTACAAGCCAAGAAACATCACAAAGGAACCTTCTTCACCAACACAGTTTGGCAGCTCTCGCCGCCTCCACATTTAAATGGCACATCTGCTAAATGCCAGATGCCTGAAAGCCCGTCTTTATCTTGTGTCCCTTACAGAACTCCCACTCCTCTTGACCTCACTGCCGGGAACACAGCAGCCTGATACAGACTGTTAACCTACGCCGCCGCTTCTCAAGAACAGGCCCAATTTATTTTGCCATTTCTCTCATTTCTCTCCATAAAATTGCAGAACACATGCACAGTGTATTAGGACAATGAGACAGGCAAAAGAAATCTTCATTTTCCCATGTTAACTCAATTTAATTGAAGAATTTAAAGGTTGGTGCCATAGACTGGAACAAAAAACTCTTCAAGATACAAGTCCTAGTTGTCCAATGGAAATATCCTCCTTCATTGATGACATTATTTAACTTGTTTTTAAAATATGAGCCAACTGAGTATAGGTGGGACCTTTCATTGGTCAGAGGTATAGGTGGGATTCTTCTTATTGTGGTTAACTAACAGGGAGACTTGGAGAAGACTGTGGTCTTCAGTCAGGGGTTGAAACACCTAGTCCTCCTAAAAATGTAAGAGCTTCATTCATCACTCTCCCCTTTTTTTGCGGTCTGGCTCAATTCACACTAAGATGAGGTATTATGAAACAACTCACACATGGCCATTTTTCCTTTTTGTGTGCCATGTTGAAGTAACAGTTTGGTGACCTGCAGGATTTTTCCCCAGGTGGCCCTGTGGTTTTGAATCTTGAGATCCTAACAACTGTGGACTTTTCCTTTTAGATTGGGTTAACTATGTAGCTATCTCACACATATCTTTGACAATCACGCAATATCAGGAGGAAATGAGGATGATGGTAGATTGCACAATTCCTTCTGATGAGGGCATATCTATAATTGGCTGGCCTGACAGATGAATGTTGTCTAAAATTGTCAATATTAGCAGGAAAGGCCGATCATCTAATGTGCATACCGTAGGACTATCGCCTGAATTATGCATGTTGATTTCAATGCCTGATCCTTTTCTCCCAGGGAAAATAATCCACCTCCAAAATAGTCTGACAGTAGCTTAAGGACCCTCACACACATAATACTAAAGTAGTCCAAACCCAAGGCAAGATCTTTTGGCAGCCTAATGTGTATGGGGGCCTCTCAACTCTTCCCCAGCCAGCTGATATCGGGCAAGAAGGATCACATCACATTGGGTTTCCAATGGCCCATCCTTTTGTTTTCTTGGACATAAGCCACTTCCTGAGCAGTCTGGCAGTGGCTCTTACTCAACCGAGCCAAAATTTTCTGCAAATGGAGCAGTCGGAGAAGATGGCGGTCTACTGAACTGTCATTTGTCTGACAGGTATCTAATATGCTTACATGCCACTGTTTGGTATTTCAATTTCAATGTATTTCAGGACTGACCAAGGTCATTTGTTAGGAATAAATGTTACAATATATGACTGTTAAAGATATTTGTCAGACAGCTACATACTATAACTCAAGCTAAAGGAAGACGTCTGGAGCACAAGAAAAAGACATACGGTAGCTCACATGAACATAATGTTTTAGGTGCATAAAATACTATTTTTCCCACACATTCATGGAGGAGTCAGAAACAACTAATGGAACGGATTTCATGGAGGAGTCAGAAACAACTAATGGAATGGATTTCAATTATTTTAAGTGGAGAACGTTATTCTTACTTCTGAATATCAATTAAATGAGACAAAGTATTGATAAATCAATCTACAGCTACTAAAAATGGTAGTCTTCATTAGTCAACGTCTTGTTATATTTCTGCTACTGAATGATGAGATGATGGAGGTAGGGAACTCTGATCTGCATTTAGTAAACTAATGGATGACCTCTTGCTTCTGGAGGGCAACCAATATCCGCTGAAGTCAGTGCAATGATTCAATGAGCAATTAGACAGTGGCTTAGATTAATAGTTATCAAATGAAGCCGTAGGCCCCTTAGTCAAGAGAACCCTAAAATGAGTTTGTCTCTCGTGATGTCCATGCTTAAAGGGAATCTGTCACCCCATTTTTGCCCTATGAGATAGGGCCACCGCCATTCTGGAATGCTGTAGATAAGCCCCCGATGTCACCTGAAAGTGAAGAAAAACAAGTTATATTATACTCACCCAGGGGTGTTCCGCCGTCCGGTCGGGTCCGATGGGCATCGCGGTCTGGTCCGGGACCTCCCATCTTGTAGTGAAGCCGGCCTCAGATCAGAGTACTACAGTCCGGACCTCTCTGACCTTTCCCGGCGCCTGCGCACTGCAGTACTCTACTCTGCCCTCACCAGGGCAGAGCAGTGCGCCTGCGCAGGAGCCGCGATGGAACGGAAAGAAGAGGCCGGCTTCGCTACAAGATGGGAGGCCCCAGACCGGACCGTGACGCCCATCGGACCCGACCGGATGGCGGAACGCCCCTGGGTGAGTATAATATAACTTGTTTTTCTTATCTTTCAGGTGACATCGGGGGTTTATCTACAGCATTCCAGAATGCTGTAGATAAGTCCCTGATGGCGGTGGTCCTATTTCATAAGGCAAAAATGGGGTGACAGATTCCCTTTAAAATGAGTTTTCAAACTCTTAAATAGATTTTTTAAAACTATAACATTTTTGATGCATCGTAAGATAGGCCTTTAATATTTGAAAGGTAGAAACCCAACCCGACGCCCCCACTCATCAACACAATGTGTGGGCTGTGAGACGGTGGTACCAGACACAACATATGCATGAATGAGCTACTGTGTCTACATAAACCGTACAAGGAGCTGCTTCGGAGTGTGCACATAGTGGATGGACTCCCACCAATCAAATATCAATGGCCTTTTCTAAGCTATAGTGCTGGGGAAGCTCTTTAAAGATATCCTTAATTTTGCAATACATTTCAATACTCTTAATTACTATGATTTGGTTAAATTTTCTGATTCTGGTTCAATGCACTTCAAAAGGGCTGGTCTAAACCGGACACAGAGAGCGCGCTGTCATTGTGCACAAGCCCAGCCCCTGAAACGAGCGCCACTGATGAGGGAGTGGGCAGGGGTTTCGGCAGTGACCACAGACTCTGCCCCCTAATGACGCTTGGTTTGAGTATCCTAGTATGCACTGGGATTCTCAAGGAAGTGGCATAAAAAAATAAGTGAAAAAAAAACACAGTTAATATAGTTAGGGAATTTTTAATTCAAGAATATTAGAAAATAGTTTTTATTATGGAATTAAATAGATGGGGATTTAGGAGGAAAATTACTTTGGACTTCGGGCTACCCCTTTAATTGAATAACATAATCATAGAATTTCTGGAATTAGAAGTGACAAGAATCCACGGAGCGCTAAATACTTTGTGTTACATAATACAAACGATCAATAATTACAAGCAAGAAACACATAAGGTATAGTAAAGAGGAGATGGGCAGTATTTCATTCAAGGATGGTCCCAGTATACGAGACAGGTCACGTTCCCACACATACATCGGGGGGATCTTCACAGGCAGTTGGGAAAACTCCACTGATAAAAGATTATTACCAACATGAAAGCACGTTTATGGTTGTCTGTTAAACTTCAACCAAAATAAACCCTGATAGATTGATTAGCGAGCTATAAGAGAATGCAGCGTATGAGGGTCTCTGATCTTAGGTGGTTCTCACAACTGATGTGAAAAATGTCCAGTTTTCTAATGTACGGTAATCATATATCTTCATGCTAAGAAGTCAGTTGGTTTTGTCTGTCAAGTGATTCATTGTGTTATCTCACAATGAGGTCCAGATGGAGATTTCATTATCTCCAGATCTGATCTCTGAGAACAGTTTTCTTTTTTAGTAATAGTTTTCTTATTATTAGACAAGACCTCAAATTCTGAAATAATGAGCAGAATAATAGAGCTGATATACTGAATATCTGAATTATTAATATTTTCCAACATGATACCAATAATATACAACCTACTTAATTTAGTTTTAATTCACTTCCCTATGCATCTTATGCACCAATAAAACTTTATAGGAAAGGAAAGCTTAGCCTGCCTAGTCTGTTGTGCTTTCCTATATGGAGGGCTGCAGTAACATTAAAATGTGCATTACCTGATATATGTCTTTTTTTAGAATGGAAATTAATAGGCAATAGATGCCACTATGTGTCTATACAATGGCTTACAGTACATGGTTCCATTGAAGGTATATGTTGAAGTATACTCTCAAAATATAATTCAAACAAGAAGAAATGAAACGAGAATAATGTAATAAAATGTCACCGATTATTGACAGATTTTTGGAAATTTTGTCAAAAATAATGAAAAAAAAAATATACTGCTTTTGCAATATTCTCATAAAAAGACTTAAGGGGATTGTCAATGTAACCCTCTTCTCCCACTCTTGACACACTGATAACAACACCGCAGAAGAAATGCTAGCACAGGCTTCCAGTATCCGTTGTTTCAGATACTGCACATCCCGAATCTGAAGGCAATTGTCTATGCTGTGAAGATACGAGATGTGCAGTATCTGAAACTACGGATAGCATTTCTTCTGCGGTGTTGCTATCAGTGTGTCAAGAGTGGGAGAAGAGGGTTGCATTGACAATCCAACACAATGGGCAGCACTTTGAACACATTTTATAAGTGAGCATAAACTTGTAAATAACTCATGAAAGAATAAAGTTCCGTTAAAACCAAGCACACCATTGTTTTTCTTGTGAAATTCTCAATACGTTTGATGTCACCTGACCCTTTTCAAATTGCAAAAAATAAAATTGGATCCAAAATGGCCGACTTCAAAATGACCGCCATGGTCACCACCCATCTTGAAAAGTTTTCCCCCTCCAATATACTAATGTGCCACAAACAGGAAGTTGATATCACCAACCAATCCTATTTTATTTAGGTGTATCCATATAAATGGCCCTCCCTGTGTATATAACATAAGCACAATGATGATAGATAGATAGATAGATAGATAGTATAGATAGATAGATAGATAGATAGATAGATAGATAGATAATGGATTAATTGGATGTGCACTGTCAGATTAACTTGTTGGCCCCCTCAAAGGACCCACAAGTAAAACACCCATACAGCCCACTTAAACCAAATTTCAATACTGGGATTACAATGCAAACAACTTAAGGGGGTTGTCCAGGACTTTAACATTGATGGCTTAGGATAGGTCATCATAGTCTGGTCAGTGGGGGTGCGATACCTGACACTCCTGCTGATCAGCTGTTCCTGATGTTGGGGGTGGTTGGAACGGCTTAGTTCAGGCGACGTAAAGTACAGTGGCCGGGCTGTGCGCTGCACATCCGCCACCTACTCACATCAATAGTAGAAGGACGTGTAGTACCCAGCCGCAGCCACTATTTCATCACAGCAGCTGTGTTGTGAAGCTTCATAACTGAGCAGTTCCGGCAGCAGCCAACACCAGGAACAGCTTATCAGCGGTGGTGCCGGGTGTCGCACCCCATCGATCAAACATTGATGACCTATACTAAGGACAGACCATCAATGTTAAAGTCCCGGACAACTTCTTGAACCAAATCTTCAGTTAGGTTTTCTAAAGTCTCAACTTCTAAATGTTGATTTCTAAATGTTGAGCCCACAAGATGCATTTTTGTGGTCAAAACAAATTACAAGAAATAACACAGTAGTATGCTGAATAAATCATTTTGGCGGATTTTGGAATACAAACCTTAAACATCTGAAAATTGGAATCTCAATAAATATGGTTTTATATAGAGTACTAAATCGTCAATGATCCAAAACCCAATAATCCCAAAATAAAACTAAATTGGCATTTGAAAAACATTCACTAAAGTACAGTCTATTAAAGGGAATCTGTCACCCCATTTTAGCCATATCAGCTAAAGATATGACTGAATAGTGCGTCCCATAAGCAAAAGCTATCGTTATGTAGCTTATATCCAGATACCCCGTTTTGATAGCAGAATACCTTAGTAAAATTGGGATTATTTTCTATAAATCAGGGCGGTCCGGTCCAGAGGGCGGCGTTTTCTCTGTCTTCCCCCCCCCACTCCTCAGCATCACTTGCGTATGGCCGACTGTGAATCCCACAGACGGCGTTCGGCTTCCCGCGATTACGCATTTCAAATTCAGCCACGCGCATGCGCAGTGTGCTTTGCCCAACAGTGGGCAAAGCATATAATCATTACAGCGCATGCGCTACTCTTTCCTTGCCCCGGAAATTACTGCTTGCCTTGGACGACTTCCAGGGCAAGGAAAGAGTAGCGCATGCGCTGTAATGATTTTATGCTTTGCCCACTGATTTACAGAAAATAATCCCAACTTTACTAAGGTATTTTGCTATCAAAACGGGGGTATCTGGATATAAGCTACATACCGATAGCATGCTTATGGGATGCACTATTCAGTCATATCTTTAGCTGATATGGCTAAAATGGGGTGACAGATTCCCTTTAACTTGACGGTAGGGCCCAAATGTAAAAGTGTAAAGAACCAAAGCATTTGTTCTGTACCAGGATTTGTCATACTGAATCCGACCCTCAACCCAAAACTATAAGGATATTTGCCAACAATAATGTCTAGTATTCACAATCATTTACTAATTTGGGGTTGCAAAGTGAGAACAGTACAAAACATTACTGCCAGAAAATAATTCACATTAGTCATTACCCTTAATTGTAACTGAGCATGAAGGAACAGGATATTGAACAAAAGATAAATGAACCGGCATCAAGAGCCACAAGAGAAATTTGCATGGTAATAGATTTCTAATTAAGTCAGATTACTGCTGCAGCAACTCACTGTTCACTGTTGAAACGCCTTTAGGGCTGAGTGAGCTGTAACTTCTTTTTGCCACAGTTAGAACTACTCCAGGTCAGGCTCTTTCATCTTCTTGGCAGCTAAACTGATAGGTTTTGGTAGGTCATGTCCTCTGCCAGATGTACAGTTTTATCTAAAGAGGATCTTTCACCAGATTTCACATTATAAACTGCATGCACTATTATATAGAACTCTTAGAGCTCATTCACACATACGTTTTTGGCGTACGAGTTCTGAGTTCTTCACGGAGAACACTCTACCTAAAATAGTGAACGGGGCCCTTTAATTATCTGTGATTCTTCGCCGGTCGAGCAATCCATGTAAGGTCATGGAAACATATCCGATATTGATCCGAGTGTCGGGAAATTATGCAATGCAAGTCTACGGATCTGTGAAAATTGCCCCAAAAATGCCATAATGCACAGCAATGTAAAAACGTCATTGTTGTGCACATGTTCCATCTTAGTCACTTCTTTTAACCATTGGAAACTGTGAAGTGGTTAAAAGAGGTGACATGCCAATTTTTCTGAGAGTATAGAAAAAAGTCGCCGGCTGAGAAGCCATTACAAGAACGATGACAAAGCTCAGGAAAATGTCAGTGTTATGTGTGCACATAACCAAATAAAGGAATATATAGCTGTTCTGGAATTAATTTTAAACATGAGTACACCAGCCTCATCAGGTCCGAGAGATCTACAGTATTTACTAATGTATGCTCCTTGCAATGTAAAATCTGCTTTAAATTCTTGTCCATCAATATGTTATAATATATCTATCTAAGGGACACGTATTTATTACTCTCTGCTCATTCTTCTCGACCTTTCTGCAGCTTTCGACACTGTTGACCACTGTCTCCTACTCTCTAGGCTCCAGTCACTAGGTATTAAGGACATTGCCCTCTCCTGGTTCTCCTCCTATCTTTCTGACCGCTCCTTCAGTGTTTTGTTCTCTGGCTCCACTTCACCTCCTCTTCCTCATGCTGTCGGGGTACCTCAGGGCTCAGTCCTTGGCCACCTTCTCTTCTCTCTCTACACGGCCCCAATTGGACAGACTATCAGCAGATTTGGCTTTCAGTACCATCTTTATGTTGATGACACACAACTATACACGTCATCCCCTGACCTTACCCCCCGCTGTGCTACAGAACGCCAGTACTGTCCGCAGTCTCCAAATCATGTCCGCTCTCTAGCTGAAACTCAACCTCTCCAAAACTGAACTCCTTCTGCTCCCGCCGTCTACTAACCTCCCTAAATCTGACGTTTCCCTCTCCGTGGGCAGCACCATAATAACACCCCGGCAGCAGGCTCGCTGTCTTTGTGTTATGTTTGACACCAATCTCTCCTTCACCTCCCATATACAATCTCTTGCCCGCTCTTGCCGCCTACACCTAAAGAACATCTCTAAAATCCGCCCTTTTCTCACCATGGAAACAACAAAAACACTCACTGTCGCCCTGATCCACTCCCGCCTGGACTACTGTAACACTCTATTACTTGGCCTCCCCTTACTCGACTTTCCCCTCTCCAGTCCATCCTTAATGCAGCAGCCAGGGTCGTCCATCTGGCTAATCGGTGCTCAGACATGTCCGCTCTTTGCCAGTCCTTACATTGGCTTCCCATTCATTATAGGATCCAATTCAAAGTACTTGTTCTCACCCACAAAGCTCTCCACATGCAGCACCCCCTACATCTCCTATCTCATTTCTGTCTATCAGCCTAACCAATCGCTGCGCTCTGCAAACGACTTTCGACTAACCTCTGCACTAATCGTACCTCCCACTCCCGATCCAAGACTTCTCCTGCGCTGCACCAATCCTCTGGAATGCTCTACCCCAAGAAATTAGGACCATCCAAAACTTGCACAGTTTTAGGCGCTCCCTCAAAACACATTTGTTCAGAGCGGCCTATCACATTCCCTAATCAAAGTCGTTCTATGTGTAAGTGTGCGTGTGTAGCCCATTCACTATCTCCATCCATGCCTCACTCCCTCAAGATGGCTGGACCATCATTGTAAATGCACCATTGTATATACACACCTGTACTTTGTATCTCCCCCACCTCATTGTAGATTGTAAGCTCTCACGAGCAGGGGCGGCTTATTTTGCTTTAATTATTGTATTGTTAATGTTGTTACTTATGACTGTTGTGTTTGAAAACTGTTTAACTGTAAAGCGCTGCGGAATATGTTGGCGCTATATAATAAAGATTATTATTATTATTATTATATTGCTCATATAGATTTGTAAAATTCCCACTTCCCTTCAAAAAGTGGATCTGTCAGGTTATTATGGGGTCTACAGTAGCTTAGGGAATAATCATTGAATAATTGAGGTAGGTAGCAGGCACAGAAAGTACTACAGTGGTGGAAATTAATATTAGGCCACAGTTCGGTGGAAAGGACTCTCCTGATAGAACGTCTCAATCCATATACAGCAGCAGGGAAAACAAATAACGTTGTGACGTTGTGGACAGAGAGTAGTGGAAACTCTAAATCTAGCAGTTTATTCCCCCAGTCATCTGATAATAAGAGATCACTGTATACAGGTCAAAAGAAAATCTGTTAAACCAGATGTAGACGTCTAAGAAAGTTTAACGATACATTAGTTATATTGACTACTGCAGGCAGACGAGACCGGCGCCCAGCACAGACGCTCCGCTCCTAGTAATATGATAAACTAAAAGTATCAGTATCTAGTGTACATACAGGGATCAGAATTAAATAATGGCTCCCAGGGCACAAATTACTGCCTGCATCCCCCAGACCGAATAACCAAAATGCGTACATAAATACATAAGTTGCTGACATCCAATTTTTGGCTTCCAGTTCTGACGATCTATTGATTATGTCAGATGCCCAATGCGTCACAGACCAATAATGGATTTTGAGATCTAAATATACATAATAACCTTCATAAAATGGGAAAATACGTGAGGAATTGTTCTATATACAACAAATAAGCAAGAAATTACGAACAACATACGGTATGTATAATATTTACTAACATTTTACTTTAAGAGTAACCGTCGTTTTAATTTTTATGTCTTAAATCAATAGTGCACATGAAAATAAGAAACTTGTAATATATCTTATCAGAGAAATCTGCTTCTTTCTCCTTCAGTAATGCAATAATATGTCTTCACCGAATACAGATTTTATCTGGAAATTGAGATTTTTAAAAATGAAAAATCATTTTTGCAGGAAAAAGAAGCAGATTTCTCTGATGAGATAGAGTACAAAGTTTCTCACTTTCACGTTTACCATTGTTTTAAGGAATACAAATGAAAACTACGTTTACACTTTAACATTTATCAAAAATGTATAAGCACTTAAACCGTAACTAAATGAAAAGGGAAGGGAAATAAAAATGTAATTTGTAATATAAAGCAAAATAGCGTGCACACACAGAAAATGGCCACTTACTCTTTTGGTGGGTCCAGGTCTTCAGGCCGAGCTTCAAAGAACCTTAGGACCTCTTCACAGCGTGATATATGTGCTGGTAATTTAACTAAAGCCTGGAAAGTAAGAAAAAATATGTAAGGCCAGGCTTACATCAGGATTAGACACTACTTTGTAATTTCCATGAAGATGACAGATACCATGACAGAAACACAATGGACCACATTATAGTCAACAGATCGGCACCATCAGGCACCAATGGTGTCCTTTCATGTGTCAGTGTTGAAACTGCCATTGTGTTTTTTTTCTTCAAAGGAAAAGGTAAAATATACTAAACTATGGAGACGTGAACCCAACCTACTGAGGCAGAGCTGAGCAAATTGTGGCCACATCCAGCTCTCTGGCTGTTCCACTCTGGTCCGTGGACCAAGACAGCCGGAAGACTGAAACAATGGATCCCGGGCTGCACCATGCCCTCGCCCGTAGTGAACCTGCCACTGCCCGCTGTCACAGCTATCCACATCCCCGGGATGCAGACAGTAGCGAATATATTAGTGGAGGAGGGGCCGCCGGCTCCTTCTTTCACCAATCAGCATTAGTGACTGTGCCAGCAGATGCGAGTATGTCACTTCATCACATCTGCTGTGTGTTGAGTCAGTGTGCTGTAGAAAGCAGAGCGCCGAGGGAACGGGAACAAGGCGAGTATATATTTTTTTTCATATGCGTATGGGATGTTTTCATGTGGGGCTCATTCTGTGTATAGGAGGCTATGTGAGGGCTTATACTATATATAGAGTCTACATGGGTGCAACACTGTATATAGAGGCTATGTGGGGTTCACTGTATATATGGAAACTATATGGGGGCTCATGCTATTTATAGAAGACTATGTGGGGGCTGTCTGTATACTGTGTATTATATGAAGGCTATGTGGGGTCTGATACTCTCTATAGGGGACTATGTGGGGACTCATACTGTATATATTAGGCTATGTGGGTGCTCATTGTATGGAGGAGCTATGTATGTTGAGCAGAATTAAATTTCATCCTATTGGTTCAGCTCTGAACAACAGTCACAGTCTCTCATGTGGCCCCTCGAAAAGGTTAATTGCCCACCCCTGTATGAAGGTAAAAAGTTATGTGCACAATTCTTATATCATTGACATGTTCTTACCCTGCAATACTCATCAATGGGCTTCAGTCTCTTCACAGCTACATCACGTATATGGCTCCTCCGGAACAATATTTTACCTAAATTATAAAAAAAAATTATAATATCATATCGGCTGCAATTCAAAGGAACACAGGGTAATTAAGTAGCACAAATATGAGTGCAATATTTGCTACAATAGGATTGTTATTCCCCAACAAAACCTGTTGTTAGCATACTTGCATTACTTTATAGTAAAGTGATGATATTATGTTTTATTATATCTATTAAATCTTATTCACTACCATGGATTGCTTTATTCACTCATGCAACACTTTTTTCTTAGGACTCCCACATAATCTCTCATGCGAGAGATTCGGGCCAATTATGCTAATGACAGTCGACTCGAGGGTCAGAGTTTAAGCCGAGTGTTATCTTAGTGTGATCCAAACATCCTATCACAGGTGTGGAGAAGATGGAGAAATGAATTTCTCCATCTTCTCTATTGTTCGAATTCGAGTGTTTTGTTATAATGCAGGTGTGATGTCAGGAGTAGAGGTGTATATTAGGTGTCATCAGCATAGAGATGGTACTGATAACAAAATCTACTGATTGTCCAATAGGGGCAGTATATAAGGAGAAGAGGAGGGGGCCTAGGACTGATCCTTGAGGAACCCCAACAGTAAGGGGAAAAGGAAAGGAAAAGGAACCAGCAAAAGATACAGTGAAGGAGCGTTCAGAGAAGTAGGAGAAGAACCAAGAGAGAACGGTGTCCTTGAGGCCGATGGAGCGGAGCATAGTGAGGAGGAGCTGCAGAGACATCCAGGAGAATTAGCATGGAGTAGTGACCATTAGATCTAGCTGTTAGTAGATCGTTAGAGACTTTAGTGAGGGCAGTTTCAGTAGAGTGTAAAGAGCGGAAACCGGATTATAGAGGGGGAAGAAGAGCGTTATCTGAGAGATAGCGGATAAGTCGGGCATGAACTAGGCGTTCCAGGAGTTTAGAGATGAAGGGAATACTGAAAACAGGTCTTATAGTTTGCAGCACAGTTTTGGGCAAGGGATGTTTTTTTAAGCAATGGATGTATGCTGCGTGTTTAAATGAGGAGTGAAAGATACCGGAAGAGAGAGAGGGTGAATATTTTAGTTAGGCAAGTATTGACAGCCGGAAAAATGGACTGGAGCAGATCCGAGCGCAGTCCACATGGTCTGAATTCTGGTGATCTGCACGGCCCCTTAGTACAACATTGGTCCAAAGTGCTATCTGATAAACCGATAGACACAAGTCTTTTTCAAGCAATACTGTATATATGTTTGAGTAGCAACAAAGCATCATTTGTGTGTAATTGTTTCCTTTAATTGTGGGCTTTTTGAGCCTATTGATTGTTTAAAAACAGTGATCTCTACAAGATTTATGCATTTCATATCAACTTACATAAAGTCTGCACCAGTTATATATTGTGAAGAAGATACAAATATTTGCATAAGAAGGAATTTTAAATATATGATGACTAAGAATTGTTTTATGATAGGACATGAACTGAATTAAGTTTAGAATGAGGCATATAAAAGTACAGAAACCAGATTTGTGGCACTGAAAGAGTAAAACGCAACCACATCTTTAGTTTTCAGGCAATTTATCATGCCATGTTGCGGTGATTAGTAGTGTGCAGCTTCAAAACTGGGGATTGATGTACCCCGTGGTTATATACAAATAAGCAAAGAATTACTGAAACATTTAATTCCATTTTTTTGTTTCTTTCAAATGTAAAATCTCTTAAAAAAATGCTAAATCTGATACTAGATGATGGAGCCAAATCCTGTGTACCACTGTGTAGCCAACATATTCATGTTCATTAGATTAATCATTTCTAACCCACCGAGTAGTAAATAGACATTACAAAGATCCTATTTAAAAATATCCCATGCTGCTTTATATGGAAAGTGCCAAAGTTTTTGAAAAACTAGTGACCTTGCTAACATACTGTACGCTAAGATGCACAACGGTGTCCAAGAAAATCCATCTATCGCAACACTGGGACTATTGTGCATTTACAAGAAAATCATTTACCCTACTGGCAAACAGTGTGGTGTCCTGACAATCAAGTCCCTCTCTGAAGCGGCCAAGGGATCTGTGTTCCCCAGATGGGATATGCACAATACATTTATACAGTGTTCTTCAAATCAAATTTGTTATTAGCAAGTAATATTTCTTTGGCATACAACAAAAGAGAGTTTGACAGTGACCACTAGTGTGGGTCCTTGGCATGTTCATCTTAAAGGGTTTATTCAGGACTTTCATATTCATGGCCAATCGTTAGGATAGTTTATCAACATTAGGCTATGGTCACACCATCATATTTTCTCAAATCCGAGAGAACCGTCCGATTATACTAATCAGAGTCTGATCAGAGTTTGATGAAAATTTGATCACAGTGTGATCCGATTTTCTCAGACGAGGAGACGATGGAAAAATAATTCTTGGATGTTATCCAAGTGCAGTCTGATTTTTTACATGCACTCGTTGATTTCCATGGCTGAGTGCAATCCAAATAGCAGATGCTAAAATTTTTCCTAGGACAGACTCTGAGAAAAAAAAATGGACATGTGCACGGCCCTATAGAATAACGTTGTCCGAGTGCGATCCAATGTTTTATTGGATCACACTCGGACAAAAATTCATCTGTCTGCATGAGCCCATAGACTGATGGGGATCCCATACCCGCCACTTTCACCAATCATTTGTAACCAAGTCCACAAGGGCTGTATTTAAACAGTATATGGTTCATGAACACCACAGCTCTGTACATCAAGTAATTGGCAGTTGAGTCCTGAAGCTCATATCCCATTCACAATGGAATCTTAGTGGCCGTACCGGACAATGACCACTACATCGTTTACAGAGCTGTAGTGTTCTGTACACTGGTTTCTTACATCTGCCATTGGATGTGGTAACAGCTAACTGGAGAAAATGCCATATAACAGTCAACCACCAATCTGATATTGATGACTTCTACTATGGACTGGCCATAAAGATCCAAGTCCTGGATAATCTATTTAAATAAGAATGTCAAGGATGCACACTGGTCACAGTAAACCACTTACATTTTAAAATTACACATAGCTAAAAGTTTGGGCACTCCTGGTAAAAATTACTGTTATTGTGAACAGCTAAAGCAATTTGAAGATGAAATAATCTCTAAAAGGCCTAAAGTTAAAGAAGACACATTTCCTTTGAATTTTAGTCCCAAAAATTTTTTCTTCATCTTTTACATGTTAAAAATTACAAAAAGGAAAATGGGATTTTCCCTCTAATCAGGAAGTCCCCGTCCCATGACCTTTCCCACTTGCTTAACCCCTATGCTGCCTACATCTAACTAATACGCCTATCTATTCTCTAATGAGCCCTCCTCTATTCTAACCTGGCTATTACTCTATGCTAACTTCATGCTAAACATATTACATAACATTACAGTACACAAATATTACATTTCACAATAACAAACAATGAGGTGCCGCATGTAATTGTGCGAACAGCGTCCAAGGGAGAGGAGGCACGTGAGGTTCCCCGCCACCTCCTTACAAACCAATGGTATGTCCTTCCATGGGTATCAAACCTTGCACCTGACATTAGGTTTTATCTAATGCCAGCACTTTATGTCCTTCCTAATTAGGATCCTAATGATACTTTCAATACTACTCTGAGTGCCAGGATACCTCTAAAAAGGATATTTATTCACTGCTCTCTTGCATGGTACTAAGCACTGTGGTCCCATGGGCGTGTTTGGACCAACCTCAAAGCCTGCTGTCAACTCGCTATGCTGGCCACTCAACCTTTGATTGATGGGTTTGGTTTAGCGCAGTTCACAATAGGCACTGAGGTTGGCTTATAAACGCCCAGAAATCTTTAAATTTTCACGCTGGCCACCAAGCTTAATACTACAATCACACTTCCTGTTCTGATAAGATGAGTTTTCAGCAGTCTCATTATCATCACACACATGATTACATTGATAGGTCTATATAGAGTAAATAACACAAGATCCACAATTACAATTCACAATAAGTGATAGTCACAGCTCACCTCTTCCCCCTTACATCACAATGACCTCTGCCTTCAGAGCATAAGCAGAAAGCTATCGTGTAGAAGTTAATGCATTACTCTACTGCTGCCTATGTCCAAGTGGATGCAGAAAAAAAAATCTATTACTAATGTTATGCACGTGGTTCTGGAGCCACTGTGCCGCGGTCTGAGGAGAGCCTGGAGGAGCGTAACTAAGTGTGCACCTGACTCTTTGCTAGAGCCTGATTGTGGGGATAGACTTGGCTCCAGGTGCACACCAGGTGCTACTCCACAATGGACATAGCCGTGGCAGCTGACCCCCACGGGGGAATAGGGAAGCAAGACCGGCCAGTAACAGGTTAGCGAGGTGGTTTGGTCCAAGCAAGACTGGAACAAGAGCGCGGGATGGCCACAATACGGGATCAAAATGCAAGTTCTTGGTACTACACTGTGTTCCAAAATATTATGCAAAAATTGTTTAGGAGTGATAAGGTAAGAATTTTTTTGTTTGTCAGTTAAACTCATTGATGGTGATGTGTGTCAGGGCTCTTTATATCACTGTAAGCAATTGCAGACACCTGTGCTAATTAGTTTGGCAGGTGTGTCCAATGAAAGGCAAGACTACTTAAGAAGGCTGTCCCACATTATTAAGCAGCCTACATTTTCTGCCAAAATGGGAAAGAAAAAGGATGTGTCGGCTGCTGAGAAGCAACAAATTGTGGAGTGTTTAGGTCAAGGCATGACTACAATCAACATTGCCAAGACACTTCATCGTGATCATCGCACAATCAAGAAGTATGTAGCTGATTCACAGTACACACGTGTGCGTGCTGATAAGGGACAATTGAGGACTCTTTCCTACAGGCAATTACGTCAGGTTAAAAGAGCAGCGGCAAAAAAGCCTTGTCATAGCAGGAGACAAGTTTTTGAAGCTGCTGGTGCCTCCAACGTCCCCCGAACAACAAGATGCAGGGTCCTTCAGAGGTTTGCAGCTGTGCGTAAGCCATCCTGTCGACCTCCTCTATCCACTGCACACAAGCAGAAACGGCTCCAGTGGGCCAAACAATACATGAAGACTGACTTCAAAACTGTTTTGTTCACCGATGAGTGCCGTGCAATGCTCGATGGTCCAGATGGATGGAGTGGAGGATGGCTGGTTGATGGACACCCCATGCAAACATGGCTAAGGTGCCAACAAGGAGGAGGTGGAGTAATGTTTTGGGCTGGAATCATGGGGAGAGAGATTGTCGGACCCTTTAGGATCCCTGAAGGGGTAAAGATGAACTCCATAGTGTATGTTGAGTTTCTCAAACAGTACTTCCTGCCATGGTTCAAGAAGAAGAACCGTGCATTCCGCAGCAAGATCATTTTCATGCATGATAATGCACCGTCTCATGCTGCACATAACACATCTGCATCTCTGGCTGCTATGGGCATAAAAGGGGACAAACTTATGGTGTGGCCTCCATGCTCCCCTGACCTCAACCCCATTCAGAACCTCAGCAGCATCATCAAAAGGAGTGTCTATGATGGCGGGAGGACAGTTCTCATCTAAGCAACAGCTCTGGGAGGGTATTCTGTCCTCATGCAAAACAATTGAAGCAGAAACCATCCAAAACCTGACAAATTCAATGGACGAGAGGGTTCAGAAGCTCCTTTCGAACAAGGGATCCTATGTGCAAATGTAACATCACCTAGAATAAAGTTTTGAGTTGAAAAGTGTTTGATTTCAGTTTGTAAGAACCTGCTAATGCTTATAATTTCAAAAATGACCATTTTTTTGTTCTTTATTAAAATGAAAAGGTTGAAAACTCTGCTGTGTATAATAATTTGGAACATGCATTTTGAGTGCAGTTTGAGTGTTTTATTTTTTAAAAAATATACTGTTATCATAGGCAGTTTATACAAAAACCTTTCAATTGTACTCTAATAGCTATTTGACTGGAAAATTACAATGACTGCAATTCATATAGGTAATTTGGGAAAATCTGAGAAAATATTATTTGCATAATAATTTGGAACACAGTGTAGTTCTGACTGGGTAGATAAGCGGCACAGAAACAGGATAGATGGATCAGGATCAGTACTAGGCACAGGCAGGACGGATTCGGGTACGGGAATAGCAGGGCGCAATGGATCAAGGGCACGGGGACCCTACAACTAACCACTACAACTAACTAAAAGAATCAAAAGGACCAACTAAGTTGCTAAGGCAGGATGCCTTATATACAAGACAGCTGAGGACAAGCTATTGGTTGGGGTTGTCTTTAGCAGCAGGTGAGCTGGCCCTTTAAGAATCAGGGAGTGCCCGTGAACGCAACCCAAGCCCACTCTCAGGAGACCTGCATGCCGTGCGCAGGTCCTGGGAACAGGCAGATGCTGAGGGAGCGCGGATGGGTAAGTACACACGCCGATGTTCCTGCAGGGAAGAGGGAAGAGGACACGTGCCGCGGGGCGGTGTCCTAACAACTAGACTTAGTGGCCAGTGTAAAAATTACAAGAACTCTTTTTTATTTTTTATTTTTTTTAATATCAGCATGGAACAATACTAAAAAGGTCAAAATTAATAAAAAAAAAATTAAAAATCCAATTTAAACAATAGGCCATTTTCTGATTACACATTCCTACCCACATTTTAAACCAAATAAATAAAAGATATAATTGAAAGGAAAAAAAAGAGTTTAGCCAAAAAACACACTAAGGAAAAATCTGGAATAATAAGAGCAGTAAAGGGATTCACAATGAGGAATCACTTCCATCTCTCACATTATTGTCTTCAAAACAAAGATAAGAAAACAGCTGGGAAATGTGAAAAAACAACTAATGTTTTCAAAGGCACCAGTTCTAATCTTTATCAAAAGAGAAAATTAGGCAAGTTGGATTATTTCACAATTTTCACATCAGAATCAGTGATGTATCATGAGTTGGAACAGGACCCCATAGCTCTTTTGAATACTAATTAATAACCACCCCCACTCACAACACATGGACAGGAGCGCTAGGTAATTTTTTGAAGACCCATCTCCTTTCTGTGATTCTTAGGTTTTAAGGTACATGGTGAGTTGGTGGCATTTGCTATGAAGTCCAGAGTAGATCACTACTACTAGATCACTACTAGTTCAACCCCTTCTTAAACTACCGTACATTTTTGGCCCCGATAAAATAATAAAGCGGTGTCGGCACTCACTCTACCCGGGGCTGTGATGCGGTGTTGTGACGCCCAATCAGCGCTGGCGTGACTGTCTCCATGTTGGAACAAAGTGAATATGAAGAGGAAGCCAGGGATCAGCTGCAGCTGGCTTCCTCTTCATGTTCAGTTCATATGAAGGTGGAGACAGTGACAACAGCGCTGATTGGGTGCCGGTGTCACGTGTCACAACACCACATCACAGCCCCAGGACAACGAGTGCCGACACAGCGTGAATGGCGGCAGCACAGGAGGTGAGTATAGGCTTTATTATTTAATCGGGGCCGAACATTTAGTTTAAGTAGGGGTTGTACTAGTAGTGGATAACCCCTTTAAATAATGCAATGACATAAACCCCTTTAACATAGACATATTTATTTAGCATTAAAATGTCATTATTACAATAAGGAGATATAGTAGTGCTTTTATATGGGTATCAACAAGAGCAGACCCATACAGAAGAGGGCCCCTGTACAAGAGGGTCCTTTGCAATCCAATATCTCATCATAATGCACAATTTTACCTGCTTTGGAGGTGGCATAGAAGGATTATAAAGAGGGCAATCTTGGCTACCGAAATTGCCAGATTGCCGTCATTATAACCGCCGATGGAGGCGCACATATCCCAGCATGGAGCTTTCGTGGCGCTGCCGATGATGCAGAATGGCAGGGCAGCTCTAGAGGAGCTCCCGTCACCTCTGCCGTGAAGTACCAATGCGATGACGTCATCGTACTGACATGTACGTGCTGGCCAGACTAGAAATAGAGCCTAGGAACCAGAGCAGAGCGCCGGGAGAATAGGAGCTAGGTAAGCATCTCTATATGTCTTTTTTTTTTTTTTAATTAAGATGTGTATGGGATGTGCTGGCTCACACTGTATATAGAAGGCTATATAGGGGCACATACTGTGTACAGGAAGCTATGTGAGGGCTCATACTGTATACAGGAGGCTATGTGAGGGCTCGTACTGTAAACAGGCGGCTATGTGAGGTGTCATACTGTATATAGGAGGCTATGTTCAGGCTCATACTGTATATAGGAGGCTATGTACGGGCACATACAGTATATAGGAGGCTATGTGCAGGCTCATGCTGCATATAAGAAGCTATGTGAGGGCTCATACTGCATATAGTGGGCTATATAGGGGCTCATAATGTATATAGGGGTTATATGGAGGTTCATACTGCATATAGGAAGCTATGTGGGGCTTATACAATATATAGGGAGTTATGTCAGTGCTCATACTGTATCTAGGTAGCTATATGGGGGCTCATACTGTATATAGGGAGCTATGTGGCTCTAATACTGTATGTAGGAGTGGTGTGTGTACTCATATTGTATGTAGGGGCTGTGTGTGGATTCATACTCTGTGTACAGGGCTGTGTGGAGGCTCATATTGTATGTACAAACTCACAACATGTACTATTTTTTTTGTGGATTTAGCATTCCTGTGAATCACTAACCTAATCTTTAGTTATATACCCACAGATTTTTCTATGTTGCATAGAGCCAACCAACGTCTGGCACCTGACACCTGTTATTCCAGCCCAGGATGCTTGGACTACATACCACAATTTTTGTCATTTGTTGGCTGCGCCTCAGAAATTTTTAATGTCACTCCACAAGTGTTCTATCGGATTAAATTTGGCTGGCCACGCCATAACCTCATGCGCCGAATTCACTCAAATCCGCTTAGAAAAATCCAGCGCTTGCGCAGTATTGAATAGCCGCGCATGCGCCATGAAGAGCAGCTCTCTGCGCTTGCTCCGTGACAGGCGGCTTCGGCCGCACACAGTAATTGAAGCTGGGTACTACACACAGGGAGCCGCTAATCACAGCGCATGTGCATCTCCACAAAATACTGCGCAAGCACTGGATTTTTCAAAGCGGATTTGAGTGACATTGGCCCAACCCGGGATTCGGGAACATCATTCAAACTGCATGGGTGGCAACAACCGTGGCTGAATTAAAGCACACCCCTATGACTAAATGAGCCGGTACGATCTAACTATGTAATGTGCTGTTTGCATATGATTAGACCGCCAATTTTTAAGGAAAAAAAATACATGTTAGTGATGCACATTGCATCACTAACAATGCACTGGGGACAGTTTACATGCTAACAAGGACATGACAGGTTCCTTTTGAGACCCCTAGACCATGGACAAGAGTAGCATTGTTTTGTAAAAAACAAAACCAGGATTTTCTTTTCTAGAACCCTATTTTCTAATCCTGGACAACCCATTTACCACATATAATTCACACTACCTAGACTTGCTTACTCAGATACACATGACAGTGACCTCACCACAAGCCACGAGATAAGTCATGTGGCTGCCACAATCCTCTTCCTAGTGTACAGTATTCGAGATCTGGCACTGAGGTCTCGTTATGTCATTGTGATACCACAGCATTTCCCCTCCAGCTTTATTTGAGAACTAAATTTGATGTATTTTTGCTTCTAATACTGAGAGAAACATTTACTTCACTCAGGTCAAGGGTGGGAAATCTTGGGGAGGTGACATGAGATATTGTAGACAAACGTAAACAACATATAGGCATGTTTCCCACCAATTACTGACATCCACAATTGCACAGATACTATATATTCTGCCCTTATGAACGTACTAAATTCTACCAAAAACTCCCTTGTGTTTATGATTTTGTGTCACGTAATGCACTGAGCTATAACAATTTTATTGTCCAACGTGATCCAGGACTAAAAATACTTTATTGCGGGGAGATTACCATTTACAGCCATTAATAAAACCTAATCAAATAGTTCCAATGTATCTGACCTGATAAAAAAACAAGAAAAAGAAGAAAAAGCAACCAGAGAATTCAGATGTTAAAGATTATTATTTAGATTTTGTAGGCACAGATAACAGTGGTCACACTTTAGTCACAGTGACTTTTCTGTATTTAGTAGGCTTCATTTATTCACCTATAAACATAACGCCGGTATGTATTGCCAAAGAGTTGTAATTTGGTTTCATCAGTTCATAGCACATTTTCGCGGGAGGATTGTGGTTTGTCTATGTCTTTTGGCAAAGTTCATTCACTCTTTTTTAAGCTTTTCCTTGATTAGTGGGGTCCTCCTTGACCCTTTTTTCCATAGGTCTCTATTTTATTCAGCGCGAGTCCAAGTTGAAATCTTCATTCTTGATGTCTCCAGTTCAGGATGATATTCTTTGGATTTCTTACATAGACGCTTTGCTGCATTTTTAACCAATCTTTGAAGGATTCTCTTATCAATTTTCCTCTTTCCATCATGTCCTAGAAGGTTCTTGACCGATTCATAGGTAGCAAATTTCTTGACTACAGTTGGAACATTTGGTGTAGGGATGTCAAGGTCGTTGAAGCTAGTCTTGAACCCTGTGGCCTGCTTGTGGTAGGTGATATCATATCTGGTATGCTCAGACAGCTCTCGTGATTTTCCTATTGCATTTTTGTCTCTGGTCAAGTTTTTATTTTATTTTTGTGACTTGTGCTTTTCTGACTCAAAATATATCTATTCAAACAGTGTTACTAAAATATATACCTCCAGATATCTTTTACAATGTACTTAATTTTCACTGGTGCTAATAATGTTGACCACAGTTGCATGTCTAACTAACTAATAACTGGTTAGACTAAAATTGCTAGATCTTTATGGTGGATTATTCACTTTACATCAACCATATAGAAAAAAAGTATCTCAGCATATAATTTTTAAAAGCTATCTAGACTGGCCAGTCCCTTTTTTTGTTAGAAGGATTCCTCAATTCTAAAGGTGTCCCTGGGTTAGGACAACAGCAATGATCTTTAACGTGATGGAGCCCAGAAGCCGGTGTTCTCTGTAGGGCATCCATAGGGAAAACAATGCTTTTCACTGTTCCTATTATCAGTTTTTCAGGCTAAAAATATTGATAACGTATCCTTAGGGTAGGGTCACAAGACTATATTTTCTCCATCCAAGAAAATCAGTCCAATTATGCTACTCATGCTTTCATCAGACTGAATAGAGTTTGATCAGAGTGGGATCGATTTTCTCGGATGTGTAGAGTTAAAAAAAGAAAAAAGTTTTTTCATTTTCTCCATTCAGTCGGTCCGTGAAAATCGGACCGTACTTGGATGTCATCCCAGTGTGGTCCAATGTTTTCTTAGGACCTATAGACATGAATGGGTGAGTGCCATCTGGATATCGGAGGCAAATTGTGCATGCGGCGATCTTTTTTCCTTAGACCACTCAGTCTAAGGAGAAAAATCAGATCAGATATGTGCACTGCCTCATTGGATAACTTTGGTCCGAGTGTGATCCAATATTTTGATAGATCACACTGGGACCGAAACTACGGTCATCTCCATGAGCCCTTACATTGGTGCGAGTCAAACACATGACACACCCAGCATCCAGCAGCCGGATATAAACAGTAAATGGATCCGATAAGCACAGCACCATAGAAGCTGATCTGTTCTACCCAGGAACAGTCTGTACACAGTAGAAGGACCTGTGCTGTCCTTTTAATGAATGGCTATACTGGGTCCTCCAGGGCGATGATGCTTTTTGCACTGAAACAATATATTTGTCCTACACATTGGTTAGAGGGGACCCCTGCTCCCTATTAATTTAAAATTCACCTTCCTCAATGGTACCTGATGATAGGTTTTCTAAACCCCCCGTCTACTCTACAGCAGCATGGAATAAAGGCACTTTTAATAAATTATATTTTCTATACCTGTACGGAAGCTAGCAATAGAAACATAGCACATTTGTACAAATTGCTGCAAATCCTGAAGGCGGTTTTGTTGGTGACAAGTCATCCTATTTAGCACTAGCTCATAGATTCAGCTCTGCTTGAAGACATGTAAACCAAATTCAAAGTTTACCTAGCTGAAAGCATACAAGCAAACAAGGCTACGTCAAAATAAACCTTCTCTTGGCCACACATGAGCAAGGTGGGGGATCACTTCTCGCCTTTGAACTTGCTGCAATAACTCATCTTGTTTACAATTACAATTGTGGACATCCCAAGCTAATAAATTCAGAGGTGGCTAAATGGAAAGCTCGAGGTCTCAGCCTTCAGAAATGGCCTTGTGCCATTGGCTTGAACTCGTAAGTATATAAAAAAAATACTCAATGGGATACTAAGATTTTTCAATGTCTCTCCAAAGTAAATATGTGCTGATAAAACAGACACACACGAGTGTCATATTTAATACTCGCTTACGTCAGCTGGAGATAGGTTTCTGACCACTAGATGAGCGGCAGAGTCAACTGCGTCCAGTAATAATGTCCATCTTCTTCTTGAACCAGAAGGCATTCACAAGACACTCTGTAAGCCTGTCATCTACTAAAGGGGGAGCCTTCATTTGCCGTTGGTTAAAATGGCTCATACGATGTTCTAAGTAAATCATTCCCAAGAGGAAATCTCTGAGAAACTTTTTATAATTACAAAGTACAACTGAGGACAACTGTAAGAAGTTCATATAAAAAATGCTAAAGAAATTACTCGTAGACAGGAAGCAAGAGAAAAATAACTCATTTTTTATATTTATGTTAGAAATACAGAAATAATTTAGAGTCCTGTAAACATACTGTAGCGGTAAAATTTACTTTTTTTTGCAAGTTGTTCATTAAGAGAAATATAACATCTATAGAATAAATGGGGGAGGTATGGGCAAATTTTGGGAAAGGAATATCACAGGAGCAAAGAGATTTATCATGCATTAGTAATGGAAGTTAGGAAGGGAAATCTTTAAAGAGATTGTCTAGACACTTGATTGTTTTTTACCAAAAGCTTAGAATGCTACAAAATTGAGTAATACACAACTTACCCGCTGCTCCCATTCAACAGAGTCCTGTGACTCTGATCTGCAGAAATGAAGTTTCAACACAGATGTGACTATTACAGATAATCACTGGTCACCACTGCAGCCAGTGACTAGCTGCAGTGGTCACGCCATATTTACGCAACATTGCTGGAGTTGGAAGAACTGTGACAGGTGGGCAGCAGGAAGTATTATTCTTTTTCTATTTTAGATAAAAAATTTTTTTAAATGTTATAGGCTTGGAAAACCCATGTTATATGTTACACCCTACCGTGGTGCATGTGGATTTGAGGACCCACTTTGCCACAGGGCCGGGCCTGCCCAGGAAAGGGCGTACATAAGCAGCTACACGGTATTCACTGGAGCTCCTGATGGTCAGACAGACTTGGCTGCAGATGAGTCGCCCGCCAGGGCCGTGGGGTACTCGGCACCGAGCCCGTTCACTTCAATGGGGGATGTCACGGGTAGCTGCAGCTCGGTCCGTGGCCCTGGGCGCTCACTAAAAGGGAATATTTACAGGGGAATAAAGTATGTACAGTTTGTTCGTGACGCCACCTGTGGTACCTGGTCAGGGTGACCAGCGCTGCAGGATAGATCCTCTGAGGGGTTGTTACTGGGCAGCAAGGTGTTAAGTCTTCCACAGGTAAGACTGGATCCCTCAGGGTATATGGCGGTGTAGGGGTGCAGGATCAATAAGGCAGACACCCACAAGAAAGTCTCTTTCTGTACCTTTACTGATGGTATAGTTGCAGGCACGTCCCGGGAAGCTGTCAGGGTGGAGGATGCACTTCCAGTAATCCCACTGAGTAGGTGTAGGGCCTCCGTACTTCTGTATGTGTGTGAGTTTCTGACCTGTATAAAACGAAGTCTAACTCTGTCTTCTCATATACGCCCGGCTGACTTTGTGGTGGAGCCTTCTCGTGGATAGAACTCAGTCTCTAATGGTTGCGCTGACCAGACTCCTGTTCTTCCTGACCCCGGTTACGTATCAGCACTGCAGGGCCCCTGCGACTTGAAGTCCCACAGGGTCTCCGGTATCTCCTACTAGTCGTGTAGATGCTAGCAAGTTCGGACCCGGTGTCGCAGAGTAGAGGTAAGCGATCAATGCTGTTTCAACCTCTGTCACTCTCTTTTCCTTCCACTCGCCTTTCGTCCTACTCTCACCTTTAACATAAGCACACACTAGCAGTAGATGGCAGTTTTTCCTTCTCTTCACCGCTCTCAAAGCGTCGGCATGCTTGCTCACTCAAAATACCTCAGTTGACTCAGTTTTGACCAGGCTAAGTGGCAATCTTTTCCACCATTACTGGACTCCACAAAATAAACTAAGTGCAAGCTGTAGACTCAGTAACTCTCTGTAACTGCTGTTCCCTTTCCTTCGCTACCTTCTGAGGCTCTGTCTGAAGTAGCTATCAGGACCTTCCGTCAGACTGATCTATGCACACTTCAAGAGCTACTTTCCACTTTCCTAGGGAACTATCAGTCTGTCACGTTCTAAGGTAACTTTCCTCTCTGCTCATCTGAGGTAACACCAACAACTAGCCAACTCTCAGCTAGACTGCCTGGAAACACTACTGCTCCGTCTCTCCACTACCCTTATATATATGCATACTCTCCAAGGGCTCCCTCTGGTGGCTCCAGGGAAAAGTGAAGGTGTGAATGAATATCAGGTGTGAGTGTGGGTTTACCTTCTATGCATCCTCCAGGGTAACATGTGGCCTCAAGCGCAGCTGGGCTACACACAGGTAGCCGCCAGGTACCACTACTGGGCACAGCCCGCATTGCAGCTGCTGACTCCAGGAGTCAGGTTCGCTGACAATGATTAGGGCTAGATCTCCATTCAGATTAGTAATTTCTGCCACCTCTACAGAACGGTAACGGAAATGGATTCGTGCTCGGTTCAGTCACGCCAGTCTAGGATATTGGATCAGGGTTTGGCCGTACACATAGCAGGAAACAATGTTCAGGCACTGGCCGCTCCGGGAACAGGGGAAGAGGTTCAGACACTGGCCGCTCCGGAAACAGGGGAAGAGATTCAGGCACTGGCTGCTCAGGGACCGAGGTTCAGGCACTGGCCACTCAGGGACTGAGGTTCAGGCACTGGCCGCTCAGGGACCAGGGGACTCTAGATACAGTACTGGCCACACCGGTACCAGGGGACTACGGATACAGGACTGGACATTCCAGGACCAAAGATACAAGTTCAGGACACTGGCCGCACTGGGAGCAGGGGACCTCACAACTCACTAGTAGTACACTTTACAAATGAATGATTCTAAACGTTGCTTGTCAACTACCTAGGTGAAAGGGATTCTTTATAAGGATGACTCACAGCAATTGGCTATAGGACACACACAGCCAGAAATCAGGAGGCACGTCCAAGACCGTGCTGAGGGGCTGGGACGGTGAGTAAGCCAGCGTCCCTGCATGGAGGGAGAAGAGGACCATGCAGGGGCACCGGCAGTAAAGTTATATTATGATAAGTTCCAACTGCAACAAGCTTATTGTTTATATCCTGCCCTGTTCCTAAATGTTTTCTACATCAACAGTACAGTAGGATCCTGACATATACTGACAAACCACATGACAAAATGTAGACTATTTTGGCACATCTCTGGTTCACGAAAGGCTAGTAAGGCTATGGTCATGGTAAAAATACACAAGGTGTAAGCTCACCAGACAACAAGATGAAGAAATATGTAAAAAGCCTTTTAGTGGCATACAACAAACAACCTATGATGTGATCATCACATGATCAAAAGCTTTTGAATACATAGTGTTAAACATCTATCAAAACTCAATTCCCAGCCCACAGAATTGAGACTCAATGAGAACTTTCACAAAGTTTGACATCACACTAAACGCTGTCTATAAGAACATTATTAGTCAAACTAAAATAAAAAGACACTAAAATAAAAATTAATTCTACTTTGGGAAACAACGTTTCCTAAAACCAAAGCAACCTTCTACTGGCTAAGTAGCCTGGATTGTGAAAATGAATGATTGCAGCACAAAACACTTATAAGAAAGTTAAGAAAGTTACATAATCTCTTTCAAAGATAATTTAACCTGATTTACATGTAGAAATTCAGACGCAAACAGTTAATGCAATGAAGTATTGCGATGAATCAACAAATGACCCGAATGTGAAGCATTTATGGAATAAAGGAAGAGGGTTAACACTAGAACTACTGATGGAGTCATTTTGACTCCTTTCGTTTATTTCTCTTCTGTGACTACATTTTTCAGAATTCCGGCTTGAAACTCGGTGACTTTTCCTCAAATATGATGTGAAAAAAGATTTTGTGAGAATAAATAATTTTGGTGAAAAATTTGTGCGTTTTTTTCAAAATTTACCAAGAACTACTGAAGGGAGTCATTTTGACTCCCTACTATATTTTGAGGTCCTTTTGTCACTAAATGTTGCTATAAAGTTTTGTGCATAATTTTTTCACTCTGTCTTATTTACCCTGATGTTCATATAGATGTAGTTCAATTTACATGTCAACTTTTCACATTTTCCTTGTGTTTTACCTGCTTGTATTACTGTGTAATGCTGAACAAAATAGCTTGTTTACTCTAGGCTCTTATCTTATGCTAATGAAGGGTGGTGGACACCTACTTTTCCCAAGCAAAACTAGGTGTCCATTCACGCAGTACATGCCTTCCAAACCAGATAAATATGGCCACAAATATTGGCTAGCTGTTGATAAGGAGAGCAAATATCTGGCAAATGGCTTCCCTTATCTAGGCAAAGATGACACACGCCGTGCTGAGGACCGTTTAGCTGACCATGTGGTAATGAAGTTATTGGACCCGTTTTTGAAAAAAGGTCGCAATGTTACAACCGATAATTATTTTACTTCAGTAAAATTAGCTAAACAGCTAAAAAGCAAAGGAACAACCATCGTGGGAACACTGAACAAGATAAGGCGAGAAGTGCCTAAAGAAATAAAATCCATGAAAGAGGAATTGTACAACACTAAAGTGTTTAGAAATGAAGACAATTTTACACTTACAGTATATCAAGGAAAGCCCAACAAAAATGTTGTCATTTTGAGTTCCGTCCATCCAGATGTTGTTGTTGCGTCTGATTCCGCTAAAAAAAACTCCAGAAACGGTAAAGTTTTACAATGAAACAAAATATGGAGTAGATGTAGTGGATCAGATGGCACGAAAATATACCACACGAACATGCACAAGGAGATGGCCTGTTCATGCATTTGAAAATGCCTTAGACTTTGCGGGTATAAATGCATGGATAATATTCAATGAGATAACCCACCAAAAAATGTCACGCAAGGCATTTTTGCAAACGCTTGTGAGAGAGTTGAGTGGTCCTTATGTCACAGATAGGGAAAAGGGTTCCACGTCCCAAGTTTCTACATGCTCAGAAGTGATGGTTCAAACAAAATTTTGCCAGATCAAAGAAAAGTGCAAGAAAATAGATCTGTCAGCAATTGTAAGACTTGTGGTAAGTCTTTGTGTGGGCAATGTATTGCCATAAATCAAAGGCAATGCCTAAAATGCGAAACACCAAATGTTTAGAAGGTGAATTCTGCGCCATATTTTCATTTTTATGCTCCTCCACCTACATTTTCTCTGCTTTTTGTTCTTCAGTTGTTGTTTATATGTGTGCACTTGAATAAAAAAAAATGTTTGAAAAACGTCTATTATAATTATTGTTATTTTCTGTAGAAAAATAAGAAAAGCAGAAAAAAAAACAATCAAAAGCATTACTGTTGGATCTCACAATAATAATACATTACAAAAAATATAATTATTAATAAATAACCACAAATGAAACTCTAAAAATAAACGAAAACAAGCAAGGAGTCAAAATGACTCCTTTCAGTAGTTCTAGGCGGGGTCACGAGTGCAGTAGTCCTAGTGTTAAATTATAAAACACACATGTAAAAGTGTCATGGAATTAGGGCGACAGCAAAAGGACCAAAAAGAATGAGTGACGTACTTTCCAGTAAGTAACAAATCCCAATTTGTCCGGTCCTGCAGTAGACTGAACATCAAACGTCCATTATAATGGTCTGATTTACTGTGCTCCTGACCACAAGGTGCAGAACGTTTCCCCAGGTCGTCTGTGGCTATAAATGCAGACATAGAGAAATCCAGACTAAATGAACCTCTGTGCTCTCAACACCTCCTAAACAAACCGAGGAACTTGTCTTCAGTGCAACTTCTACAAGAACATTGGCAAAAGAGGCGCTCTCCTATGAAGACCAAAAGTCACCACATTGTGGCTCTGCAAAACTGACAGTACATTGTATTTAGTGATCAGCAAATACATCCCGCTAAAAAAATTATTGCATTTTGATAAAATTGAACACAAAATATCAATAAGTTGTTCTTTAATGTAGAAAGCAGAAAATTCGGTCCTACCTATATATCTGTCATAAAGGAGTCATTTTACACTGAGATACATAGGGGTCATAACTCTTTAGTTTTCTTCTTTTGCGCTCTGTTGAACACTGTATGTACTATCTTCTCTCTAAAAATGTTGAAAACCCCTTTGGGCATCACACACACAACAATATTATTGATAGGTTAGACTGTACCTCATTTGCACTGATTTTCATTAAGGCAACAGAAGGTTTTTTTCCCCCCTCACAAGTTCATGTTAGGTTCATGAGAAAATAAAGTATGCTGTATAGATATTGGAACCAGGGCGGCAGGTAGGTGACTTCCAGTGCTGCCATACAGGCTTTGCGCACATGGGTTTGTCATGTGCATGAGACCTTACTATACAATCACTGGCTCCAATTAACCGTTTAGAATTCAGCGGTGACGTCAGCACAAATTGCAACTTACCTGCCTGTTGTACCCGGTGCCGTTTCTCCCCAGCACCGAGCGGTCACAGACCGCTCCTTCCGGGGATTCAGCTGCCTCTGCTGATGTGACAGGACTTCCCAGGTCGCTTTGATTGACAGCTGGCTCCCTCAGTTAGGCAGCGGGGATCTGGCTGTCAATCAGAATGACCTCAGAAGTCCCGCCCCATCGTCAGAGCAAACCGGAAAAGAAGCCTCCGATCTATAGAGGCGATGTCAGCAGAGGCTTCTGAATCCCCGGCATGAACAATATGGTAAGTAGCAATTAGCTGCCTGTTAGTGCTTAGGTATATTTATTGCTTTTTTGTAAAGTCCCAGATGTACTATTTAATTCTTTCAACATTTTTCAAATGAATGTATAAAGAAACTCAAGTAAAATACACAATAAAAATGCAGCAAGAATGGATCATAAATGCATGTATTGTAGACTGCACACTTGCTGCCAAGAAAACCACTTTTACTGCAAATGCTCAACGTGTGCACATACCCTTGAAGAGGTTGTCCAGTGCTATGATAATGATGACCTGTCCCATCTATGATCCACTTTGTCTAGAGCTGATAAAATCTGATTGGGGGAGAAGCCAAGTGTTAAGCCCCGTTACACTAAGCGAGATCGCTAAAGCGTCACCGATTTTGTGTCGCAACAGCGACCTAGCCAGCGATCTCGCTTAGTGTGACACGCAGCGACGACCATCCCCCCTGCTGGGTATCGCTAATCGTCGTCGAATGGCCTGGACCATTTTTTCATCGTTGGTCTCCCACTGGCCAGCGCGCATCGCTGCGTGTGACAGCGGGAGACCAACGATCAGCGAGCTCCCAGTGCATACAGCAGAAGCTGGGAGCTGGTATCTAGGGTACACATCGGGTAACTAAGCATGGCACAGTGCTTAGTTACCCGATGTGTACACTGGATACCAGCGTGCTCGCTGGTCATGATCGCTGGTGAGTCTGCCCATATGACAGCTCACCAGCGATCAGATAACGATGTCCCAGCGATCCCATCCACGTCGGATCGTTGGTGGGATCGCTGGGACATTGAAGAGTGTGACGGGGCCCTTAGACCCCCACAAACTGCTATTGTTAATCTATCCAGTATCATAGTAGTAGACACCCCTTTAAAGGGAACTTATCACTAGATTTATGCCTCCAAAACTGCTGGCAGTATGAATCACAGCCTGGTTCTGTGATTGCATCCAGGTATGTCTTTGCCTGATTCACTGCGGCATTTCACAAAAAAAATATTTGAAAAGCCATCGGGGACTGGCCTGCCGCACTCAATGTGCTTGAAAGGTCTTTACTATGTGTACATAGGGGGAAACCTGTCAATCAACTAGAAAGGAGGCGGGGAGACACCAGCCTAGTCCGCACTGGGCTAGTCATATCTTTCTCTATGGTCCCCAGCAAGCTTTTCTATGAAATGTCGGCATACCTGGCTGCAATCTCACAGCTGGACTCTGATTCATGACATCGGTGATCACAAATTTCTAGAGAAAACCACAAAAAAAGTCTCACTATGCCTTGTAGTTCAATTAAAGGGTTTTGTCCTCCATTTGGATCAACCTTCTGAAGATGTTTAGGTTCCCACCTGATCTGACCAGCAGTCCCAGCTTTTCCATATAGTACATGACTGGATAGTTAAGTGAATAGGCGCCATGTAATACTATATATCCCCAGCAGTGGCCGCTATGTTGAAACTGCATTTGTTACAGGTTCACGGAAGCAGGATGATTGTTGTGAATGGATTTGAGATGAGTTCTGAGCAGAGGCTCCCTCTGGTGGTTACAAGCGGTACTAGTGAAGATTGTGAGGACTGGGAATCAGGTGTTACTGACTGGTCTTATATAAGGGAGTCATTTTCCCATCAGGGTTGCCGGTGATCAATTGTTCTGGTCTGAATCCTTCATTCCAGTTTCCCTTGTAGCCTGCTGTGTCGTGTCTGCATCTCTTGCTACCAGATAAGAATTTTTCTTCTTTTGTGTTGTTGCTATATTTTTGCATTTTGTCCTGCACTTCTTTGGGGGCCTTCTGGGTCCCCTCCGGGGGCTTCTGCCTTCTCAGTTTAGTTCAGCCACTGAGTTTTGTTCTTTTGCTTTTTCCAGTTTTTTCAGTGGCTGCTGTTTTGATTTTGTTACACCAGAGAGCTAATTTAGGTGGTAGAGGTCGTGTGATCTCAGGTGATTTTGAAATTAGTAGAGTTGGTGTTTTTCAGGGTTTTCTGGGATTGCAGTAAGTACCCTTCCTGTCCTTTTCTATTTAGATAGTTTGGGCCCCAGCGTTTGCTCATTCTATTTTCTTTCTGTGTCAGTATTTCCTCTTGTCTAACCGCCATTACATGTTTGGGGGCTTTCTATTATCTTTGGGGTTCTGCTCCGGGGCAGATAGCTTTCCTATTTCTATCTTTAGGTGTAGTTAGTTTCTCAGGCTGTGACGAGGCGTCTAGGACCAACGTAGGAACGCTCCACGGCTGCCTCTAGTTGTGGTGGTTAGTCAGGGTACTGCAATCCCATAGATTCCAACTGCTCTGGTGTATTGCCTTTTTTACCTGCACTCCTCAGCTACCGAAACATAACAGTATCACCGGCCTAAAAATTGAAAATTGTATGGTACTCACAGAAGGGAAAAAATATTGTGATAGAAAAAAAGGTTGTCAGAGTTGTCAGAGATATTTTTCTGTTTGTTGCATTTTTTTTTTTTTCCCTCTGTATCTCTGGGTGCTGGGGAGGATCTTTTCTCCCAATGGAGTTTGCACAGTTGTCTGGCCGTGTGGATCAGCTTGCCACTGATGTTCAGAGTATTGCTGCATATCTTGCTAGGTTGCCTGTTGTGGAACCTAGGATCCCCATGCCAGATTTGTTTTTAGGGGATCGAGCTAAGTTTCAGAATTTCAAAAATAATTGTAAATTGTTTTTTGCCTTAAAATCTAAGTCCTCAGGAAACGCAGCGCAGCAGGTTCAAATTATCATCTCTCTCCTGCGCGGCGATCCTCAGGATTGGGCTTTTTCCCTGATACCTGGGGATCCTGTTTTGAGTGATGTTGATGCGTTTTTTCAGGCTTTGGGGTTATTGTACGATGAGCCTAATGTCACTGATCAAGCTGAAAAAGCCTTGTTGGCATTAAATCAGGGGCTTGATGACGCTGAGTTATACTGTCAGAGATTCCGTAGGTGGGCAGTCCTGACCAAATGGAATGACGACGCTTTGGCAGCCCTTTTCCGGAAGGGTCTGTCAGATAATGTAAAGGATGTTATGGTGGGATTCCCTGTCCCCTCTGGTCTCAATGATTCTATGTCATTAGCGATTCAAATTGACAGACGTTTGCGTGAGCGGAGAAGTATGCGTGGAGTGGTGTTGCCTTGTGAGCCAGCTTCTGAGCCCATGCAGTGTGATGGAGTGGTGTCTGGGGCACAGCGTCATGAGTTTCGAAAGCGCAATAGGTTATGTTTCTACTGTGGTGATGCCTCTCATGCTATTTCAGTCTGCCCTAAGCGGGGAAGACGTTTTGCACGCTCAGTTGTCTTGGGTAGTGTTCAGACTAAGTTTTTATTAACTGTCACTCTGATATGCTCTCTGTCCTCATTTTCTGCTCAGGCTTTCGTTGATTCTGGAGCAGCTATTAACCTGATGGATTATGATTTTGCTAAACGTTGTGGGTTTCCCTTGATACCCCTACAGAAGTCTATTCCCTACTGGGGATCGATTCTACCCCTTTGGCTGAGAATAAACCCCAGTTTTCTACTCAGGTGATAATGAGGGTTGAACCTGATCACCAGGAGTGCTGCAAATTTTTGGTTCTAGATAATCTGCATGACATTATCGTGCTGGGTTTCCCTTGGTTACAGTCTCATAATCCTGTTTTGGATTGGAAATCTGTGTCTGTAACCAGTTGGGGCTGCCAATGTGTTAATACCAACACTCCTGTTTTTTCTGCCTCCCCCAAGCTCAGGATGTTCCTGACTTTTTGTTTGATTTTTCTGATGTGTTTAGCGAAAGTAAATCTGCATCCTTACTCCCCATAGGAGCTATGACTGCGCTATTGAATTAGTGCCGGGTAGTAAATTCCCTAAAGGTCGCCTTTTTAACTTGTCTGTACCTGAACATGACGCTATGCGGTCTTATATCAAGGAATCATTGGAGAAGGGTCATATCAGACCATCCTCTTCACCCTTAGGTGCCGGTTTTTTCTTTGTGGCCAAAAAAGATGGTTCATTAAGGCCGTGTATTGATTATCGTCTCTTGAACAATATTACTGTGAAATATCAATACCCGTTACCCTTGATTTCTGACCTGTTTTCCAGGGTGAAAAACGCTACTTGGTTTACCAAGCTTGACCTCAGGGGGGCGTATAACCTTATTCGCATTAAGCACGGGGATGAATGGAAGACGGCATTCAATACCCCTGAAGGGCATTTTGAGTACCTAGTGATGCCCTTTGGGCTCACTACTGCCCTTCCATCTTCCAGTCCTTCATGAATGACATTTTCAGGGATTTTGTGGACAAATTTCTGATTGTTTTATTTGGATGATATCTTGATTTTTTCTAATGACTGGGACTCTCATGTGAAACATGTTCGGACTGTGTTCCAGATTTTGAGGGATAATGCTCTGTATGTGAAGGGATCAAAGTGTCTTTTTGGCGTACAGAAGATCTCATTTCTGGGATTCATTTTGTCCCCATCTGTTATTGAAATGGACCCGGTCAAGATTCAGGCCATCTGTGATTGGGTCCAACCTACTTCATTAAAGGCTCTTCAGAGATTTTTGGGTTTTGCCAATTTTTATCGTAAATTTATTGGTAATTTCTCGGTTATTGTTAAACCATTAACTGATTTGACCAGAAAGGGTTCTGATGTGGTGAATTGGCCTCCTGAGGCAGTCTCTGCATTTCAGGAACTTAAGCAGAGATTCACTTCTGCTCCTGTTCTACGGCAGCCTGATGTTTCTCTGCCATTTCAGGTGGAGGTTGATGCCTCTGAAATTGGGGCAGGTGCCGTTTTGTCCCAAAAAGATCCAGAGACTTCTAAAAGTAACCCTTGTGCCTTTTTCTCTCGAAAATTTTCTCCTACTGAACGTAATTATGACGTGGGTAATCGGGAGTTATTGGCCATGAAGTGGGCTTTTGAAGAGTGGAGACATTGGCTGGAGGGAGCCAAACATCAGGTGGTGGTCCTTACGGACCATAAGAATCTGGTCTATCTGGAATCTGCCAAGCGACTCAATCCTAGACAGGCCAGGTGGGCCTTGTTTTTCACACGTTTTAATTTTGTGGTTTCCTTTCTTCCTGGCACTAAGAATGTTAAGGCGGATGCCCTCTCGAGGAGTTTCCTTGCGGACTCTCCTGAGTTATCTGATCCTTCTGTTATTTTGAAAGAGGGTGTAGTTCTTTCCGCCATCTCGCCCAATTTGAGACTTGCTCTGGAGGGGTGTCAGGAGGATAGGCCCGAGCGCTGCCCTGTTGGAAAATTGTTTGTCCCGGACCAATGGAAAAAGAGTGTGATGTCTGAGATTCATTGTTCCGCATTGGCTGGGCATCCCGGAATTTTTGGTACCAGAGACTTGGTTAGTCGGTCCTTTTGGTGGCCTACCTTGTCTCGCGATGTCAGGGAATTTGTGCAGTCCTGCGGGACTTGCTCTCGCTCCAAGCCTTGCTCTCGCTCTAGTGGTTTGTTGATGCCATTGCCTGTGCCCAAGAGACCATGGACCCATATCTCTATGGATTTCATTTCCGATCTTCCTGTTTCTCAGAGAATGACCACCATCTGGGTAATTTGTGATAGGTTTTCCAAAATGATACATCTTGTGCCATTACCTAAGTTGCCTTCCTCCTCTGAATTGGTGCCGTTGTTTCTTCAGCACGTGGTTCGTTTACACGGCATTCCTGAGAACATTGTGTCTGACAGAGGAGTCCAGTTTGTTTCCAGATTTTGGAGGACTTTTTGTTCTAAACTGGGTGTTCAATTGTCTTTCTCCTCGGCATTTCATCCTCAGACCAATGGTCAAACTGAGAGAACAAACCAGACATTAGAGACTTATCTAAGATGCTTTGTGTCTGCTGATCAGGATGACTGGGTCTCTTTTTTGCCTTTGGCTGAGTTTGCTCTTAATAATAGGGCTAGCTCTGCCACTTTGATGTCTCCGTTTTTCTGTAATTCTGGTTTTCACCCTCGATTTTCTTCAGGACAGACGGAAGCTTCTGTCTGTCCAGGTGTTGACTCTGTTGTTGAGCGTATGCAACAGATTTGGGACCAGGTAGTGGAGAGGTTGTCCCTCTCTCAGGAGAAGGCCCCGCGGTTTGCTAACCGGCATAGGACTGATGGTCCTCGGTTTAAAGTGGGGGACTTGGTCTGGTTGTCCTCAAAGAATATTCCTATGAGAGTAGCATCTCCTAAATTTAAGCCTAGGTTCATTGGACCTTATAAGATCATGGAGATTATTAATCCTGTTTCTTTTCGTTTGCTTCTTCCGGGACATTTAAGATCCATAACGTGTTCCACAAGTCCTTGTTGAAGAGGTTTGTTGGAGCCAGTGGTTCCTGCTACTGTGCCTCCTGACCCTGTTTTGGTTGAGGGCAATCTGGAGTATGTGGTTGGAGAAAATATTGGATTCTCGTTTTTCTAGACGAAGACTCCAGTATTTGGTTAAATGGAGAGTTATGGTCAGGAAGACAATTCTTGGGTTTTTGTTTTCGGACATCCATGCTAGGAGACTTATCCGTGCGTATCATAGAACTCATCCTGACCGACCTGGTTGCTCAAATGAGGGTTCGGTGACCCTCTCAAGGGGGGGGTACTGTTGTGAATGGATTTGAGATGAGTTCTGAGCAGAGGCTCCCTCTGGTGGTTACAAGCAGTACTAGTGAGATTGTGAGGATGGGAATAAGGTGTTACTGACTGGTCTTATATAAGGGAGTCTTTTTTCCCATCAGGGTTTGCCGGTGATCAATTGTTTGGTCTGAATCCTTCATTCAGTTTCCATTGTAGCCTGCTGTGTCGTGTCTGCATCTCTTGCTACCAGATAAGAATTTTTCTTCTTTTGTGTTGTTGCTATATTTTTGCATTTTGTCCTGCACTTCTTGGGGGCCTTCTGGGTCCCCTCCGGGGGCTTCTGCCTTCTCAGTTTAGTTCAGCCACTGGTTTTGTTCTTTTGCTTTTTCCGTTTTTTCAGTGGCTGCTGTTTTGATTTTGTTACACAGAGAGCTAATTTAGGTGGTAGAGGTGTGTGATCTCAGGTGATTTGAAATTAGTAGAGTTGGTGTTTTTCAGGGTTTTCTGGGATTGCAGTAGTCCCCTTCCTGTCCTTTTCTATTTAGATAGTTTGGGCCCCAGCGTTTGCTCATTCTATTTTCTTTCTGTGTCAGTATTTCCTCTTGTCTAACCGCCATTACATGTTTGGGGCTTTCTATTATCTTTGGGGTTCTGCTCCGGGGCAGTTTAGCTTTCCTATTTCTATCTTTAGGTGTAGTTAGTTTCTCAGGCTGTGACGAGGCGTCTGGGGACTAACGTATGGAACGCTCCACGGCTGCTCTAGTTGTGGTGGTTAGTCAGGGTACTGCAATCCCATAGATTCCAACTGCTCTGGTGTATTGCCTTTTTTACCTGCACTCCTCAGCTACCGAAACATAACAGATGATGCCCATTTTGGGAAGTGTGAACAGAGGCAAGACACCGACATGTATCTTATCAATTATAGACTATATCTAATATGAGCAGATAGTCCTCTCTAGTCTAGAGGAGCCACACGGAGCTCTCAAATAATTCATTTTATTTGCTACAAAATGGCTGGCCATGACTTACCCCAGCGATAACGGTTCATCAGCTGGGGCTTCTTTAGCCAGAACATAATGATGAGCCGGTCTCCCGATTTCAATTCAAGAACTTTTTTTTTCTGGTGCAACACAAATTTAAAAACTGATCATAATGATCCATAATTATAACGAACCCCCAAATTAATAGGTATACTTGTATATAAACATTGGACATTGAAGCAATATCATGATTTAGGGCAGTGACGAGGAAAGTAATGGCTAAAGTTGGCAGCAGAATAAGTGCGTTAGCGAACATCGTAGGTTAGCTCTCTATTTCCTATGAGCAGCCATTACTAAATCCGAAGCTTTTGCATGAGATTGCTGAATTACTACTGTTTTCAATTAGAGGACAGAAAGATTGAAGATGCAAGTCACGTCATTTATACACACAGAGGTTTAGCAATGCCAGAGATTTCCAGTTGCTCGCTCTATCTGATGTCAAAAGTGACGGCAGCGGGTGACATCCACAATCCCCCACTCTGGAGCCTAGGGCTTATCAATCCTTTTGTATGGATGATACAAGAATTGATGGAAGTATCAATTTTATTTCCGTGTACTACGGTAAAAGTGAAATATCAGTTGGAGTCATTTCTTTACAGCAGTTCCACATGGTAAAGTCTGTGCGAAGGAGAAACTTGGGCTGGGGGGAACATTGGCACGCGTTCCGAGGGATGCAGAGTCCTCGTGTGGCACGGCCCCCTCATAGTTGTTTCCCTGACTGCCGCCACTTCCCCTCCACTTGAGTTGCGGGCCGCGGAGCTGAAGAAGCGTCCGGCCGGCAGCGCTGCTCAATGTGTGAGAGGAAGTGAGAGGAAGGAAGCTGCCGGAGCGCGGGGGTTTTTGAGTGTGGACCCGCTTACCCATAAGCTTTGTGTGTGTGTGTGTGGTGTGTGTTGTATGGTGAGTGTTGTTGTGGTGTGTGAGTTGTTGATGTGTAGCTGAGTGTGGCCATGTGGAAGTGATGGCAGTAGTGGGGGGGGACCCAATGATGGGAGTGTGGGAAGATGGCCGTAATGGGGAGACGCAATGAGGGATGATGGGGAGAGGCCAGTGATGGAGGAGCACCAATGAGGGAAGATGGGGAAGGGCCAGTGATGGGGAGAGCACCAATGATGGGAGTGATGGGGAGGGGCCAGTTTGGGGGGGGGGCCCGCCAATGATGGGAGTGATGGGGGAGGCACCAATGTGGGATGTGGGGAGAGGGCGTGATGGGGAGAGACTTAATGATGGGAGTGATGGGGAGAGGGCCATGATGGGGAGAGCGCCAATTTGGGGGAATGATGGGGGGAGCACCAATGAAGGGAGTGATGGGGAGAGGGCCAGTGAGAGGGAGAGCCAATAATGGGGTGATGGGGAGAGCGCCAATGTGGGAGTGATGGGGAGGAGGAAATGTGGAGGGGTGGAATCTCACATGAAGGGGATCATATTTTGCATGAAGGGGAAATAAATGTTGGGGCACTTTCCTGAAGGTGATCATGATGGGGCATATTTCCATGGAAGGGTCATGATGGGGATTTTCCATGAAGGGGTCATGATGGGGCATATTTCCATGAAGGGGATCTGATGGGGCATATTTCTGAAAGAAGGGGATCATGATGGGGCATTTTCTGCATGAGGGGATCATGATGGGGCAATTTCTAGGAAGGGGATCTGATGGGGAAAATTTCTACAGGAAGGGATCATGATGGGCATATTTTACAGGAAGGGATCATGTGGGGCATATTTTAAAGGAAGGGGATCTGATGGGGCATATTTCTGCTGAAGGGAATGGTGGGGCATATTTCGCAAAAGGGGGGCATGTTGGGGATATTTCTCATGAAGGGATCAGATGGGGCATATTTCTGCATGAAGGGGTCATGGGTTTGGGGTTATTTCTAATGAAGAGGATCATGATGGGCAATTTCTACATGAGGGGATCATGATGGGGCATATTTCTACGAAGGGGTCAGATGGGGATATTTTCTGCATGAAGGGATCATGAGGGCATATTTCTGCATGAAGGGGTCATGATGGGGCATATTTCACTGAAGGGATCTGATGGGCAATTTCTAATAAGGGGATCTGGGGGATATTTCTACATGAAGGGATCAGATGGGGCATATTTCACATGAAGGGGATAATGATGGGGATATTTTACATAAGGGGTCATGATGGGGATATTCTGCTGAAGGGGATCATTAGGGCATTTCTACAGGGGACTGATGGGGAATTTCTAAATGAAGGGGTTTTTCAGGAGGGGGGGCATATTTCTACATGAAGGGATAATGTGGGCATATTTCTACTGAAGGGGTTGATGGGGCATTTCTACTGAAGGGGAAATGAGGGGCTATTTCTACATAAGGGTCCTGATGGGCAATTTTCTACTGAAGGGGATCATGTGGGGCATATTTCTACATAAGGGGATCATGATGGGGCATATTTCTACATGAAGGGGATAATGATGGGGAATTTTACATGAAGGGGTCTGATGGGGCAATTTCTGCATAAGGGGATCATGATGGGGCTTTTCTACAGAAGGGGTCATGGGGGATATTTCACATGAAGGGGATCATGAGGGGCACATTTCTCCATGAAGGGATTGATAGGGCTATTTCTGCATGAAGGGGATCATGATGGGGCATTTGGACTTCGTCAAAAATAATTGGGTTTTGGTTGCGTTTGGGTACTCGGTCTCAGAAAGGTTCGCCATCACTGATCTAGGGAGTATAATTCTAACTTTTTTTCTTTGCTGAAATTCCTGGTTCAAAAAACAGATATTAAATAAGATTTCCGAATATTTATTGCATTTATTCTTGGCATCGTTGTGGGTCAAAAATTGAGCGAGAAGGAAGCGCAGCAGCGATGACAACAATAGCCCCATTTCCTGAACAGGCAGAGCTGGCATGGCACCCAAAAGCTGAGTGATAGGGTCCCGCATGGCTACTGTAAGCAGCCTGCAAACGTCCATTCTATCAATTAATCAAACTTGACAAAAATTGCCTTTGGTTGTTAATTCACCCAGAAAGAAAAAACCCATGAAACATAAAAATATACACTCCCATATAAATTAAAAATGTGAACTAAAGATAGAAATCGTTGATCCTTTATGACTAAAAGAATACGGTAATTATATTTGGAAACTTTTTCGGCACGAGGCCCCTTTAATGGAAAAGCAAGAAAATAAATAACCAACCGGTGAAGCCCTCTGGAGCAACGGAATTGAAGCCATGATAACAGATAACACACGTCCTCTCTTAGGAAATTCTTATCAATTTCAGTACAAAACCCTTTCACATTTAGTGTCTTCTGTACAGTGATGTATTTAAAAACTAGATTGTTAATTCATTGCAAAAATTCTGTAATGTAAAATATCTGTTGGGGTTTGAAAAATCCCAACAAAATCCAATTCAACAGTCAGGTTCTTCTCCCCCCCCACATGTGCAGCGAGAGAACAGGAGGCCCCAACATTACCTGCAAGACGTCCTGCTGATATGGTGGGTTCAGCCAAATTCGTCTAATGTGTAGGAGGACTGTCCAGGTCAATAGGAAAATACTTCAACGAACGGCCTCCCCCAGGTGATTTAGAACATGTTTAAAAGATAAATAAAACAAAAAGGAAAGTGTTGACCTATTAACGGGGGGACAATTTGCAATTTTCATTAGCTTAAGGGAAGAAAAAAAAAAACCCTAGGGATGGATTTTGCCAAATGTGCTTCCAAAATACATCCGTTATGGGGTTCCCACGAGAGAGGCGATTGTGTTGATTTTGCTGGGAAATTACTGCGAAATAAGATAAGTGAACAAAAATTATCTCTGCGGAATATTATTCCAAGAAAAAAGCTCGGGTTCCTTTCAAAAGGCATTCGACAAGTTGCAGCCACCTGACTGCACAAATGACAGATCCCGTAGTATTTGGCATAAGGATAATGTTCTGTGGGGAAAATGAATTTAAACAGTGCCAGGAGCTGCTGCCCAAGCCAAAGAATAGAGGGGGCAAAAAGGACCTGTAGTACCAATGAGTAATTCCTTTATGTAATCACTAATTAGACCACACTCGGAATATTTGTAAAAAGTTTGGATACAGAAAAAGGGTTCGGACTGACATATTTTTGGATGATTTGACTGCCTCACTGATGGGAAGATGTAAATTTTTTTTACTCCATCTTTTTCCCTACGGGAAAAATTGTGACTTGATTTGCAAATCAACCGATTTTTAGATAAAGAAAAATAAACAACCGACGCACCAGCCTAAAGTTGAATTATTTTTTTTCCAGGAGTTTTTTGACCGGCTCCTCGTAGATGTGGAAAAAAAACATCCAAAATAATCAAAAAAAATTCCTATTGATTTGTTTGTAAAATAACGTTTCATCAATGCCCCAGGCTTTTCGCTTCTTTTACATTTTTCAGGGTTTCAAAAACACCTGATTGGAGAAAAGAAAGTGGTATAACAATTTGAGGAGTGTTGCTCAAAATGTTCCGGAAAGGTAAAAAAAACCCCGGAAAAAAAACGTGAAAATAATGCTTGAAAAAATCTTCGGGACTGCTGCAAGAAACACAGGAGGAGAGTTCCCTAAACAATTTCCACAAAGAAAAAGTTTTTGATCACTGGAAAAAAAAAAAAAAAGGGTGACATAGGGTGGGTTATGTTGCCAACGCGCCTGATAAATGACTCCATTGCACATGTTTACTTATTGGCAATCGGACCGCACTTTCCAAGCACCTAGAACAATCGTAATAGGTTTTTGTTCGAGGACTGTCTTGTTCCGGCGCACATGACATAAAGATGTACTGCTGAAACGATGATTTTAAGCAATTTAGAAATCATTTCACCCTACGAATAAGCATTTTGCTCGTCTGTTCATCACTGGCAGCCGGTTGGGCTTGTTTTCCACTTCCAGGAAACACAGGCTTTGAACGGAGCGGAAAGTCCGCTCCGCCCAAAGCCCCCCCCCTCTGTACGCGCGGGTTCTTACCGGATGTTTTTCAGGAACACATCCGGAAAACAATCCGAATGACGCAGGGCACATAGCCCCGTGTTTATTTCCCTTGCGGCGACGCAGCGTCGCCGCAAGGGAATAGGAATGCTGGTCTAAAAAAGGCCCGATCCGGAAACGAGGCTTCCGCCTGCTGTTTTGCAGCATAGTGGGGGACGGGATTTCTTGAAATCCCCCCTTTAGCTGTAACATCTGGAGCTGCGGTTTGACGCTGCGCCAACGCCAAGGCAAACACGCAGTAATCCGGACTGTTTCTGAACGTGGAAAACATACCCTTACAGCCTGATTTTTGGGAAAGAGCAGTCCTGAAAAGCTCACTCACGACATTGGTACGTAAATTACCTTAAACAATAGTGGGGCAAAACAACCAAAACTAAGAAAAAATAAGGTGCATTCATAACCAGATATATAATGCCCCAATTTCCCGTTGAATGAAAAGGGAAAAATAGCTCAAGAAATTCCAACTATATTCCACAGAAGGTCTGTGGGAGAACAGGCATTTATTGATGGGATCGGGTGGAATCCGCCCCTAAACTCAGAAGGTGATGTATGACATGAGTGGAGAGAAATTACAATGGGCTATGTATTGCAATTGTCAAAATTTCCAATTTTGCCAAAACAAAGTGAACTGGAATAGGAGTTGCGTTTAGCAAAATCTTACCCAAAAGTGTCCATTTGGGTTGTTTTTTTGGGATGGGGCGATAAATTTTTAAGTTTTGCTTTTTAAAATTGGTAGTAGTTATTATGCTTCAGATCAAAACAGGGGGTGAAAAATACCCAAGGAACAATGGTTTCAAAGAATAGGAGAACCTTATGCACCGCGAACGGTTTTTGGTTTGAAGAGGAATCTTGCAGTTTTTCAGCTTCCCTGGATGTTTTTTTCTCCTTTTAACTAAAGGCCTCAAACCCTTCCCACATCTACAGAAAAAGCCTCAGTCGTGCAAAATCTCCCTTCTAAATTACGGCCATTTCAGCGCCTGATCACGAGGGGGTTGTTGTGCCCTTTCCTGCTGAATGCCCAACCACTGTCAGCACCAAAGCAGCCGCCCTGCCAACCAAAGTGCTTTGTTCTGCTACGCCATCCACATATCCCTTTGCTTCGGGGCAACAAACAGCAAGAACTGTTGGAGCAGAAAATATAATATAATAAAAAATGAAGGCTGAAAAAAAAAAAAGAAATAAAAAAAAGCTCACAAAGAAATAGACTGCAAAACCAACACCGCCCTTGCCTGTGCAATACAGCGCTGCAATAAAGCGGGTGAGGTAAAAGGCTACTGAGTCACGGAAAAATTTTGGGGGGGATTTCAGAGGTTGAAACAGTTGAAACCACAATTGAAATTAAGGAGTTTTCCTTTCTGGTAATCCGTCTTAATTGCTTAAGTACCTCTCATAAGAAAAAAAACAAAAGATAACTTACCTCCTGGACTACGAGCTCTTGCAGTCGACGTGTGTTCCGCCATTTATACAGCTCAACAACAGCGGTCATGATTAGCCAGTTTCCACCATTCTGCCAGAGCGAAGTTCGCTCTGAACGCAACGGGTTGCGCCGGTCTGGATTTAGCGGCGTGTCCAGACATTTTAGGGTTGTCCATTTCTACCAAAATGCGCAGTCATTCTATTGACTCTAAATTCTTACAACGCGCACACAACAATGTCGGATTTCCAGATTGCTGCGATTACCAGGCGATTATTTACTGAAATATGCAATTACCCGAAATTCCAAATAGAAATGCTCAGCCCATCAATGCACTTGAATTTGGGGGCTGAGCACTTTAGTCTTGAATGGGCCGGAAGTTTGGATATCGCATGTTACGCCATACAATGCCCGATTCGGCAGTAACCAGAGAATTTGACAGTGTGTGGTGGCATGCTCTAATGGATTTAGAAGTCGGCATACAGGACTGCAGCTTTAAGCAAGACCGGATAAAACCCCTTTCAGTAAGTGAATTTATTTGAGAAGCATGTGAGAAAAAACAAGGTAAGAAAAAAAAACATTCAAAAGGGGCTTTTGCTAATATTTAAGGGACATCATCATAAATTGACGTCGGTTATAGGATAAGAAGAGTGTTTACCTGGCAGAAAATGGAATTATTCTTGCTTTGGATCTTTCTGTCCTGCTTCAAATAGGAACTTACCAAAATTGATCTGTAACAGAAAATTGAAAACAAAACATAAAAACAATATTGACACGTCAATAGCATAATTTATGAGGTCAATAAAATTATTAATATAGCAAAATTCTTTTTACAGGGTTTATATTTGTGTTATATATTATATAATTGGGATTTATAGTGGGTTTTGCTTGGTATAACTTTCCCAATTGATAATTGTTTATTTTCGAGGGAATTTAGTGTGAGAATATTAATAATAGCGGGTCCCCTATGCAAAACCTTCATCCAGTTAGGTTAAATATTTGGAAGAGACA
>JARQOD010000003.1:551994973-552082863 GCA_033576555.1 Oophaga sylvatica
AAAAAGTGATGTACAAAACGAGGGGCCAGGCCAGATACATCACTTTTCATCTTTCATCCCTGCGGCACTTTACTACAATGTTGTTTTTATGTTTGAGTCTTTTTCTAGCTTAAAGGGGTCATTCTACCAAAAACCTTTAGCATCTATCCAGGGGTTAAGTGATAAGTGTAAGATCGGTAAGGGTCTGACAGCTGGCACCCTCACCAGTCCCAAGAACGAGGTTGCTGTGTCCTTCATGTGCAATTGTGACTACCACTCCATTCACTGTCTATGGGAGTGGTGGTCACACTTGCTCACTTCTGGTCCTATAGAAGTGAATGGACATTTATGTACACTTAAAAGCGGTACTCTCAAGTTTTGAAGTTATCGGATAGGGTATAACTTCCCGACCACTGAGGTTCCAACCACTGGACCGAAGAACCTATGAAAAGCTCCAATTGAAAAGAATGGTGGTGGATTATGAGCATTGTCACTCCATTAATTCTTATTAGAACACCAAAGAACGTCCAAATGCAGTGCTCTGCTTCCTCTGGTGGTACTATTAAGAATGAATGGAGTGGCAGTGCGCATGATCAAAGTTCTCGGGATCGGTGAGGGTCCTAGCGGTCAGGAAGTTTTCTGCAATCAGGATTTCTTTGCATGCCCCTGATTTTGGTAATTACCGTAGTTATCTGTAATTTGTGAATTGATTGCACACAGAGGTCGAGCATAGGTCCGTAAGGCTAGATTTACATGTTGCAGTTTGTGAACCTCCCCAAGGTCAGGTGCAGACGACCGTATTTACAGTCCGAGTTGCGATCCGACAAAACATCTGATTGCACCTGGACGTTATAGTGGTAAATAGACAATACGCCGCTTGTATGTAGATGTCACAACGTGCAGAACAATAGAAGGGGTTCATCACATAGTGGAGACGGAGTTCTACACGTAGAAAGAGAGAAACCCTGTAGGTAATCCAGACTTGCAAGTCAATGAGTCCATGGAAAACATCGGACTGCACTCAGATGATATCTCAGGGCAGTCTGATTTCCACTGGCTGACAGAATGGAGAACACGGAGACATTTTTGTTCTCCAACTTCTTATGTGAGAGATTCACATCGCACTCTGTGCAAATCACACTTTGATCAAAGCGTGATTTGCATCATTGACCTGATTCCCTCAGACAAGAGAATGCACGGTCGTCTGCACACAGCCTCACGCTCTGATCATACCTGTCATCCGAGTGCAGTCCGATGTTTTCCACGGACTCAATGACTTGCATGGCGATCTGGGCATATAGCAATTTTTTCTTCCTCAGACTGTCATGGTCCGAGGAAAAATTCTGACATGTGCATGGCCCAATACACTAACATTTAAAAAAAAAGGGGAATGGGAACGGGAGAATTCAGCTCGACTTTTGCAGTCTCTTTCCAAGAATGAGTTCCACGCATGGAGCCGCCTGGGCTTGGGAGTGCAAGTTCCAAAGAATGAAGAAAAAAGTTACTCCAGTGTAGAAAAATATAAAATTTCATCTTTAATGGAAATAATTCATAAAAACAGGCACAATGTGGACAACTTATAGATCGCAGAGAGCTACCATTCAGAGCTCTGGGATCTATATGTTGTCTTTCTATGTGTAGAACTCCGTCTCCACTATGTGTTGAACCCCTTCTATTGTTCTGCGCGTTGTGACATCTACATACAAGCGGCGTATTGTCTATTTACCACTATAATGTCACACAACGCATAGTAATAACACAAAAGGGCTAGCGGACTAGAGATTTTCTTTTTTCCATAAATTTTGCATTGAATGGTGATTATGTCCCGTGAAGAGCTGCGTTGTCTCCTCCGCTGTGTCACATGGGAGGCCAGCAGCATTGAAAACAAATATGAACCAGGATGCCGGGGCAGGAGGAGACGTGTTCACACAGTATTCCACAAGACTTGTTTTCTAAAAATTTGCATGGTGCAATAAACACATGAACTCAGCAAACACATGTCCCTGGGAGCTGAATGGATCTGTTGTTGCTCAGGCTCTGAAGGACCCAACCAGACCGGCTTCAATGTCTGCAGCTCCGGGAAAGAGTTATCCCCAGGGGCCAATATTAATTAAATAGAAATCAAATATTTGACGGTATTATTTGTCCTATTCTCATACTCCCCGTTTTATCATCACAAGCTACGATATACCGTAGTACCTTACAAGCTAAAGCTTTCATAAGTCTTTATTAAACTGGATCTGGCACCATATTATATTTCTCTATTTAAAGGGTATTCTTGCTTAAAAAAAATGTTACTAGTGCATTGGATAAGGCGTTGTTCACAAGTCGGTGAATTTCTTGTACCAGAAAATGAGTCAGGCTATGTGCACACGTATGAGAATTGCCACGTAAATTTCCACGGCAATCCCGCACCTCCCTGCCGTGGGAAATACACATATTATAGGTATGCGTATTCCCGCCAGAAACTAGCATTTTGCATGCGTAATTAGCTTGCAGAATGCTAGCGTTTTTCAAGCGATCTGTAGCATCGCTTGGAAAACTGATTGACAGGTTGGTCACACGAGTCACACATAGAGTTTGACAAGTGTGAGCAACTTTTTACTATTGATGCCGCCTATGCCGCATCAATAGTAAAAATATCTAATGTTAAAAATATTAAAAAACATAAAAAATCGTGATATTCTCACCTTCCGGCGGTCCCCGCAGCCTTCCTGGTCCTCGCGATGCTCTAGGCAACTCCCGTTCCCAGTGATGCCTGGCGACAATGACCACAAATGACGTAGCATCACGTGAGACCACTACGTCATCTGGGGTGATTCTCGCAATGCATCACTGGGAAAGGGATTGACCGGGAACGTCGCTGAGAGGCGGGAAAGCTGTGGGGGCTGCCGGAAGGTGAGAATATCACTATTTTTTATTTTAATTATTGTTTTAACAGGGATATGGTACCCAGGGCCTGGAGGAGAGTCTCTGGGTACCATCCGCACATGAACCGCTCACTTTGCGCATGGTGGGCATAGCCACATGCTGATAGTAAGTGGTTCAATGCATTCCTATGGCCGCGATTCCTGAAAAAGATTGAACGTGTTGCGTTTTTTTCCGCGATGCATTTTTTTAGCGGAAAAAAGCGCAGCATGTGCACCAAAATTGCGGAATGCATTGTAACAATAGGATGCTTAATGCATGCATTTTTTTTCAGCGGAAAGCCGCCGCAAAAATGCTAAAGAAACGCGAAAAATCCTGAACGTGTGCACATAGCCTCAGAGATTCATCAGTGTTGGATCAAAATTGGACATGTCTCTGCGTCTTTGCGTAGAGCATTCATTCCGTGAAAAAATTACAGATATCTTAACGACCCTATAGGTACGGTTGCTATCCGTGAAAACCACGGATAGCACTCGTACAAGAAAAACTAATGTGTGAATGAGGCCTAAGTTCTAAGCATCAGAATGATATGGGTTTGACCACTAAAGGTTTGACTACTGAGACTCCTGGCAGAATGGGGTCCTGTTTCCTCCAGTAGCAAGACCACAACCATGAGAACTTTAATAATGCCATTGTTGACAGGGACACGCCTAGAAATTTAACTTGGAGATGAGAAGATCCAGGGTACCGGAGATTGAAACATAATGTTTCAGGCTGGTTGTGTGTGCAAGCAAGATAATTATTACATTGCGCGCATAGTTTTGATTTCCACACTAAACCACCATGTAATCAGGCCATGCTTTTGTGGTGATTTGGCATATAACTATTCTGGTCTACTTGGAGACAAACATCTACGACAACTTAAAGAGGAAAATAAAAAGGGCTCACTTAGCGTGCATTGCAAGATATCTTTCTTTTGCTCCAAACCCATTGTATATAACTCACAAATAGTATATATGACTCCAATCATCATAACTCAAGATGTATATATGTATATATTCCACATCCGAAATCCCCAAAACAAACACAAAACCCTTCACAGAGGTTTTTTTGCTGTAGTGTTCATAATAATAAGGGAGATCACTGTATGTAATAAAGGATAATGCTATACAGTCATGGCCAAAAGTTTTGAGAATGACACAAATATTAATTATTACAAAGTGTACTGCTTCACTTTTTCTAATGGCAATTTGCTTATACTCCAGAATGTTATAAAGAGTGATCAGCTTAACAGCAATTACTTGCAAAGTCAATATTTGGCTAGAAAATGAACTTTATCCCCCAAAACACATTTCAACATCATTGCAGCCCTGCCTTAAAAGGACCAGCTAACCTCTTTTCAGTGATTGCTCCATTAACACAGGTGTGGGTGTTGATGAGGACATGGCTGGAGATCAATCTGTCATGATTAAGTAAGAATGACACCACTTGACATTTTAAAAGGAGGCTGGTGCTTGGCATCATTGTTTGTCTTCTGTTAACCATGGTTATCTGTAAAGAAACACGTGCAGTCATCATTGCAATGCACAAAAATGTCCTAACAGGAAGAGTATCGCAGCTAGAAAGATTGCACCTCAGTCAACAATCTATCGCATCATCGAGAACTTCAAGGAGAGAGGTTCCATTGTTGCCAAAAAGGCTTCAGGGCGCCCAAGAAAGACCAGCAAGCGCCAGGACCGTCTCTTAAAAGTGTTTCAGCTGCGGGATCGGGCTATCAGCAGTGCAGAGCTTGCTCAGGAATGGCAGCAGGCAGGTGTGAGTGCATCTGCACGCACTGTGAGGCGGAGACTCTTGGCGCAAGGCCTGGTCTCAAGGAGGGCAGCAAAGAAGCCACTTCTCTCCAGAAAAAACATCATGGACAGACTGATATTCTGCAAAAGGTACAGGCAGTGGACTGCTGAGGACTGGGGTAAAGTTATTTTCTCTGATGAATCCCCTTTTCGATTGTTTGGGACATCAGGAAAACGCCTCATTCGGAGAAGACAAGGTGAGCGCTACCACCAGTCTTGTCTCATGCCAACTGTTAAGCATCCTGAAACCATTCATGTGTGGGGTTGCTTCTCAGCCAAGGGAATCGGCTCTCTCACAGTCTTGCCTAAAAACACAGCCATGAATAAAGAATGGTACCAGAATGTCCTCCAAGAGCAACTTCTCCTAACCCTCCAAGAGCAGTTTGGAGATCAACAATGCCTTTTCCAGCATGATGGAGCACCTTGCCATAAAGCAAAGGTGATAACTAAATGGCTCAGGGAACAAAACATAGAGATTTTGGGTCCAAGGCCTGGAAACTCCCCAGATCTTAATCCCATTGAGAACTTGTGGTCAATCATCAAGAGACGGGTGGACAAACAAAAACATAAAAATTCTGACAAAATGAAAGCATTGATTGTGCAAGAATGGACTGCTATCAGTCAGGATTTGGTCCAGAAGTTGATTGAGAGCATGCCAGGGAGAATTGCAGAGGTCCTGAAGAAGAAGGGTCAACACTGCAAATATTGACTTGCTGCATTAACTCATTCTAACTGTGAATATAAGCTTTTGTTACTCATATGTTTGCAATTATTATATTTCTGTCTGTGATAAAAACATCTGTCAAACACACATAAAAACCAGAGGGCAGCAGATCATGTGAAAATATAATATTTGTGTCATTCTCAAAACTTTTGGCCATGACTGTACATAATTAATATTTATTTCTATAGCACCATTGATTCCATGGTGCTGTACATGAGAAGGGGTTACATACAAATTACAGGTATCACTTACAGTAAACTAACAATGACAGACTGATACAGAGGGGAGAGGACCCTGCCCTTTCGGGCTTACATTCTACAGGATTGTGAGGCAGGAGACAGTAGGTCGGGGGGTTGCAGCAGTTCCGGTGTTGGTTGAGGCAATAACTCCGGTAGTGGTGAGGAGGCAGCAGGGTCATTGCAGGCTGTAGGCTTTCCTGAAGAGATGGGTTTTCAGGTTCCGTCTGAAGGATCTGAATGAGTTTGATAGTCGGATGTGTTGGGGCAAAGAATTCCAGAGGATGGGGGATATTCGGGAGAAGTCTTGGAGGCGGTTGGGTGAGGAGCGAATAAGTGTGGAGGAGAGAAGGATGTCTTGGGAGGATCGGAGATTACGTGAGGGAAGATATCGGGAGATTAGTTCAGAGATATATGGAGGAGACAGATAATAAGGGAAGACGCTGTATGTGATAAACAGAGAGAAACTGCACCTCTCACTATAACCTTAAAAATGGCAAGGGTATGCTGGGAGTTCAGTAAGAATGTTAACAGCCACAATCAATCTACAGACCATACATGGAGTATGCCGGGGTCGGGTCGCACGAAGGAACTTATGTTCTCTCATGCGGGAGAATCTGGCCGATGCTAATGACACTTGGATCAAACTGTCGGATCAAACCACTATAAGCCTATGAGCACTGCAGAAACAGCTGAGTGTTTCAGAACTCCAATGGAGAGAGTCACATGTGTGCACAGCCCCCTCGCAACCCATCTACTTCTTTCTGGTGTGCCAAAAAAGTGTCCCGTGAGCCCTTATATATGGCGATCCCATAGATGGTAGCAAAATAATAAACCATTACTGCTTACCTGCTCCTGATCCCACGTTGAACTCATGAAAAATTAATGTTAAGGATTTACAACAACATGGGAATCCTAAAGTTTTATCCAATTTATGGTTCCTTAAATAAGCCAATCTTCATCCCGTTAATTTATCATAGAAAAAGTAGGAATTCCTTTTTTCTTGAAGCAACTCTCCACTTTCTGAAGATCCGCTCCTTCAGTGCTGTAGTAAAACTAAATTTCCACGCAGCTCTTGAAATGTTTTCAACCATTGATCTGTTTTCTGTTACAACCCTGTTATGAGTTTGTGTGGTAGAGAATTTTATAAGTCTTAGCAGTGCCATGACTTTCCGGTTTCCCTCCTCTTTACCAGATGTACAATCGTAGGAGGAACTTGCACTACACTAATACAAGGCACAAAATAACCTCATCCATATCTCACGGCAAAAAAGACAAGAATAGAATCGTCCTGTTGGACGACTAATAAATTGGTAAAAGCAGAACGTGGGCCAGCCAGACCTCGAAGACTCAAATGTTATCACCAAGTATTGTTAACGGCCCGGACTCCTGTGTACAAAGCATGGCCAACTATGAAATCATGAAAAATTCTGCAATGCTTTATTTTACACTTTCTCGCTATTTCTGCAATACTTTATTTACAGTTCTCGTATTTCTGCAATACTTTATTTTACAGTTTCTCGCTATTTCTGCAATACTTTATTTTTCAATTCCTTGCTATTTTCAAGATCACAGATTGTTGTAATGAAAATCAACTTTAGGTAGCACTGGCATTTATTGATTTCTGCTAGATGAGACAAAATAGTCTGGTCTTTCCCCCCAAACCATAAGTCATCAAGAAAATATTCTACCAGTAAGGACTCGTTCACACAGCTATATATGTTCAGTGCAAGTGCTGTCCGTAAAAAGAATGCAAAACAGAGTCTGACTCCGCCCCTCCTGCCATAAGCAGCTCACTGTCTATAGATAATGTACATAGGAAGCCTGGTGTGTGTGGTGGCAGCTCTCTGGGTTCTTCTTTATGCTAAATCTAAGAACACTGATTGTATCGTCACTGCTGCACCCAATAAAGTAAGTGATACATTGTTGGAATCAGGGTTTCTTTTCCTACATAATGCTGCTCTCAGGTGATGCAGCAAAAACTTTGTGACAGATTCCCTTTAATTTTTGTGAGTTTGTTACATTATATCTATTTCAGGTAATCCTCTGTGAACCTGGACTCCAGACTGATACATTTCACTGATTCTTTGTGCCTTTCTCTGGGCTCCATAACAGATTGTTAACTTTACTATATACTTAAATACAGGAGTTTTGCAGTATATAGTATAGGGATTCATGAAATGCAGGTTGAAGTCAGAAAAGCTGTAGTCCTTACAGGGACTGAAAAAACATTAAATGTTGAAAAAAAGAAGTTCAAAGTAACTAAAACAAACATTAAAAGTTAAAAAAAAAAAGTTTCACAAACTATTAAAAATTTAATATAAACCATGAATGTTTGAATCACAAAACCACCATCTGTCCAATATAAAAAAAATATATCTATATAGTTTATCTGCAAAAATCTGAAGTATCAAAATATACAATAATTTAACTGCTATGATAAACACTGTGAAGTAAAAAAGAAATTGAAACTCCAGAATTGCTATTTTTCGGATGCCATACATCTTCCAAAAGATAAAATCAAAACATTGTATGTATCCAAAAAAGCTAACTGTAGCTTGCGACTCAAAAAGTTCTCACATACAGAGGATGAAATAAGTATTAAACACCAATTTTCTAAGTAAATGTATTTCTAAAGTTGTTATTGACATGAAATTCTCACCTGATGTCAGTAACAATCCATCCAATCCACACAGGCAAAGAAATCAAACCATAGATGTCTATAAATTATGTGTAATGAGAAATGACCAGGTACGGACTGGGGCTGAAATTCAGCCCTGGCATTTGGAATCACACAGGCCCATGCTGTCCCCGTCCCCAAGCACCAGATGGGATATGTTACTGATATTACCTTGGATGGAGGAAAGCGAGATTTACTACAAGACCAATATTTCTAATGATACCGTGGCCTGCTGGGTAAGTGACATAGTCAGTGACTTTGTGCTCTGTCACAACTCTTAACAGTATGGGTGTCTTGAGAACACCGATTCTGTTAACAACATAGCAAACAAGGTAGCCCACGGCCAGACAGGACCTTCTGGCATTTGCCAGAATTGCCAGATGGCCAGTCCGGCCCTGGAAATGACACAGGGAAAAAGTATTGAATACACATAGAAAGAAAGGTGCAAAGTCATGGCTCCAGCTGAAATCTATCACTATAGTAATCCTGCCACTAAATACCACTTCAGCCATCAACGGAAAAATCAATAAATTACAGGATGACACAAATCAAATCTTTTTTTCCTACAAAGTTCAGATTTTCAAACCTACAAACTTAAAAAAAAAAATCTATACAATCTTGGTATTTCCATAATTGTGCTGACTGAAGAATCATGTTACCAGGTTATTTAACCCTTTTCCCCCATTTTCCTGTACATTGTTAGGTGAATTGAATGATGTCCTTCAAAACTAGAACTCGTCCCTCCGTCGGCTATGTTGACGGAAAAAAAAGTTATGTCTCTTGGAAGAAAGGGAGCAAAAAATGGAAGTGTTAAAATAAAAATTAGTCTCAATGCTAAGGAGTTAAATTAGAAGCTAATCTATTTGTAAACTCGTGATCCTCTCCATCCCAATACCATGATTGGAACCCTAATACAAAAAATTATTGTAACCAAAAATGCATATGTTACGTCAAATAATGCTATTAACCTGCGGTATAGGGTTAATCTGCAGGTTACTAGCTTTAATAAGGGCCCAGCCACCTTACTAAAAGTACTGCACCCAGGAGAAAATGAACTTTATTCTTACTGGGAGCCGCCGGCTTTCAGTCATACAGGCGTGATAGCGTGGCTTTAGTCACCGCTCCCGGCACTGACAGACAACTCTGCACTGATGCACTGCAGAGCCAGCTGTCACTCAAAGTGCCGGGATGTGGTTACAGCCACAGCTCTCGGTGCTGTGAGCAGTGACTAAAGCCACGCCATCAGGCCTATATGACTGAAAGCTGGCGGCTCCCAGGAAGAATAAAGTTAATATTCTCCCGAGTGCCACACTTTCAGTACAGTGGCTGAGCACCTTTTTAACTCTATTAATCTGCAGATTAACCCAATATTTTCAGGTTAGAAGCGTTATCTGAATGGACAGGTTCCCTATATGTAAAAAAATGCATCTTATGGTGTCTAATTCTGTCTTCTAGACAGAGAACTGTAAAAATGCTCTTTCCTCTGTTCTTCGTTTCTGTTGGAGAGTTATATAATCAAGTTGTAGGTTTGTATATACAAAGATTTCTTAACGTTGGCACTGCAGATCCTGGCTCATTTCGTTAAGTGTTCCTCTCTTGCCCTGCCAGTTGCACACTCATTTCGTAACCGCAAAGCTCAATTCCAGCTTCCAGCTTTGGACATAATTCCAATGTATCTGTATAAAAACTCAATGGACCTCAAGCTTGTAGAGCTTAGTAATGATCAGCATACTCCATGTAAGGACAGGAAAGTGATGTCTGACTCACTGACAGCAGCGCTCCTACAAGATATCACTGGGACACCACTATTCATAGTAGTCACAAATGTTGCAGCAATGAAGTTAACATTTCACCCTCTCGGTGTAACGATAGTGGGTGCAGGGGTTGCGCCTGGACCACGGAGCTTAATATTACAGAATTATGAGCGTTGGAGGACCTGTTAGAGATTTGCATTGGAGTCCACAAAGTGCAAGTTACTCCACTTCACCAAGGACCGAATTTGTCTCTTTCTGTTTTTTGATGCCATCAAGGGAGCACAAAGAGAAAAACTGATCTGTCACAAGACAGACTCCAGTGGCAAAAATGATCCACCTGGTTCTGACACTGCACCCCTCATTTTTATGGGAAGAGTTGTGCTGCCTGGAGACTCCAACGCAGTTAGCAGTCCTATGATAAAAAAACAGATTATGATAAATGTTCATTTATAGCTGACAAATTCAACTCTGCTTTTTCTGTAAATTGGAACGTCTACTTGAGCACAGAGCTTTATGCCTGAATTACGGTACTCTGTCTCTCTTGTATTGGATTTGTATACATTATTGTAAGTTATCGCACAGTTGTGGGCATACAGTAGTACCCACAGTAGTTATGGCAGCTGCCCACTATAAATAATCTTTTGTTAGACCGTTTAGTTCTACCAACTTCAGCCGCACCTGCCAGTGTCATGGACAGAGGACCTTACTGTAGTTTCCCTATGGTGTCAGCTTCTCTTGTTGGTCTTCAGCTGTTCCAGTGAATGGAAGCGCTACCAGTCTCTTTCACTAGTCTGATGTTCTTGTGTGCAATGTGTTGGACAAAAACAAGTAAAACAGGATATTTACATGGGGCAGCCTCTTGTATGGCTTGTTTTTGGTGCATTGAGGTGCAGTAGAGCACCAGTAGGAAGCCACTTGGAGTAAAAGACTGAATATTGGGCCTTATTCAGATGTTGTTTTATTTCACATATGAGAAAAATGGGTCCACGGCTTGCACCCTGCTTTGCGAAATTCCGGATTTTTGGCTCCTGCTACACACAGGTCCTCCTTCATATGAAAGAGATCTTATGATTTATGTTATTGCTCTACTAGATTTCTTCCTACCTGCACCTGACATCCTTGACAAAGACCGCTCCCGGTCGAAACGTTGGACCATATCTGTTTTTGACTTCTTTCCGGATCCAAATAAATTTACACTGCAGCAAGACCTACAGTCTCATTTTCTTTTGTGGTGCTGATGTTCCTACCTCAGTATACAGACAGGCATTGAGGGGTGAAAGAACGGACGTGAAGTTGGGAAGATTATAGACAAGAAATGGGTTGGCCAATAAAAAAGTCCTGGCTAGGGCTGAAAGTGTACAGTGGCATGCTGTGCATGGTGCAAGACTCACCATCTCTTGACTTAAAAGAACAATAGGAGGTGCCATTACAAGTATGTAACACCAGTCTGGGGACAGATGACAATTTTGGGGGAGAATGTGATGGGGGCCACACCAATGGCATATCATCATGGTCGATGGGTGGTAGTAAGGAGAATGATTGTATATTCAGGTCAGATCTTTGGAGCAATTTATGGATGTGCACCATAGGAAGTTACTCACAAGTTACTATATTCATCTGAAATGTGCTAAACTTCAAATGCTCAGAAGGTTGCAGTAAAAAATATCTGAACTTTATCTCTTTGCCCAAGTCAGCCTCCCGCGGGCACATTCTTTGGCGAAAATTCATGCCGCAAAGTAATAACGCCTCTCACTTTGTGTATTGTTTTGTTTGCAAGGGACATACATGTTTTCCTGGAGTCTGTACGTCACACGTGTTAATGATAAATCTTTTTTTTCTTCCCCTCTTAACACTGGGAACAATTTATGTTGAAGTTTTTAAAAGGAAATCCAAATGCAAACCACATGTGGCCGAACTGCAAGAACACTTGCTGACTTGTTTGTTTCCCTATTTTTTTTTTCTTTTTCACCTTGGTTTGGGCCCACCAGCGAGAATATCTAGACATCACTTACATTGGTACCTTGAGCATGTTAGCATTTGAATAAGGCATAGGTTACACACCTATTTCTACAGTATTTATTACGTAATGCATACCATGTCATTTACAGATATACTCGTTCCGTACACGTAGATGGTCTTTATGGCTCTAATAAGACCCCTGAAATGTTTGGAAATTACCCACTGATAGGTCATGAATGTGTTAGACCTCAAACAACCCCTGCAAAGTGAATATTTGCAAGACTAAAACATTGTTAGCTTATCCTTGGGATACACCCTCAGCGTTTGGTGTTGTCTGAGTAATTTTAACATTTTTTGGACATGTCATTATGCAGAAAGTAGGGTGACACCAGTTGTAGGAACAATAAGTATGCTGTATTGAATAGTATGGAATACTGCGGTCACATGATTACGTGACGCTGCACCAAAATAATGTAGGGTCACCTCCTTCACACTACCATGAGTGGTGGTGCAATGGGGTGAGAGGAGCTAAACTATTTGGAGTGTGGAAGACACTAAACTTTCTGAGTATGAAGGATTGAAGCAGTGCGTGTCTGAGTACAGCACAGATGAATACCAAACCCCATGGGCCACATACTTCGAAGAAAGGGAGAACTGTTTACTCTTGCGCCCACACCTGTCTTGATATAATAGGGCTAAAAACAATACAATTCTTCACATTTTTAATAAAGGTAATTTTAAAAAATGTTTTTCCAATTACTAATAATTAAAAAAAAATGTTATCTCCTGCACAAACCTTTTAAGAAGCAGCGGAATGGGACTAAGCTACAGTTCCTCACAACTTAGATTTCTTATTTATGTTTTAAAAAGCAAAAGCAAGCCTTAGCTTAACGGGGTAGTCTGAAGTTATTAAATTGCTTTATTTAGATAGACAGCATGAAAATAAGCAAATTTACATTTGACTTGCTTTTTCTATCTGCTGTCATTCTCGATGAGAGCTTTTATCTTTCATAGTGTATAGTTTGTTTCTCTGGAGTTCGATCACTAGTGCCATAACAGACACTGGCCAAGTGTGGGCAGTAGTTACATTCCAGGAGAGAAGTTAACTCCTAACATACCAGTCAGCTCTCTCCAGCCCATTGATTTCTATACTGCACTAAGTTTCCCCCTTCCTTCGCCCCCGGCCTCTCAGCTCAGCGCTTTTATCAGTCCTGCATAATCACAATTTCTCATCACTCAGCTTTGGTGGTTTCCACAGCAGTTCTAATCATGGCTCTCACTTTCCTGATCCATGTGCTTATTCAAAGTTCCTGTTATCTCTGTATGTAAATATGGTGACTGAGAACAAACATTGACATTCATTAATGAATGTACAGTAGATTCATTAATCTGGTCACCAGAACTGTCACTCATGGAGGAGCACGTGCCCCCAAGCAACTAGAAAGTAAGGGCCCCGTCACACATAGCGACACACCAGCGATCCCGACAACGATATGCACTTGTCAGGATCGCTGGTGTGTCGCTACATGATCGCTGCTGAGCTGCCAAACAGGCAGCTCAGGCTGCGATCAGGACAGCGACACTGCGGGTAACGTCGCTTAGTTGCCCGCAGTGTATGTTGGATACCAGACCGCTGGTGCAGGGAGCTGGTAACCAAGGTACACATCGGGTTTCCAGGCGCTGTGCGGCACCTGGAAACCCGATGTGTACCTTGGTTACCAGCTCCCCTGCAGCAGCGCGCTGGTATCCAACGTACACAACGGGTTTCCAGGCACCGCCCGGCACCTGGAAACCCGATGTGTACCTTGGTTACCAGCTGATCGCTGGTCTCCTGCCTGCCACATGCAGCGATGCGTGCTGGCCAGCGGGAGACCAACGACCAAAAAAATGTCCAGGACATTCAGCGACAATCAGCAATACCCAGCAGGGGGCTGATCGTCGCTGAATGTCACACACAGCGATATCGCTGGGGAGATCGCTGTTGCGTCACAAAACTAGTGACTCAGCAGCGATCTCGCTAGCGAGATCGCTGTGTGTGACGGGGGCTTAAGGAGAAACTCTATGGCTCTGAGCTTCTCAAGCAATTTGAAAATATCCCTTAAGCGCTGTCGGTGTGGCAAATTGGGCAATTTATAATGGATCCATGCTTCTAAAAGTCAAGGTGCCAGCCACTTTTTGACATTGGGGCAAATCACTTTAATAAAGATACTTATGGGGTTAGAAGAATATATTTATTTGAGGGTAGGGAGTGAAGGGGATTGATGATGGATTCATTGACTGAGATATGTTTACTTGAATAAGCAAGCATCTATGGCGCCTGTACACTCTGCCTAGAGCACCCTTTTTCTTGAAAGGGAACCTGTCGTCACGATTTACCCCTAGAAGGTATTAGGAGTACTCTCTCATCCTCCTAGTATCCTCTTTAATGAGGCCTGTATTAGCCTAAAATCTTAATGTAAGCATTCAAAAATTAAGTTTAATTTTTCCTGCTCTCCCTGCCTGCGGTCACCAGACTAATTTGGGACTGCTGTCAATTAATGCCACTGCGTTGGGGGGAACATGCCCACAGCAGTGTGACTGAGATCGCGAGATGTATGGGGAGAGTAAAAAAGTAGAGGAAAAAGCTGTCTCTCTTCTGCCCCGTTACATCCCGGGATGTCAGTTACATTGCTATGTGTGTGCTTCCCTTGCGCAGTGGCATTGATTGACAGCGGTCCCTGACTACCCCGATGACCGCAGACAGGAAGAGCAGGAAACGGTAAACTTCGTTTTTAAACACTTACATTTAGCATTAAGGGCTAATACAGGTATCAGTAAAAGTCTGATAAAGCTCTCCTAATGTCTTCTGGATGGAAATCTTGATGCTAGGCTTTGGAATAGCCTCAGATTGATTTGTCATTGTACTATATGTACCCAAAAGGTTTGCCTTACTGGGAAAATGTCTAAGATATTATCTAGCTCTGGATTATCTAGATTTTACTCTGGACTTTTACGTGTGGTTATTCCAGAGGCCTTAATGGATGAGGCACTCATACACGTCATAGTGTCTTGATTTCTGAGCGTTACGGTATCTTTAGTAAGCAGTTTTTATCAGCGATATCCATAAACTTCCATCAAATATTAAAGAAGCACTCCTCCTCATCCCATCAAAATGTTTATTCTCTTAATATACTACAGTCATCATATTATATCCTCCTTAGACCTCGCATACACTGTAGTGTACAACGGTTTCTGGGTTCTAGGATATAGCACTGTGTACTTACAATTGCTTATTTTGAACCTACTACCCAGTTAGTTCTTCTGTTTTTCATTAGGTCTATGACATCACGTGATTAAAAACTGACCAGCTGAATCCTTCTAAGCTCTATGTAGAAACAGGAGGTCAACTTTCCCTGTATGAATCACCAGTCACAGCATAAGTAAATGATAGGGGGAGGGCGGAGCAGCTGGGTCAGGAGTTGAGGAGGGGGTGATTTTTGCAGGAAAAGGGACTTCCTGTTTCTACACAGAACAGAGAAAAGAGGGTAGAAAGGCAAAATTAGCAATTGTAATTCCACAGTGCTAAATAATATGATGATTGCAATATATTAATTGGATAAAACGTTTGATGGGAGTGCTTCTTTTCATGAATGTTGCCAGTTAATCATCGCAGGAAGCCAATATAATTATTTTGCAGATGTTTTAAAAGGTCAAGAAAAATCGGTGGCAAATGTCATAATTTTATCTACCGGCTGTTACTTACTGTACAGATTGTTTAATGCTCCTTATTTATTCTTTTATCGCTGCCTCTGGATACCTGAAGTTTGGATGTCCAGCTTGTGTGAGATTCCAAAGGCTGAACCCAAAGGTAGTAACTTCTGTGTGCAGTGTATCCCGGTGTGTTACATTACAGATAGCGCTCAGTGTGTGTGGACAACTACTGAGGACATGTCTAACTTGCAAGATGCTACCACCACTTTAATTCTCCATAGTTTTTTCGACAGTCCCATAGAAGTGAATCAAACGGGTGTTCATGCTTGTGCAATGCTGCTCCATTCACACAGGGGACTTTGGGACGCGTCTTTGTGATCAGTGAGGGGGCCCACTCAAACCTCCAACAATCAGACATTTCCTAGAAAAACTCCATCAAATCCTTTTTCTAGGGGAAGATCCTGCTAGCTGTACATTATTCCTGCAACTGCAAAAATCTAGTCATGGCAGCCATACTGATATAATACACAGACTTTTTGAGTCCTTTAGATTGAGCCAGAGTAAGAATCTGCTCAATCAATGGGGTCTACAGTCAAGAAAAATGTTTGGCAGTACCCTGGTCCTTGTGTCCTCTATCAGTACTCGGCACCTGGACCAGAACAGAGTGAAATTCCTCGGCTGACATTTCAATGCCACGTCCAGCTGCCATGGAGTACCTACGTGGGCCCTTGATGAGGGTCCTGCAAATCTTTTTCTCAACTCCAGTAGGGTCCCATGCTGGTAACCCCCTTAATGTTAGACTGGGGTTTTCCTGGGTATTCTACAACTTGTCTCTCCTTACAATGGAATTATGGAGGCAGCAGTCTTAATAGTAATCAATAGTATTTTGCAGCCCACAATATGTTCCCTCCATGTTGCAGCAATGTATGCATGCCCTTGTGGTTGTCCACTGTCTTTGTATAGAATATGCATATTACACCTTTGGATTAATCAATTGTGATTTTGCATTTATTTTAGTATGTTAGTAACATGGATGTAAATGTGTGCAAAAAGAAAATCCACTACTCTTTCTGTGCCAAAATTTTCATCTTGTGTAGCAAAATCCACAAATCATATTTGTGTAGACCTCAATGCATGGTGTGATAAAGCTACCTCTGAGCAGAACATTGGGACATTTTGACCGTGTTATCAAAATCTTCAATATATATTACGAATGTACATATAGGACCTGTAGTTGTTCCCGCCTGTCTTTGGCTCATAATCTATCCCAATTAGATGTCATGGTAGCTCCTTCAAGTTTTGTCTCTGAGTTTTCCGTGACTCATGGGTTATCTTCTTAGGTCCAAGTATTGAACAATACAATTATACCCTTCAGTACCTGATTTTCTAGGGTCCATGTAAATACACTGCCCAAAAAAATAAAGGGAACACTCAAATAACACATCCTAGATCTAAATGAACAAAATATTCTCATCGAATACTTTGTTCTGTACAAAGTTGAATGTGCTGTCAACATAATCACACAAAAATCATCAATGGAAATCAAATTTTTAACCAATGGAGGCCTGGATTTGGAGAGTCCTCCAAAATGAAAGTGGAAACAATTCAAAATGAAAATCAAAGCAAGACAAAATTAAAGTGGAAACAAGTCAAAATGATGCTCAGTATTGTGTGTGGCCTCCACGTGCCTGTATGACCTCCCTACAACGCCTGGGCATGCTCCTGATGAGGTTGCGGATGTTCTCCTGAGGGATCTTCTCCCAGACCTGGACTAAAGCATTTGTCAACTCCTGGACAGTCTGTGGTGCAATGTGACGTTGGTGGATTGAGCGAGACATGCTGTCCCAAATGTGCTCAATTGAATTCAGGTCTGGGGAATAGACAGGCCAGTCCATAGCATCAATGCCTTCATCTTGCAGGAACTGCTGACACACTCCAGCAACATATGAGGTCTGGTATTGTCCTGCATTAGGAGGAACCCAGGGCCAACCGCACCAGCATATGGTCTCACAAGGGGTCTGAGGATCTCATCTCGGTACCTAATGGCAGTCAGGCTACCTCTGGCGAGCACATGGAGGGCTGTGTGGCCCTCCAAAGAAATGCCACCCCACACCATTACTTACCCACTGCCCAACCGGTCATGCTGAAGGATGTTGCAGGCAGCAGATCGCTCTCCATGGCGTCTCCAGACTCTGTCACGTCTGTCACATGTGCTGAGTGTGAACCTGCTGCCTGCAACATCCTTCAGCATGACTGGTTTGGCAGTGGGTCAGTAATGATGTGGGGTGGCATTTCTTTGGAGTTGAAGGATGCTTTAGTCCAGGTCTGGGAGGAGATCCCTCAGGAGAACATCCGCAACCTCATCAGGAGCATGCCCAGGCGTTGTAGGGAGGCCACAGGCACTTGGAGGCCACACACACTACTGAGCATCATTTTGACTTTATTTCCACTTTAATTTTGTCTTGTTTTGATTTTCATTTTGACTTGTTTCCACTTTCATTTTGGGGATCTCTCCAAATCCAGGCCTCCATTGGTTCAAAAATTTGACTTCCATTGATGATTTTTGTGTGATTTTGTTGTCAGCACATGCAACTTTGTACACAACAAAGTATTCAATGAGAATATTTCATTCATTTAGATCTATGATGTGTTATTTGAGTGTTCCCTTTATTTTTTTGAGCAGTGTAGTTCTAATGTTGATTTCTGTACAGGGACCAGATGGAAATTAGAGATGGGTAAAGGTCTCTTCGGGAACTCTTCTAACCCTTGAAGATACATAATCAATTGCACTACAGAAATTACCAATGTCACCCCACTACTACCACTGATCCATCCAGTATGAAAATGTATATACTGTATATAAAAAAAAATAACAACCCTGTAATTGATGACGTAACGGAGGCACTTTATGCCATCTTCCACTGCCTGGCAGCCAGTGTCCGTTGCTGAATTATGATGGTCTTTTATACTTGATTCTATTGCATAGTGTCATGCTAAAAGCACTGTACGGCTCTGAGGCCTGTTTATACAGTTTATTCTGCATGAAATAACATTTTCTTCTGTAGAGAAATACAGATTATTTCATGCTTTGCAGATGTCTATTGTGAGAGCACGTATTTCAATACCCAACAGCTATAATACCTTATAAACAGTCCCAGTAAACTAAGGATGAAAGTATGTTTCGAAAACTAAGAAAAACATAAATGACATTTCAGTGTCCTCTGTTATTCTGTGATCACAATGTTCTGCTTTTTGATTTTCTTTGCTTTCTAACGGATGAGCATGAAGCTTGCAGGAACAATCATGGGATTACGCGCTTTATGATCACGTGACCTCAGGGAAGGCGGATATAAGGCTTTTACAATATGTTTATTACCATATTTCCATTGGACTGGGTACACATCCAGACCATGGTATTTCCAGGAATCCAGTATGGTTTAGGTCTTTTCTTTTATACTCTTGGTCTTTTGAAAATCTGTAGTAGACTTTATCCTAAGCAAAAAATAACACAAAAACAATATTTTGCTGGATTTAGCCAGGGGAAAAATTCCTCTTCAACGTTTGCTACAGTGACTAATATTATTTTTTGGGAATTCAGCTGAATGAGCGTATGCACCTAAAAAATGCATCTGCCCTCCATTCTGGATCATATATAGGATTTACAATCACTAACATTATAAGGAACTGATGAGACAAGCTCTTTATAAGTTGTCCATGTTTATTGTCCTAAAGAAGACAAGTAAAATTGGGTTTGAAATACCAAAGTCTCCACTTTGATCAACATACTCTGTACAAACCATTACTTGTCAGCCCATTAAACTTGATTATTATTTTTTTGAATTATTATGTTTCACATCTAGGTCAGCATAATAAATTGATTAACATATCTGCAACATTGATCAAAAATCTTCATTACTCCTAATCTTAATGATGTTGTCCGCTACTAGGCCAAGTCCTTATTAAATGCAGCAGTGCCCCATGTAATATAAAAGCACCAAATGTTCATCTCCTGGATCGGCACTGTGTCTGCTAACATTCACGTGACATTGTTATGTCACATGAGTAGGGATGACCGGACCTGGGGAAGTTCGGGTTCTGGAACCCGACTCGAACTTTATTCCAAAGTTCGGTTTGGGTACCAGAATTGTACCCGAACGTGAACCCAAACCCCTTGAAAACAATGGGGATCTGGACTTTTGGCTGGAAAATTCTATCTCGCTCCTGGACTTTCCCAGGAAATCCTAACAATGCAACAGACTTCTGTGAGAAGTCCATGTTTGCCGTTTAGCACCGGACACTAACTATCCGATACAAACGCCGAACTTTTAAGTTTGGGTTTGCCCATCTTTACACATGAGTGCTGCAGCCCACACGCCGGTGGGAAGAAACATATTCAAACCAAACAGGAATAAGAGTTGTGATTCCCGGGCGCTGCCACAGACATTCTCTTGCAGCATCGGTCCCTGCTCCCCATGGGCCTTACAATGAAATTTCACAATTTTTACATTTTTTCTTAAAAACAAAAAACAAAAAAACAATTGACCAAAATATTATTTGGAATGCAGATGGAAATCTATGGGTGCATAAAGTAAAAGATTACATGACGCCCTTGTCAGATTTCAAACGTATGTCCGTAGTAAAAATGCTAGTCACTTAGCAATTCATTAGATGTTTTCTCCTTGGCTACTACTATTGGCAAACATTAGGTTGTCCTGTTGATTTCAATAGGCCGATATTATGTAGTGTTTTTATTGACAGGAGCAAAATAAGCCAATGTCCAATATCTCTAGTGGCAGCTCCATCACCTGTGAGAACAAAGAAACCTAAAGAGTCGACATTCCCTCATTCACATAAGATAGTCAGCTCGTCCTGATGAGATCTGCAGATTTACCTTCTTTTCTCTTACACGTTTGTAACTTTGATTATAGTGACTAAGGCAGGTCCCATTCAGGTCTGAACCCCATAATTTAATTTTAAGTCTCAGCATTTTTATTTTGTAATCCCTCCTATTTATTGTTGTACTGTTGTGTAAGTGTATTAAAATATATACTAATCGCTGTCTTCGCCAGTTTACAGCACGGTTCCACTCTTCTTCTGGCCCATGTGACTGCTCTTCAGATTTGCCAGCTCACACAGCGAGTAGCATGAATAATGGCAGCAGCTTTCCAGTGTAAGAATGAGACTTAGAAGGAAGCTCCTTAGACTTACCGTACATTGAGAAAGTGACTTCCGATCCACATATAAACCTCTGTCTGATCCAGTTAGTCTGATTTCACATGGGCCAGATGAAGACCGGAGTGGCTCTGTAAACCAGAGAAGATGGCGATTGTTAAGTATTACACTACACAACATACATAATTAGGAGATTATTTCTTTAATTAGATATTTATGGTCTATCCTGCCAAAATACCAGAAATGTATATTATGGGAAAACTGCAGTCAATGAAGCTACAAGACCGTGAGACAGCGAGAGCAACCCTGAAGCTACAACACCGCGTCTTCAGGGAGAGGAACCCAGGTGCCCAACAGCACCCTGCAGTGTCGCAGCGGCCATGGTCACCATGTAGTGATACACTTAATAGCGTAGGGACCCACTTAAAAACAGGTTGCTGTGACGTAGCAGTGGTCTTATACATTTTGATCAGAATGTTAATGACGAACCCCAGGTTCATTTTTTTTTTAATTTTACTTAGCGGCAGTAGTTCAATGCATAATCTTTGGATGGGCTGTCCAGGTTTTTTTTTTTTTTCCTACAGTTAGTGAATCATTTTTTGCTATGCACTTTCTAGAAAGAGGTTAAATTAACAAACGGTAAAAGGACTGCTTCAGAATATATGTATGGAAAATCCTCTAAGAAAGATCTGGCGCTGTGACTTTACGTCTGCTCCGTGAAATAAACAGTGTGCAGACCTTCTCCTCCTTCCTTTCTCTCTCTTCCCCCCTCCTTTTGAGCTATTCCCTCCCTTCCCTCCCTCCTCGCTCAGTTTTACTCATGTGTTTCTGTTTAAGAACTCCAGTGCAAATGAATATGATTGGCGTCTACAGTCCCTTCTTGACTTCCAGCTGTAGTCATAGGAGAAAGCACTTTTCCTTGCAGCGTTGAGCCGTTTACTTTCTCTATTAGTTTACATGGGGTCTTAGCTACAATTCTACGCTATTCCATTTTTTTATATTTCTTAGTCAGTGCTTGTCACACGATGAAGTTGGAATCCAGCTCCGACATGAAGCCCTGTGATTGATTAGCCCAACTTTCTGCTCCATATTTTGTTTCTCCTTTTGCGTTTCCATCAAATGTTCCTTCTTGCTCCTTTTTCAAGGGCCAGACAAGGAGACCTCTATATGGCCAGCCCTTTGGACCTATGCTGCAAGCCAAGATTGTGTTCTGATTGGCTAAAATCTGTCTACAAGTTGGCCTATCATGAATCGGATGGACGTAGGTCGCTCTCGAGGAACGATGTCTGGAAGATGGCTTACGGCTTGCTTTTTCCCATCCCCAGGTGCTGATGGCAACTCCGAACCCATGATTCTGGAACAATATGTGGTGGTGTCCAACTATGAGAAGCAAGAAAACTCTGAGATCAGTCTGAAAGCAGGAGAGCTCGTGGATGTCATCGAGAAAAATGAAAGCGGTAAGGTTTCTTTAGGTTTTTTTTAATATTTTATCTCTTTTCTCTCCTTTCATACAAATGTGTTCCGTGCTCCCCTCTTATCCACAGGGCTGCACAATAACTACATCTGGTACTGAACTTGGCTAAGGAGGTAAAACGTTTCCCCAGTTGATTTGGGCTCCGAGCCAAAGATATTGCCTTGCTCTGTAAGAATTTCTCCTATGCCTTATGTATGGATTACTAATATTGCATCACTATAGGGGCACCATCTACGTGATTGTATGGGTGTCGATCGTCAACGGAGACAGCTGTAATAGTTTTACTCATTGTCAAGTAATTAATAATTAACAGTGTAGCTGCGATTTTATTTTTCTTATGCAAGCAACTTAAGAGCCAGGCATTATGTGACTAGTCCTGAATTTTGCAGTTTCTAATTGCCGGATCCTCAAGCTACAAGTATTAGGTGGGAGGCTCTAGAAAATCAAAAGGGGATAGCTGTCATTTTTGGCACATGCGATGCCGATTTCCATTGTATTTAAGGCCTGAAAAACTAATTCATACATCAGATCCTGTGTTATGCTACCTTTTATAGTTGAGATATGGCTCCTAGCAGATGAAAGCCTAAAGATCTCGATGATTGGCCGGTATTGTGTTTTTCCAACCATAGTGACATAAGCAAACTGCGCTGTTGTTCCGGGCTGAGCGTTTAGTTAATACCATGTGTGTTTACATTCTGGCCGCTTGTTTCTTTTACTTCTGCAAGCATCCCGTACTGTTTTATACCACGGACTGTACCTTTGTATTGGGCTTTGTTGCTGCATGCGGCTGAGCTGTCTCATTGTGAACGCTATAGGCCAGTTTCCAGGACTCCTGTAAATGTGGCAGTCTGTCTGGGAGATCATTTCAACCATCAGCTTTTCTTTCTGCGGTTGGGATGGAAGCAGTGGGTGGAGACCTGAAATCAAAGTGTCAGCAAACGTTTCTGCTGCCTGGGGTAGAAAAAAATATATTTTAGGAAGAAGGGATTGGCAATTTGTTCCATACAGCAAGAGCCAGAAATGTTTGAGATTTTGCTACCGCAACGGAGAATTCCAGAAATCATGGTGGAGCTGCTGAGCCGATGGCAGTCCATCATGCTTCTGTGACAGATTGTTTTTAGTGAACTCCATTTTCCATGTAGTTGCACTTTCTTCGTGACTCTGCAATGTGTGATTGTTGTGCAATGGTGTAATATATACGTATTGCTCTATGGGTGACGGATCAGTCATGTCAGCCAAGTTGCTATAAGCAAACACCAAACCCAAGCAGATGCCACCTCAGGCACGAGGGAATGTATCTGGTAGGCATTGGGGCATGTGATAGAAGTCTGGGTCGCCACCAAGCCATGGTGGGTGAGAGCAGTTAACTACACCTTTGCCCCAGGTAAGGGCAATCCTAGCTCTCCCTCTTTCATACAGTACCATAGTCTATATTAAAAAGTTTGACACCTGGAAATGGAGCTCTAATATGTCAAATAAGAATACATCGGTGCTGTAAATAGCACAATAGTTAGGCATACTTGCCAATTTTCCATCAATGTTAGCAATTTCCAAGCTGCCTCCAAATCCTCACGAATCTTCATGGAAAACAGTGGCTTTGGACAAGTTCTTTCATGGAAGCCCAGTGGAAGAGTCACGGAAGGGTGTGCGCTCACAAAAATGGTGTGCTTTTGGGTAGAGATGAGCGAATATGTTCGGAAAACGATTGCCAAATCTGAATTTGCCATCTTAGTACTCGTCTGTACTCCCATTGACTGCATTGGCGTTCGGCAAATATTGCAAATACGGCAATCGTAATCCAAACAGAATATTGAAATATTCGCTCATCTCTACTTATGGGCACTTCATGTGTTTCCTACCTAGCAGCATCCTCCCATTGCTGACTGACAGCTCTGTGGCCGTGTCTCAGAGCAAAGAACCTGTCAATCAGCCAGGTTATGTCAGGAATACAGCGTGAGGCTGAGAATCTAGAAATGCATCGTCAAGCCCCAGTGCTCTTCCAGACACAACTTCAGATCATGATTTCTCGCTGCTGGTGCAATGCTTTGGCGTCATAAGGGAATTTACTGGATTAACTTTTGAAGGCCTACACCATCATGCTAATGTTTTGTAGGGGTATAGTTTTCTGGCAGATACCCTTTAAAATTTGGTTCACAAGTTGTAATCTTATGGACCTTGGAATGAAGAAATGGCTGTTTGACCTGTCTCCTCTTATATCATTTGTATGGATATGTCCATAGAGATATACAGTATTTCTATGTGCTATCAATGCGGGTATGGCATGTTAGCAAACAAGACTGGTCTAAAGTATAGGGGGTGAATTGTCACAAAGATTACAGAAGATTACACACAGGAACTAAACTGTTTTCACTATGTGTGATATATTTATATTCAGTGATCAACCAGTCAGTCAGTAAGTTCAACCTCACGCCAAACACATATGATGGCATGCAGGTCTTGGAAATGTAAAACCGTTGACACCTTCATGTCTTCTATCTGTTGCAGCATTCTTTAGGAATTAACATTTTAATTTGACATGCAAAGTAGATTTTAAGTGCTGAGCCATGACCAAGCACTTAATGAGCCTTGTTTCTTCACCCAGCACAAGCCTCTTTAGCTTGATTGATAGCTCACTGTCAGTGTGACATCAGGCAAGAAAAATCAGACAGCGAGCTATCAATCAAGCTCAATTGGCTGGTAATGAGTGAGAAAACTAACTCAGGAGGCAGAGGCTCTGGAAGTGCTCTATCAGAGCACTTAAGACCTAATTTGTGTAAGAATAAAAATTCTAATTTCTTGGAAATGCAGTAACAGATAGAAAATATGAAGGTGTCAATGGATTTACAGTTTTAAGACCTGTATGCCCATTTATGCTGTTTGATGGGTTGATCTTACTGACAGATTCCATATAAATCATTACGATACTCAATGTAGTCTCCTGTGTGTGATCTTCTGGCTTCTGCTGTATATACTGTATTTTATTTTTAATGGTTAGACATGATAAACTGAAATAATGATCTGATGTTTGTACTGTAACTTTTTTTCCCAACAAGTCATCCCTATGGAATAAAATATGTACCGTATATATAATATACATATGTACCTGTATATACATATATAGTACAGGTACAGTTTATTGCAGTCATATTTCTTGTCTATTACTAACCATGTTTAATCAGGTTCCTTACACCCCAAATGAAATTAATCTGAAGTTCAGTCTACCATTATAGATGTCAAAAATAATCTGCACAAGTTTCTTCAGCTTCGAAAAAGTCACTGACGCCTTAAAAAAAATTTATGGACAGGGCAAAAAAGTGCCCTATTTTTACGGACTTCCCGGGAATTTCTGGATGGTTGGCATCCCTGGGGACAAGTGACTGTGATAAGCCCCATTGTTGGCATCAAAAGAGGTCTGTCTTCTGCTGAAATTTATAGGTGCTGTTATTTAAAGACCTTGTAGTGGAATGCAAATCATAAAAAGTACGATGCATGGAGGATAAGACTCATGAGACAGGGCAACGACCACAAAAATGATCATCCCTCCATTTCTTGAACACACTGCAATTTTCACCTATCTCCTAACACTTCTATGCCAATGCTTCCCCAATCCCTGCTGGTCTATGTTATCATGTCTCCAGTGATGTTGTATCAACTTGCCACCTTGACCACTGCTGCCAATCACTGTCCTCAGTGGTTAGTGAGAGTCTTAGTGGATTCTGCTTGAAGTTCTAGTCCTACTTCTGAGTTTCTAGGCCATTCAGAAAAGTGTGCTGCTGTGGTTTCTTTCTTGCACTGCACTGTCCCTCGATTCATTAGAAGGAGTCGGAATTGACTCTGAAACGCGTTGACAAATGAAACACCGTCACTTAAATTGATTTATGATTCATTCTTGAATCTGAAGCACACCTGAAGTCCACTCGCTTTGGCTTTCCTAATCGTGTTCAGGGTTGTAGAGTAATTCAAACCTCCGACTCCTCAATTTCCCTGACTCCAACTTCCGACTCCGACTCCACGACTCTGACTTCACTGCCTGGCCTCACTACTGAGCATGTATATAAAGTGCAGCACAGATTCATCTCAACTAAAAGCCGAGATCCTTAGATCAGGAACAGAACAGACATTTATAGGACATTTCATAACTTTCCCAAGTTCTTATGAAAACGTGTACCGAACATCCTGCACTGAACTACTGTACCCAATTTATTGTACTCCGACTCCACCAAAATGGACACCGACTCCACGATGCTGACTCAATATCCCTGTGTTGACACACTAGGACATTGCTGAAGCCCAGTACTCATTTTGTTATTTCATGCCATTTTTAGCAGTTTCTAAAAAAAGAATATATTGTGGTGGGGAACCCCCTGTTTATTCTTATATATAATACCCCTATGTAATGTTCTAGATTCTGGTTTTGCCGATCTGTGACGTCTAGCACCAAGCTACCGCAAAAGGACTGGACGCACAAGACGTGTTGCTTGCTGATATCTAAGCAATTCCATCGTCTTGTAATAATGTCTGGCAATACACAGGAGGTAAATCAGCAGACAATATACCGTAATAACATGTATTCACTGCTTCCATTATATCTACAGACAGCACATTCCTAGCTGTTTACTAGCCACTGGCTGGACCTGCGCACCCGTCTCCTTGCGGAGGCATTCATTTCTATACTTGGTGTGCTAGTAGATGTTTGGGACTTACTAGTCTAAACAAGACTGAAGCCAAAAAATTATATCACTTCTCTGCACAGACTCCCCCCGTCTGAGAAGTCAGTGCATTTTTGTGGTGGTCTCAATAATTTAGGAAATGTGTCACTGTATCTGGTTTGGAAGTGCTCATCCAGATTTATAGAGTCAGATTTTCTCTCTGGAAGGCCCAGGCTCCATGTTTATACTTTGTATGTAACCATGAGGCTATTGACTCCACTGCAAAAAAAAATCTCTTTTACCCTATGGCCATTGCATGGAAAGTTGAGAATGATCGGGATTTACTTGGCGTCGTGTTCCGTCGAATAACTCTAGAAATTATGCTCTTCTTTGTTAAGCAAACTCCTGGCAGATGTGCGACATTCTGGAAGATAAAGTTAAAAGAAAGTAGGCCAAGTGAAAACCGCAGGGTCCGCCCAAAGAAAATAGGAATACATGTTACATGGCTTAAAATTAGTGGTCTCTCAGAACAGGAAAGCCGTAAAGGAAGACTTTACTGACTCTAGTGCCTATTCCTTTCAACGTAGCTTCTTCTACTCTGATAACTAGTAGTTGAGTGTCCAACATTATTAATTTTGGCTAGTAATACTTTGTATTCAATATTGAATCTTGAAAGGAAAACTCCACCCGTGGAGTGTCGGCAATAATGTCATATTCTCACTCCTTGACATGCAGAGAAAGTCATAAAGCTTTTGATCTCCAGATGCTTTAGTCACCACTTGTCCTATAGAAGGCACAGACGCTTTGTTCGCTTCTAGACCCTAAAGCCTAAAGCTTCAGGATTTGCTGCGGCTTTGCGGTGCTGCACTGCTAATCCGCAGCAATTTACAGTACAACACATGTAAATTGGGTTTTCAAAATCCCATTCGTATGTTGCGTAAAAAAAATTTGCATGTCAATGAAAGCGTGGTGCACTCTCATTCTTGTGTGGATTTTCATTGAAGATTTGACCCTATTCAATTCTTTGTAATGGAGTAGGGTGAAATCTGGAGGTGGGGTGCAATCCGGAGGCAAATCTGCAACAAAATCCGCAGGTAACGCACGCGTATTTTGCTTCTGGATTTGTTGATGCTCAAATCCACAGTGATAATTTTCCACAACATATGAACATGGTCTTAAGGGACATAAAGGTCCCTTTGCTTGATCTGTTAATGACACATCTTTGTTGGAGGCCCCTTTTGACATATTTTTCATTTAGGTACTGTAGTTTTAAGTTATCCCTATGTCATTGTCTATGAATGAGACTTTATGAAATTTTATCTCCATTTTACAATTATTTGGATGTCATAGTGAGCATGTGGTAGACTGCTGGAAGTTCAGGAAGTTTTTGCCCTACCCAACCAAAATTGGTAAGCGGTAAACTACCTTATTACCTACAGAGGTGGGGGTGCATGGCATATAGTTTGGGAGCTAATACGTAACACACTGTATTGTATGTCCTAACATTACAGAAAGAAAATTAGAATACCATATGGAGAAGTTTTGGGAGCAAAACTGGTCTGCTCATTCTGTTGACATCTATTCCTCCTGACACCCCCATACACACGCATGCTCAATTTGACCAAGCATGTACAGTGGGAGAAATAAGTATTTCTTCCCTTGCTGATTTTCAAAGTTTGCCCACTCACAAAGACATAAACAGTCTATAATTTTAAGGGTAGGTTAATTTTAACATTGAGAAATAGAATATCAAAAATAAAATCCAGAAAATCACATTGCATAAATTATATAAATATATTTGCATTTTGCAGTGAGAAATAAGTATTTGATCCCCTACCAACCATTAAGAGCTCTGGCACCTACAGTCCAGTTAGACTCTCCTAATCAACTGGTTACCTGCATTAAAGACAGCTGTCTTACATAGTCACCTTTATAAAAGACTCCTGTCCACAGACTCAATCAGTCAGACTCTAACCTCTACAACATGGGCAAGACCAAAGAGCTTTAAAAGGATCTCGGGTACAAGATCATAAACCTGCACAAAGCTGGAATGGGCTACAAAACCATAAGTAAGACAGTGGGTGAGAAGGAGACAACTGTTGGTGCAATAGTAAGAAAATGGAAGAAATACAAAATGACTGTCAATCGACATCGATCTGAGGCACCATGCAAAATCTCACCTCGTGGGGTATCCTTGTTCATGAGGAAGGTGAGAGATCAGCCTAAAACTCACGAGAGGAACTTGTTAATGATCTCAAGGCAGCTGGGACCACAGTCACCAAGAAAACCATTGCTAACATATTACGCCGTAAAGGTTTAAAATCCTGCAGCGCCCGCAAGGTCCCCCTGCTCAAGTGTCATGTGTGCATCGCCACGAAGATCGTCGCGGTTGCACATTCTGACTTCTCACAGCTGAGTTGCTGTTTCTTTGTGTTTGGCAGTTAGGGAGTTAATTCTGTCTGTGCTCAGTTCTGGGACTGGGTGCAGTTTCTCCCGGCTGCAATTAATTATTTGTTGATTGGTTTCCTTTAAATCTCTGGTTGTCTGTTTGGGAGTTGCCAGTGAAATTCTTCATGCAGACCACAGATAGGATTGTATCTGTATAGACTTAAGTTAAAGAGCTCCTTAGTTGTTTTAAGCTCACCTTGCTTAGAGTTTAATATCCCAGATCATTTATGTTCCTTCTGTGTTTGAGTGTGTATGCAAGTCTGTGTTTTCTCCAGTCTGTCTTATATGTCTAATCTGTGTATTTAGCAGAGATCAGCCCATATCCCTTTGGTGGTAATCAGAATCCTTCTTAGGACTGATTACAGGGTTCAGGGACTGATAGGAGACAGGGTTAGGCTGGAGACTTGGACCTCTGAACCATTATCAGTACCTCCAAGGTGAGGGATTAGTTAGGACCCCAGCTTAGGGTCAGGTTAGACCCCCGGTCCTCTTCTTTCCTGTGACAGTGTATCAAGTCTTCAAGATTTATCCTGAGTTCAACGGATATCGTGTCAGGTAAATCTATTCTTTATTTACATGCTGATGTTGCTAATCTATATGTTGTATAGAGTGTTGTTCTTTTAAGAATAGTTTACTGACATCGTACACATATCATAAGACCGCGTGACATTTTCACTGGCCCATAAAATTATTCCCAGTTGCCATGGATCCAGTAGCCCAGCTGGCTCTGCAGTTGCAGGGATTATCCATGGAGCTGATGGACATTAAGTCCAAAGTTTTGTCTCCCTCGGAGCAAACCAGATTTGAACCTAAAGTAGCTCTCCCGGACAGGTTCACTGGTGGGCGAGACAAATTTTTTACCTTCAGGGAAGCATGTAAATTGTATTTTCGGCTTCGGCCTCGATCGTCGGGGAGTGAGGAGCAGAGAGTGGGAATTGTTATCTCGCTCCTACAAGGGGACCCTCAATCCTGGGCATTTTCCCTTCCTCCGGGATCCCCGGCTCTACAGTCAGTAGATCGATTTTTTACTGCCCTGGGTTTGGTATATGATGACCCAGATCGGGTCTCTCTTGCTGAGACAAAATTACGTAAGATACAGCAGGGAGATCGTCCGGCGGAGGAATTTGCTTCTGAGTTCCGTAGATGGGCTACAGATACTCAGTGGAATGACCCAGCTCTTAGGAGCCAGTTTTGTCATGGGCTTTCTGACAAATTAAAGGACGTTTTGGCTCAGTATGATTCTCCTCCATCACTGGAGGCTGCTATGGCCCTGGCTATCCGTACTGATAGACGGCTCCGGGAGAGGTGCGAGGTAACTCCGCCCCCTGTTGTTACTCCACCTACTACTAAAGTCCCTTATGTTGAGGTTCCCTTGTCTGTTCGGAGGAGCCTATGCAGTTGGGAGGGACATAATTTCGTAGGAGGGGATTGGCGGTACGCCGCAGGACTAGAAGGTGTTTCTTCTGCGGGAAAGAGGGACATTTTGTTGGGGGATGTCCGTCCCGTGCCTTGTTGAACAAGAAGTCGCCGGAAAACTGTTAATCCCAGGTTGTGTGGTGGACGACAATCTGGGAGTATGTATTTCGTCCGCTAGTTCTTCTCAGTTCCTTGTACCAGTGGAGGTGGTGGTTGGTACGAGAGTGGAGAGATTTTCTGTTCTTCTTGATAGTGGGTCCGGGGCTAATCTGGTTGACGCTCAGTTTGCTCAGGCTCAAGGTATGCATCTGAGTGTATTGGTCAAACCGATCCCTATATTCTCCATTGACGCCAGGCCTCTCGGCCAAGGTAGCTTTGTTCATGAGGTTCATAACATTGACCTTCGGGTAGGGGCAATACATAGGGAACTATTATCTTGTTATGTGTTGGAGGGTCTACCTACTCCTATTGTGTTGGGACTTCCTTGGTTGGTTAAACATAACCCTGTGATTAATTGGCAGTCCAGAGAGATAAGCCAATGGGGTGAGTTTTGCAAAAGTAACTGCATGAACACAGTCATCAGTGCGGTCGTGCCTAGTACTTTGCCTCCTTTTTTGGAGGACTTTGGGGATGTGTTCTCTGAGGAGGGGTGTCAGGAGTTGCCTCCTCATCGCGTGTATGACTGCTCTATTAATTTACTTCCTGATGCTAAGTTACCTAAAGCTAGGTTATATAACCTTTCTGGTCCTGAGAGGCAGGCTATGAAAGATTATATTTCGGAAAGTCTGGCCAAAGGACATATTAGACCTTCATCTTCCCCAGTGGCCGCGGGGTTCTTCTTTGTGAAGAAAAAAGATGGAGGCCTACGCCCTTGCTTGGATTTCCGCGAACTTAATCGGATTACTGTTCGGGATCCGTATCCACTCCCTCTGATTCCTGATCTCTTCAATCAAATTGTTGGCGCCAAATAGTTCTCTAAATTGGATCTCAGGGGGGCGTATAATCTGATTAGGATAAAAGAGGGGGATGAGTGGAAAACGGCGTTTAACACGCCGGAGGGACATTATGAGAACCTTGTCATGCCTTTTGGTCTGACTACTGCACCAGCAGTATTCCAACATTTTGTTAATGACATTTTTCGTCATCTGGTGGGGCTGTTTGTGGTCGTATATTTGGATGACATTTTAATTTACTCGCCAGATCTTGTGTCTCACCAGGAGCATGTGAGACAGGTGTTGCAGATCTTGCGAGACAATAAACTATACGCCAAACTGGAAAAGTGTGTATTCGCCGTACAGGAACTTCAGTTTTTGGGTTTCTTGGTGTCAGCCTCCGGTTTCCGTATGGACCCTGAAAAGGTGAGAGCAGTGCTTGAATGGGATCAGCCAGAGGATCTTAAGGCTCTGCAGCGTTTTCTGGGGTTTGCTAACTACTACCGGAAATTTATTTGTAATTTCTCATCTGTTGTCAAACCTCTCACTGACATGACAAGAAAAGGGACGGATTTTTCTAAATGGTCGGACAAAGCTTGCCAAGCTTTTTCCTCTTTGAAAAAATGTTTTGCTTCGGCACCCGTTCTCATCCAACCAGATGCATCACAGCCGTTCGTTGTGGAGGTGGACGCGTCTGACGTAGGGGTGGGTGCAATATTGTCCCAGGGTCCGTCCCCTGGTAAATGGCATCCGTGCGCTTTCTTTTCTAAGAAATTGTCGTCCGCCGAAAGGAATTATGATATCGGCAATAGGGAACTTTTGGCCATTAAGTTGGCTTTTGAAGAATGGCGTCACTTTTTGGAGGGGGCAGTCCACCCGGTCACCGTCATTACTGATCACAAGAACCTGCTGTATTTGGAATCTGCTAAGCGTCTGAATTCCAGACAAGCTCGATGGTCGTTGTTTTTTACCAGGTTTAATTTTGTTGTCACTTATCGCCCTGGATCTAAGAATGTTAAGGCGGATGCCTTGTCTCGCAGTTTCCCAGGGGCCGGGAAAATGGATGACCGATTCCTATCCTTCAGGAGGGGGTGGTAGTGTCGGCTGTATGTTCTGAGCTTGAGGAGGAGGTATTAGAGGTTCAGGGGGACGCCCCTGCAGGACCTCCAGGGAGACTGTTTGTCCCAAATCAGTTGAGACAAAAGGTTATTGAGGCACATCATAATTCTGCTTTAGCAGGACATCCAGGGAGTAAGGCTACTTTAGATCTCCTTTCTCGCCGGTTTTGGTGGCCTAACGTTAATAAAGATGTTTTAACTTTTGTCGCGTCCTGTGGGGTTTGTGCTCGCTCTAAGACCCCTCATACCCGTCCGTCTGGGACCCTCTTACCCTTGAAACTTCCGGAGCGTCCATGGACTCATTTGTCTATGGACTTCATCACGGACCTTCCTCAGTCGTCAGGGAAGACTGTCATACTGGTGGTTGTTGACAGGTTCAGTAAGATGGCACATTTCATTGCTCTTCCTGCCCTCCCTAATGCTAAAACTCTGGCGCAGGTGTTCATTGGGGAGATTGTGAGACTTCATGGGTTGCCTTCTGATGTGGTGTCAGATAGGGGGTCTCAGTTTGTGTCCAAGTTTTGGAGGGCATTTTGTTTACGTCGGGGGATGCAATTGTCATTTTGCTCGGCTTTTCATCCGCAGACCAATGGTCAAACAGAGCGTCTGAATCAAAGCCTAGAGACTTATCTTCGGTGTTTTGTCTCAGAGAACCAGGAGGACTGGTCTTCTTTCTTGCCTCTGGCAGAGTTCGCTCTTAACAACAGGCGGAGCGAGTCCACTGGTAAATCCCCGTTTTTTGGGGCATATGGTTTTCATCCCCAGTTTTGTACTTTCAATGGGGGGGGCCCTTCTGGGGTTCCTGAGGAGGAGCGTTTCTCGTCGTCACTTGCTTCAGTGTGGAGAGGTGTATTGAATAATCTGAGTGCTATGGGGAACCGTTATAAACGTATGGCTGATAGGAGGAGAGTTTCTGGTCCAGATCTTAATGTGAACGATCTGGTATGGTTGTCTACCAGGAATATAAAACTTAAAGTTCCCTCCTGGAAGCTGGGCCCCAGATTCATCGGGCCGTACAGGATCAGTTCCATAATTAATCCTGTGGCATTTCATCTGGACCTCCCTCCTACGTTTAAAATTCATAATGTGTTCCACAAGTCATTACTTAAGAGGTACGTGGCACCAGTCATACCATCACCTCTACCTCCTCCTCCAGTGGTGGTCAATGGTAACTTGGAGTTTCAAGTGTCAAAGATCATTGACTCACGTCTGAATCGCCGGTCCCTTCAGTACTTGGTGCATTGGAAGGGGTATGGTCCAGAGGAGAGGACGTGGGTTCCTGCGTCTGACATTAACGCAGATCGTTTGGTGCGGACCTTCCACAGAACTCACCCGGGCAAACCTGGCCCTGAGGGTCCGGAGGCCCCTCGTAGAAGGGGGGGTACTGTCATGTGTGCATCGCCACGAAGATCGTCGCGGTTGCACATTCTGACTTCTCACAGCTGAGTTGCTGTTTCTTTGTGTTTGGCAGTTAGGGAGTTAATTCTGTCTGTGCTCAGTTCTGGGACTGGGTGCAGTTTCTCCCGGCTGCAATTAATTATTTGTTGATTGGTTTCCTTTAAATCTCTGGTTGTCTGTTTGGGAGTTGCCAGTGAAATTCTTCATGCAGACCACAGATAGGATTGTATCTGTATAGACTTAAGTTAAAGAGCTCCTTAGTTGTTTTAAGCTCACCTTGCTTAGAGTTTAATATCCCAGATCATTTATGTTCCTTCTGTGTTTGAGTGTGTATGCAAGTCTGTGTTTTCTCCAGTCTGTCTTATATTTCTAATCTGTGTATTTAGCAGAGATCAGCCCATATCCCTTTGGTGGTAATCAGAATCCTTCTTAGGACTGATTACAGGGTTCAGGGACTGATAGGAGACAGGGTTAGGCTGGAGACTTGGACCTCTGAACCATTATCAGTACCTCCAAGGTGAGGGATTAGTTAGGACCCCAGCTTAGGGTCAGGTTAGACCCCCGGTCCTCTTCTTTCCTGTGACAGTGTATCAAGTCTTCAAGATTTATCCTGAGTTCAACGGATATCGTGTCAGGTAAATCTATTCTTTATTTACATGCTGATGTTGCTAATCTATATGTTGTATAGAGTGTTGTTCTTTTAAGAATAGTTTACTGACATCGTACACATATCATAAGACCGCGTGACATCAAGAAGGCACATGTGCAGGCCCGTCTGAAGTTTGCCAATGAACACCTGGATGATTCTGTGAGTGATTGGGAGAAGGTGCTGTGGTCAGATGAGACAAAAATTGAGGTCTTCGGCATTAACTCAGCTTGACGTGTTTGAAGGAAGAGAAATGCTGCCTTTGACCCAAAGAACACCGTCCCCACTGTCAAGCATGGAGATGGAAACATTATGTTTTGGGGGTGTTTTCTCTGCTAAGGGCACAGGACTACTTCACTGCATCAATGAGAGAATGGATGGAGCCATGTACTGTAAAATCATGAGTGACAACCTCCTACCCTCCTCCAGGACATTAAAAATGTGTCGTGGCTGGGTCTTTCAGCAAGACAATGACCCAAAACATACAGCCAAGGCAACAAACGAGTGGCTCAAAAACAAGCACAGTAAGGTCATGGAGTGGCCTAGCCATTTTCCAGACCTTAATCCCATAGAAAACTTATGGAGGGGGATGAAGCTCCGAGCTGCCAAGCGACAGCCTCAAAATCTTAATGATTTAGAGATGATCTGCAAAAAATTCCTCCTGACATGTGCGCAAACCTCATCAACTACAAAAAACGTCTGACTGCTGTGCTTGCCAACAAGGGTTTTGCCACCAAGTATTAAGGCTTGTTTGCCAGAGGGATCAAATGCTTATTTCTCACTGTAAAATGCAAATAAATGTATATAATTTATGCAATGTGATTTTCTGGATTTTACTTTTGATATTCTATCTCTTAATGTTAAAATTAACCTACCCTTAAAATTATAGACTGTTCATGTCTTTGTCAGTGGGCAAACTTACAAAATCAGCCTGGGTTCAAATAATTATTTCCCCCACTGTATGTGTGCTAAGTAGGATAAGGGGTTTAAGCCAATGCCAGAACTCTTTTTACTGGGGAACAAAAAAGATGTTTTGATTTGGTAGCTGAGGAGGGCAGGAGCAAAAAACCGCAAAGGCAGCCAAACACCAGAGAGGTTGGGATCTAATAGGTTGCAGACCCCTAAACTAACCGCACAACTAGAAGCAGCCGTGGGACGTTCCTTCGGTGCCCTAGACGCCTCGTCACAGCCGGAGAGATTAGCTACCCCTGAAGATGGAAAGAGGAAAGCTAACTGCCCCGGAGTAGAGCCCAAAAGAAATAGGAAGCCCCCAAACATATAATGGCAGTTAGACAAGATGAAAACACGAACGCAGACAGAAAATAGATTGAGCAAACACTGGGGCCCAAACTGTCTAGATAGGATAGTACAGGAGAGAATACTGTCTGCAACCCAGAAAAACCCTAGAAAAACTCCAACACTTCTGATTCCAAAAAAGCTGAGACCACATGGTCTCGACCACCTATATCAGATCTCTGGTGTGAACACACAGCTACCCAGCAGTAAAAAATCACAGGAACAGAGCAAAGGAACAAATACAAAAAGAGAACAGAGACCAGCAGAAGCCCCCAAAGGGGACCCGGCTGAACTCAAAAGCAAAGCAGCAAAAAACAAGGAAAATCAAACCACAGAAAAAAACCCAGAAAGTAACTTATCTAAATGATAGCAGGAGACAGCAGAAGAGCAACCTGAATTCCGACCTAGACCAGAAAGAAACAATTGATCCCCGGGCGAGGATCATGGGAGATCAGCTCACTTTTATCAGGCCAGTCCGTCCCCCCTGATAACCATTCATCCATTGCAGGTGGTGGACTTTTGTTGTTCAACATAGGTTCAATACCCTCAGCAACTACCAGAGGGAGCCTCCGCTCCGAAGTCGTCTCCAACACGTTCACAACAAAAGATCAGGCAGGTTGAAATCAAACTGCCCAATCTTTCTTCCCCAAAGTCAGTACATATACTTATTAAATAATTCTACGGTCTAGCCAAAATCGACGCGTCCTGCTGACGTTATCCCTAGTTTGTGACCAGCTTGAGGCCAGTATCAGGTGGCTGTAATACTTCAGCATTTTATCCTGGTTAGTATCCTGAATCTGGTGATCTACTGTAAGTTCAGTTCAGTTTACCCCTTGCAGGTTGGAGTATTGTGGTCTTTATGCATAGCCAAAATACAGTCTTGTTTTTCCCATCCAAAACCGGCCATAGAGGGACATCAGAATGTGGATCATAAATTGAGAGGCCTTGCGCTACCAGTGGAAAAAGTTGTGTATACACATATCCATATAGCTTTTTTTAAACCTATTTTGGTTTAATTATTTAAACAATTCGTGACAGATCTGGAGATGTCCATGGAAAACTGACCTGAGCGGCCCCAATTTATTGCCGTTTCAAAAGTCTCATAAATTGTTTGACTTCTGCATTAAGGATTCTTTTGCCTTTTCTTGTTTTATTTCCAGGCCTCTTGTTTAGAAAAGTTCATTGCACTTTGTCTTCGCCTATTAACCAGTTGGTTGATGATAGAAGGAAAGGCTTAGTTGTCATATTTGTCAATTTAATGTTACTTATACCGTGCTGTGCATATAAGCCGGTCAGCAGAACCTAGACACAGCCAGTGCTCAGGCATTGTTTGGACTGGCCCTAGTGTAATGAAAAGCTTTTTATGTGTTTGGACATGAATGTTTTTGTGTTTTTCTTTTTAGATCTTGGAGGCTCTTGTTGACATACTGAAGCTGAATAATAACCTGCATTCCAGTATTTTGCAATAGTCATGTGCTGGATTGCATAGTTTTAGTCTGATCCAAACAGGAGAGAATAAATTAGAAACATGTTTCTTCCCCCCTTTTTTATTTATGAAAAAGATAGTTGGTTGAACGAATTGTTTATAATCGGCGTCTCCCCCCTCCAGCTTTATCTGTCAGGATTGGAAATGGTACCATCATTTACAAAAAGCAGCTGCTTAGTTCATCTCTTGGTTTGCTGAGCCTTTCTGCTAGGAACGTTTTTCTACTTATTATCCATAGTCTTCCTGAAATATAGTACATATACAGTACAGACCAAAAGTTTGGACACACCTTCTCATTCAAAGATTTTTCTGTATTTTCATGGGTATGAAAATTGTAGAATCACACTGAAGGCATCAAAACTATGAAGTAACACATGTGGAATTATACATTACACTTTACAAAAAAGTGTGAAACAACTGAAAATATGTCTTATATTCTAGGTTCTTCAAAGTAGCCACCTTTTGCTTTGATTACTGCTTTGCACGCAGAAAAGGTGAACGGATGGACTCTACATGCCTGGTTCCCACCGTGAAGCATGGAGGAGGAGGTGTGATGGTGTAGGGGTGCTTTGCTGGTGACACTGTTGGGGATTATTCAAAATTGAAGGCATAGTGAACCAGCATGGCTACCACAGCATCTTGCAGCAGCATGCTATTCCATCCAGTTTGCGTTTAGTTGGACCATCATTTATTTTTCAACAGGACAATGACCCCAAACACACCTCCAGGCTGTGTAAGGGCTATTTGACCAAGAAGGAGAGTGATGGGGTGCTACGCCAGATGACCTGGCCTCCACAGTCACCAGACCTGAACCCAATCGAGATGGTTTGGGGTGAGCTGGATCGCTCATCGCTTCAATTTTGAATAAATCCCCAACAGTGTCACCAGTAAAGCACCCCCACATCATCACACCACCTCCTCCATGCTTCACGGTGGAACCAGGCATGTAGAGTCCATCCGTTCACCTTTTCTGCGTGCAAAGCAGTAATCAAAGCAAAAGGTGGCTACTTTGAAGAACCTAGAATATAAGACATATTTTCAGTTGTTTCACACTTTTTTGTAAAGTGTAATGTATAATTCCACATGTGTTAATTCATAGTTTTGATGCCTTCAGTGTGATTCTACAATTTTCATAGTCATGAAAATATAGAAAAATCTTTGAATGAGAAGGTGTGTCCAAACTTTTGGTCTGTACTGTACATAAGTGAAAGTAAAAAGAAAATGGGTCAGCACTACTGGTCACAGCAATTAACCATAATGAAGTATTATATGGAATTGTATGTCGCTGTCTTAATTCAACAGATAGTACCAAGGAGTGAACAAGAAAAAAAAAACTGTGGCACTCATTCCATGGCTAGAAATGTCCTTTTTACATAACGGACAGAAGATACAGAAAGAAAAAAGGGGCTTCCGTTTCACGTTGCGAAACATTTCATCCTCGCCCAATCCTGGAGGAAGCACTTGGGATGGTGAAACGACTGTCACTATTTTCTTTCTTTTTTCTTTCTTTATCTTCTGTCCCTGAACAAATGGAACAAATACAAAAAATGAACGGAGACCAGCCAAAGCCCCCCATAGGGGACCCGGCTGAAGACAAAAAGCAATGCAGCAAAAAGCAAGGAATTCAAACCACAGTAAAAAAAAACTGAAAGAGACTTATCTGAACGCAAGCAGGAGACAGCAGGAAAGCAAGCTAAATTCCAAACTAAACCAGGAAACACAATTGATCACCAGCGAGGATCATGGGAGATCAGCTCACTTATATCAGGCCAGTCAGTACCACCTGACACCCACTCGTTATCTGCGAGTGTAGGACTCTTGGTATTGAAGATAGGTTCAATACCCTCAGCAACCACCAGAGGGAGCTTCAGCTCCGAAGTCGTCTCCAAAACGTTCACAACAGCTCTGGACCTCAGACTTGGCCGAAGGTTCACCTTCCAACAAGACAATGACCCTAAGCACAGAGCTAAAATAACAGTGGCTTCAGAACAACTCTGTGACCAATCTTGACTGGCCCAGCCAGAGCCCTGACCTAAACCCAATTGAGCATCTCTGGAGAGACCTGAAAATGGCTGTCCGCCAACCTTCACCATCCAACCTGACGGAACTGGAGAGGATCTGCAAGGAAGAATGGCAGAATCCAGGTGTGAAAAACTTGTTGCATCATTCCAAGAAGACTCATGGCTGTACTAGCTCAAAAGGGTGCTTCTACTCACTACTGAGCAAAGGGTCTGAATACTTACGACCATGTGATATTTCCGTTTTCCTTTTTTAATAAATTTGCAAAACTTTCTACATTTCTGGGTTTTTTTTCAGTCAAGATGGGGTGCAGAGTGTACAATAATGAGAAAAAAATGAACTTTTTTGAATTTACCAAATGGCTGCAATGAAACAAAGAGTGAAAAATTTAAAGGGGTCTGAATACTTTCAGTACCCACTAAATGTCATGTACCAATTTTCACCATTATAATTAGATGACTAGAAATGTACGTCAGATTTTTCGCAACAAGTGAGGCTGCGAATATCAAGTACACATAAGGGAGTAATTCTGATGTAAAATAGGAAAAAATGCAATCTTGGTACAAATATTGCCCCAGGACCATCTATATACTACCTTGTGGCCTAGTTAATGATAACTGTGGAACAGACTTCCATAAGTTGGATATTCCGCCTGTGTTGCTGTACATGAGGCTTACGCCAATGCTTGGTCTATGCCTAAAGGCCCATAAAGACTGGCCGGTAATCAGGTAATAAGAACATGCAGGACAGCTTGTTCCCAATTATATCACTCAACCGATGAAAGAGCAAAACGATCATTTGTTGGGTGTGATTTTTTTATGGGTGCGTAATCATCGTTATTGGTAGTACTTCGCACTGTGTTAGCAGAAGATGGGCTGCCTGCGGACTAATTGTGTTGATAGGCCAGCAAAACAACCGCCGATCGGTTTACATGTAGCCAATCAGAGATCTCATCAAGGGATGAGGAGGTTGTGGAGGCATTTAGTCCCTGGTGCCTTAGGGTGTCCAAAAGGTCCCCATGCCACATATGAAAAATCCAGTACATAAAATGATGTGCAGATCTTGGGGGGCCTCTGCTACAGATTTTGCTTTGGAGTTCTAATCACGTCAAAATAATGAAGAAAAGCTGTCCAAGAACTAGTTCTTGGCTACCAATGTCGATCCCATAGATTGTGAATTGAGTGGCAATGCAAACGTATGACCATTATTCCATTCAAACAGGGACTGAAGACCCCAATTTATGTGATATGTCGGGATAGGCTGTATGGATAGCTGATAGATGTTTGTGTGCAAATCATTTTAAGCCAAGATAGACCATACTAATTCCTATAGGACTTATGAAAACACAGTAGAGCTAACCAATGAAATTAGTGTAAAGGATCTTTCTTCCATCCATGCTCAGCTTCTGCCTCTCCTCTCCTGGTTTTAATAACAGCTGGAACAAAAAGTTCATGAACCTTCAAAGTTTTTGTTAAGCTCACTTATTGAGGTGGATCCACTAAGCCTCAGGTACAGGTGGGCACACCAGAGCGTTGGTGTAGCAGGCAGGAAGGTACATGTGGAACCAGGACTTGGAAAACAGGAGACCACAGAAGGACAGGTGAAGAGAGGATGCAGGAAAGTCCAAAGCAACAAAGGCAGCAGGTATACAGGGTCAGAGGCAGGTACAAACCTGGAGCTGATGGAGGAGCACAGTCAGCAAACAGGACGCAGGTTGTGTCTTAGTGGGCCTTAAATAGACCTAGGCAGATGTTAACATGGAGGAACGTCAGAGCCATTTGTAAAACCTGACGTGAAGCACAGCAAGGGGCAGCGGCCATAGGAGAAGGTGGTGAAGCCCTACCGAGCCGATGCAGGTGCATAACACAAGTGCATTGTCTTTATTAATACAATCTATACGTAAAGGAACATTTCTTTTGGTTTCTTTATTTTTTTCTCTCTCGTTACTGATAATGCTGACCTATAAAGCTATTGAGTATTTTTATATTACTGTTACCTACAACTTTTTTTTTTTTTCAACTGACTGGCACCATTGATTTTGCCTTTAGGTATTCTACAGTTTTCTTATAATGTAGGTTTTGTACGTTTGTACAGGAATTATTGGGTATGAAAACCTCAGTGCTGTAACATTTATTGTGGCACTTGCCAATAATTACTTAACACCACCCACTAGTCCTCCCTTCCTGTGCCCTGGAAAATTGGCTCGCACGGATCTCACCATACTGAATGCACAACTTGCTTATTACTGTAGCACCAATAAACAGATTCGGAACTGCCAGTTATAACACTACTCCGGCAGTTGGGAACATCATGGTGTTTTGCCTGGAGTTATTGAAGACCCCATTTTACTTGGGCATCCTCCCATTCCCCTGGTAATTCATGTTGTAAAACACAATACGCTTTCATAATGGAAAAATTGCTGAATAAAGCGCAGCAGAAAACAGTCCTGCCTTTATAAAAGGGCTATTACTGTCGAAGGAACGGTTTGCCTAAACTGTTTACCCTGGACTTAGACTTTTTTTGCCGCCTTTTATGTTGACAACTTAAAGACCCTTCACTGGATTTAATAATTTAGACTCCATATTGTGCCACTCCACTGATTCTGGAACAGTTTTTCATCTGTGTCCCTCTGAGTTATCCCCCCCAGTAATAAAGAAGCAAATCCTTCTTTCAACCAATTGGGCGTCTACCACAGAACCTCCCTGTGGGCAGTTGCTTTTTGTCCTCTAAGGCCTCTTTCACACTTCCGTTGTGTGACGTCCGCCCATCCGTGAAAATGGCGGATCCGTCAGAAAAGTAAAAAAACGGATGCAAAACTGGTCAGTTTTCTGACGGATCCGCTAAGAAGATTTCACCCGGAAATTATGAAAATTTCGTTCCGGAAATGTAAGTCCGGAGAGAGAGGGAGAGGGAGAGAGAGAGGGAGAGGGAGAGAGAGACCCCGGACACTGTTTTCTGCATTTTAGTATGGTTTTCAATAGAGGCGACGGATCCGCAGTCGGATTCCGTCAAAAACGGATGCGGTGGATCCGCCGTTGTCCGCCATTTTGGCAGTCAAAAAAAACTTTGCATTGGACGTTTTTTTTAAATGACGGACGCCAATTTTTTGGCGGATCCGTCCAAAAACGGACCTAACGGACGACCATCCGTCAAAATCCGTCACTAATGCAAGTCTATGGGAAAAAAACGGATCCGCCAAAAAAAATGGCGGATCCGTTTTTTTCACATTTTGACGGATTTTGACTGACGTCGCACGACTGAAGTGTGAAAGAGGCCTAACTCTGGACAATGAAAAGATGGCTGCAGTGTCCGTGAAGTTCTGTAGTATGTGTAGTATATGTAGTAGTATATGCCCAGTTGGCTAATGGGAAAAGTTACATCTTTGTTTCCGATGGGCATGACTTTGGAATGAAGGGGCACAGAAAATAAAAAAGAAAAACCGTTCCACATTCAGCGGAGTAGCACCAATTGGAGGAGGAAGTACACGGTTTAAAAAATCTAATGAAAGGTTCTCTTTAAGTGATGTATTTTTGCAAGACCTTAAGTTGGCTTAATGAGATTCAAGGCGAAATCTGCGTAAGTGAATTTAAAGCTAGGATCAGACGGCCGTAGATTCTCTCATCCAAGAGAATCGGGCCGATTCTGCAAAAGACACTCTGATCAGACTCTGGTATTTGATCTGAGTGTCAGCATTGTGGGATACGATTCTCTCGGATAAGAGAATCGATGCAAACTGTGAGGAGAGGATGGAAAACAAAATTTCTCCATCTTCTCCACTGTGTCAGTGTGTAGAAATCGGACTGCACTCAGATACCATCCGAGTGCAGTACGATGATTTCCACGCGCTCCTTGACATGTATGGCTGAGTGCGATCATCCGAATCTTGGATCAAACTGACATGTTCACGGCCCCATAGAATAACATTAGTCCGAGGGCGATTAGCTGTTTTGTTGGACCGTACGTGGATAGAAAATACGTGGCCTTACAGTCTGACTAATTCAAGAGCCGCAAACATGATCTTTGTCCACTCTATAGTGGTTTTTTTCAGTTTCCATTTCTTGACGATTGATAAAAAATGTATTTTTTTTTTGTAAAATCAATTGACACTGCCCTAGATCCGCTGACAAAGCTTTGGTGTCGGTGCATGGTATATATTCTGCGAATGTGCACTAGGCACATTTGTAAGTTCTGTACAAAGTGATTATGTTGCAGAGAATGCCAGTCTGTCAGCTCATCAACCTATCAATTACACATAATCCCTTTAATTACCCTCCTCGTTGTTAGTGAAGTCTGTTCAAACATGAAAATGTGATGAGAAATTGCAATAAATTCTGTATTGTCTGGAGTTTTTTCCTATGGGGGAAGACATCAAGGAATTTTAACCAGTTTTCTGGCGTCAAAAAGTCGCAAGTTATGTTGCACATCGTTTTTTGCTCGAAATTTTGCTATTTTACATCAGTCCTGCCTGTTTTGTAAAGTAGGTGTAGTTGGATATCGAAAAAGATTGTAAGCCAAATTTATGACTTCAGGAAATGTCACAAAAACTTGCACATCTCATTCCATTTGGGGTGGCAAAAAATGTGGAAAAACTCATCTGGTTGGAAGTGCACTCGATATCTAAAAATGCTGAAAATTTATCAAACATTGTGTGATACTTTGATAAATTTGGTGCAAATAATGGGCAGCGCCGTCACCCACAAAACTGACTTCAAAAATTCCCCTCGTGATGAATTCCCTCTATATCTATTGCATGCATGTCGGATTTCACCTCACCCTTTGGTGGTCTATGACTTTTATTTTAGTCATCGTTCTGTACTTTTAGTTTTCTTCTAACATTTTTCAAAAGCTGATGGAGGAAATGACTTTTCGTTTAGCCATCCTGGGAGTACGAATGCCAGACATTTGTCAAGGGTCGTCCACAAGGAGAACAAACACTCTGCCATGTACAGTTAGACAGTGTCTGAACGTCTGCTCTCCAGAGAGCTGTTCTTTGACAAGTAAATGAAAGATTGAGGCAAAAAAAAAATTCTAAAAAGTTCTAAGGTTACATGACCTCGGAGCCGCTTAAAGACATCAAATTGCAGGAATCAACAACAAGTTCATATCAGGCCAGAACGTGTCTTGAGCAGAAAGGATCTTAGTAGATGGTGGTGGGAACTAGTCCTTTTGAAAACACAACATATGCAAATGAGCTCTCTCCTAGAGGGACGAAAATGAAGTCTCTAGTCTAGCGGATGTAGCCACCTTATAAGTCAGCTCTGACGTAGTGATATCCTTGGTCATGTTGCAACGCTTGTATTGACTTCTAGGGTAGCTACCACAAAACGGTGGCAACGAGCCCCCTAAAACGAAAAAGACAATGTAAAAAGGCATGTTTGTAATTTCAGCACAGCTATTTGGTATGTCATATACCATTTTTAGCATTTTTCTCTGATTTCACTTACTTTACTTTTTTTGTTCTTAAGGTCCCTGAGTCGCACACCGTACCAGGGTTATGGGGTAATCGGCACCGAGCCCGTTGAAGTCTATGGGGAATGTCACAAGTAGCACAGCTCGGTCCGTTGCCCTGGGCGCTCATTCAAAGGGGGATATTTACAGGGGAAAATAATAATTGTTCGTGACGCCACCTGTGGTTTCTGATCAGGGTGACCAGCGCTGCAGGGTGAATCCTCAGAGGGGTTGTTACTGGGCAGCAAGATGTTAAGTCTTCCACAGGTAAGACTAGTCCCTCTAAGTATATGGCGGTGGAGGGTGCAGACAATAAGGCAGTCACACACAAGTCAGTCTCTTTCCATACCTTTACTGGTGGTATTTGCAGGTATGTCCCGGGAAGCTGCTCAGGGTGGAGGATGCACATCCAGGTAATCACTAAGTAGCAGGGTGGATAAAAATCAATGATTTTTTTAAAAAAATCAAAAAAATCTGATTTTTTTGATTTAAATCGGATTTTTTTGATTTAAATCAGATTTTTTTGATTTAAATCGGATTTTTTTCAATAAACTGCTTTTTGAGGAAAATATTTTACCATCCAAAGGTTCTTCCATCATGAGATAAAGCTGAGTTGTTTAACTCAGTAGAATAAAGGCTGTATATGTGTAACATTCACAATGCCATGCTCTTCCAGAGGTTTCTGTAGGATTAGTGGGCAGTTTCTCTCTTATATTATCACAGATGCTCGCTTTACTTACGCAGTTCTCAAAACTGAATTTGACTCCGCAGAGGTCCCAGCCTCTTCTTCATGGCAGAAATGTTACAACATGAACAGAGTTGAGAAAAAGACCTTAATCCTATTGTTCTACAAACCTATATGAATACAGAATCAACCCCTTCAGTGCCAAGTCCAAGAAGTTAGACAATATGTTTCTGATTGTTTGGAGTGGAATAGATCTGCACAACACAAGAAGAATGTGAATCTAAGTGTGAGGAGGAGGAAGGGCAAGCAGACAAGAAAATGAAAGTGAAACTTTGAGCACAATACTGCAGCATAGCCACAGACAGACAAGTCTGGATCTGTTTGTGTGTACGATCTGAGGTTTATTACATTCTTTCCTTATAATGGCAGCAGGCCGTAAAAGAGACCCAGTTTGGGAATATTTTAATGAAGCTCCTTCGCCTATCGGTAAGGCAGGCATGCGTGCAAAATGCAAACGATGCAACAAAGAGATGCAAGGCCTGGTGGCACGAATGAGGCAACATCATGAGAAGTGCGGTGATGAAGATGACCAAAGAAACACTTCTGAACAGGCAGGATCTTCAGGTTGGTAAACATTTTTATTGAATCCTATTTCTAAAGACTGAACTGTCATGTGTGAGAAAAATTATATTTCTTATTATTACTGCATGTTACTGTCATTTGGTACAGTTATGAAGAAAAACAAATATTCCTTTTGGGGCAGTGCTGTGTTGTGTACAATAAGCAGAAATTGTATAAACAATAAAATAACAGCATTGACTTTTTTTGTTTAGGGGATTCATGGATTCTGGAAGCTATCCACCTCCAAGATCACCATCATCCTGTCCTACAGTTTCAGAGTTATCCATCCAGGATAGTGCTTCATTAGCAGCAGCATCATCATCAGACACCCACAGCCACATATCACCATCACCCAAAAGGAAGAAAAAACCTTTACCTCCTGGAACCACCATAGATAGGTTTGTGATAAGAACTAGCAGATTAGAAAAAGAGTTGATTGATGAAAAAATTGCCCAGTTTATTTATGCAACGAACTCTTCTTTCCGTCTGACTGAGAACCCACATTTCATTAATATGGTTCAGTCACTGAGACCAGGATACAGTCCACCCAGCAGAGCTGATGTTGCAGGGAAACTGCTGGATCAAGTGTATGACAGAGAAATGGAGCAATGTGCAACAGCTCTGGAGGGTAAAATTGGTAACCTAAGTATTGATGGGTGGAGTAATGTCCACAATGATCCTATTGTATGTGCTTGTATAACAACAGAAGAAGGTAAAGTCTTCCTTGCACAAACACCTGATATGTCAGGAAATGCACACACAGCAGAATACTTACAAGAAGTGGCAGTAAAAGCTATAACAACATGTGAACAAAAATTCAAATGTCTAGTACGCAGTTTGGTCACTGACAATGCTGCAAACGTATCCAAGATGAGAAGAAATTTAGAAGAGCAGGGAGGGAATACAAAGCTAATAACATATGGTTGCAGTGCTCATTTGCTGCACCTCTTAGCCAAAGACTTAAGTGAAAGTGTTCCAGAAATAAAGGCTAATGTTGTTGAAATTGCTAAATACTTCCGTAATAATCATTTTGCTGCAGCAGCTCTGAAAAGGATGGGTGGAACCAAGCTAACGCTCCCACAAGATGTTAGATGGAACTCTGTGGTGGACTGTTTTGAGCAGTATATCAAAAACTGGCCTATTCTGATGACACTTTGTGAAGAAAATCGAGATAAAATAGATGGCACTGTCACGGCCAAAATCCTCAACATTGGGCTTAAGAGAAATGTTGAACATATGCTGAGCTTCCTGAAACCCATCTCTCAAGCTTTAAACAAAATACAGAAAAATAGCTGTGGCAAATTTGCCTTTTTTGGTTTTGGGCCTACGGGATAGAAAATACTTGGCCAAAAAGGCCCGACTAAAATTTAAGAGCCCAAACATGATTTTGTCCCCTTTTATAAATGGGGTTTTTTTTAGTTTTCCCTTTTCCATTTCTTTACATTGAAAAAAAAGTATTTTTTTTTTTTGTAAAATCAAATTTACACTGCCCTTTAGGGGGAATTCCGCTGAAAAAAGCTTTTGGGGGCCCGGGGGCATGGGATAAATTTTCGAATGGGCACTAGGGAAAATTTGTAAGTTCTTTAAAAATATTATGTTTTCAGAATGCCCGTTGTCAGCCACAACCTATCAATTACAAAATAAAACCCTTTAAATTACCCCCTCGTTGTTAGGAAGTCTTTTAAACATGAAAATGTTTATGAGAAATTTGCAAAAAAATTTTGTATTTTCTGATTTTTTTCCTAAGGGGGGAAGACATCAAAGAATTTTAAAACCCTTTTCTGGGGTCAAAAAGTGCAAATTATGTTGCACAAAACGTTTTTTTTTTCTCGAAATTTGCTATTTTTTAAAAAAACATCCGCCAGGGTGGATAAAAATCAATGATTTTTTTTAAAAAATCAAAAAATCTGATTTTTTTGATTTAAATCGGATTTTTTTGTTTAAAATCAGATTTTTTGATTTAAATCGGATTTTTTTCAATAAACTGCTTTTTGAGGAAAATATTTTACCATCCAAAGGTTCTTCCATCATGAGATAAAGCTGAGTTGTTTAACTCAGTAGAATAAAGGCTGTATATGTGTAACATTCACAATGCCATGCTCTTCCAGAGGTTTCTGTAGGATTAGTGGGCAGTTTCTCTCTTATATTATCACAGATGCTCGCTTTACTTACGCAGTTCTCAAAACTGAATTTGACTCCGCAGAGGTCCCAGCCTCTTCTTCATGGCAAAATGTTACAACATGAACAGAGTTGAGAAAAAGACCTTAATCCTATTGTTCTACAAACCTATATGAATACAGAATCAACCCCTTCAGTGCCAAGTCCAAGAAGTTAGACAATATGTTTCTGATTGTTTGGAGTGGAATAGATCTGCACAACACAAGAAGAATGTGAATCTAAGTGTGAGGAGGAGGAAGGGCAAGCAGACAAGAAAATGAAAGTGAAACTTTGAGCACAATACTGCAGCATAGCCACAGACAGACAAGTCTGGATCTGTTTGTGTGTACGATCTGAGGTTTATTACATTCTTTCCTTATAATGGCAGCAGGCCGTAAAAGAGACCCAGTTTGGGAATATTTTAATGAAGCTCCTTCGCCTATCGGTAAGGCAGGCATGCGTGCAAAATGCAAACGATGCAACAAAGAGATGCAAGGCCTGGTGGCCGAATGAGGCAACATCATGAGAAGTGCGGTGATGAAGATGACCAAAGAAACACTTCTGAACAGGCAGGATCTTCAGGTTGGTAAACATTTTTATTGAATCCTATTTCTAAAGACTGAACTGTCATGTGTGAGAAAAATTATATTTCTTATTATTACTGCATGTTACTGTCATTTGGTACAGTTATGAAGAAAAACAAATATTCCTTTTGGGGCAGTGCTGTGTTGTGTACAATAAGCAGAAATTGTATAAACAATAAAATAACAGCATTGACTTTTTTTGTTTAGGGGAATTCATGGATTCTGGAAACTATCCACCTCCAAGATCACCATCATCCTGTTCTACAGTTTCAGAGTTATCCATCCAGGATAGTGCTTCATTAGCAGCAGCATCATCATCAGACACCCACAGCCACATATCACCATCACCCAAAAGGAAGAAAAAACCTTTACCTCCTGGAACCACCATAGATAGGTTTGTGATAAGAACTAGCAGATTAGAAAAAGAGTTGATTGATGAAAAAATTGCCAGTTTATTTATGCAACGAACTCTTCTTTCCGTCTGACTGAGAACCCACATTTCATTAATATGGTTCAGTCACTGAGACCAGGATACAGTCCACCCAGCAGAGCTGATGTTGCAGGGAAACTGCTGGATCAAGTGTATGACAGAGAAATGGAGCAATGTGCAACAGCTCTGGAGGGTAAATTGTTAACCTAAGTATTGATGGGTGGAGTAATGTCCACAATGATCCTATTGTATGTGCTTGTATAACAACAGAAGAAGGTAAAGTCTTCCTTGCACAAACACCTGATATGTCAGGAAATGCACACACAGCAGAATACTTACAAGAAGTGGCAGTAAAAGCTATAACAACATGTGAACAAAAATTCAAATGTCTAGTACGCAGTTTGGTCACTGACAATGCTGCAAACGTATCCAAGATGAGAAGAAATTTAGAAGAGCAGGGAGGGAATACAAAGCTAATAACATATGGTTGCAGTGCTCATTTGCTGCACCTCTTAGCCAAAGACTTAAGTGAAAGTGTTCCAGAAATAAAGGCTAATGTTGTTGAAATTGCTAAATACTTCCGTAATAATCATTTTGCTGCAGCAGCTCTGAAAAGGATGGGTGGAACCAAGCTAACGCTCCCACAAGATGTTAGATGGAACTCTGTGGTGGACTGTTTTGAGCAGTATATCAAAAACTGGCCTATTCTGATGACACTTTGTGAAGAAAATCGAGATAAAATAGATGGCACTGTCACGGCCAAAATCCTCAACATTGGGCTTAAGAGAAATGTTGAACATATGCTGAGCTTCCTGAAACCCATCTCTCAAGCTTTAAACAAAATACAGAAAAATAGCTGTTTTATTGCGGATGCTGTTGAAATTTGGAAGGAACTGAGTGAACACTTAAAAACAGAACTACACATGGACAGAATTAAATTACAAGCAGTAAACAAACGAATGGGACAAGCACTGACTACAGCTCATTTTTTGGCAAATATTGTCAATATCCAATATCAGGGTCAAAACCTAAGTGCTGAGGAAGAGGAGTTAGCTATGACATGGGTATCCAGCAATCATCCATCTTTAATGCCAACTATAATAAACTTCAGAGCTAAGGGGGAATCATTCAAGAAATATATGTTTGCTGAAGATATTTTAAGGAAGGTCTCACCAGTAAACTGGTGGAAGTCACTTAAGCGCTTGGATTTAGAGACTGTTCAAGTAATGATTTCACTTTTAACAGCAGTAGCTTCTTCTGCAGGCGTTGAAAGAATATTCTCTTCCTTTGGACTCATTCATTCTAAATTGAGAAATCGGTTGGGACCCAATAAAGCAGGAAAGCTTGTTTTTCTTTTCCAGATTATGAATAGGAACAAAGAAGAAGATGATGATGAAGATGACGACGAGTGAGATACAGAGGACAGCAGGGACAGTAGTATTTAAGTTTTTCATGTGTCGGCTGGGCTGACAGTCTAAGTTTCTTAAAATATATATATATTTTGTTTAGCCAAATTAGTTAACAAACATGGATGTTTGTTTAAGCAAATAACTTATGCTGTAATGTTGTTATTGTTTCAGTTGAATAAATCTATTTAAATTGTTATTAAGGTCAGGATTATTTTTCTCCTTCCTAAGTACAACAGAACAGTGGTGTCCAAATATGAATGATTAACCCATTAAACTGGGGAGAAAAAAGTAATATAAAAAGTGATTCTAAAAATCTTCATCTACTTGCATGTTAAAGTAGCAAGAACTAGTTTAGGTAGAAACTTTGATTTAAATCACTGATTTAAATCAAGCCTTACTGACTAGTGATTTAAATCGTGATTTAAATCAGTTTGATTTAAATCAAATCCACCCTGCTGAGTAGGTTTAAGTAGGTTTAAGGCCTCCTTTCTCTTTAATGTGTGTGAGTCCTAACTTGCGTGAAGCGAAGTTTAACTCTGTATAGAACAGCTATGCCCGGCCGACATTGTGGTGGAGCCTTCTTTTGGCAAGAACTAAGTCTTTATATGCAGCGTCCCGCTAGACTCCTGTTCTCCCTGACACCGGTTACGTATCAGCACTATAGGGCCCCTCTGCGACTTGAAGTCCAGCAGGGATTCCGGTTTTCTCCTACTAGCCGTGAAGGTTCTAGCAAGGCTTCGGACCCGGCGTCCGGTTAAGCAGAGTGGAGGCAGCAATTGTTGCTGTAACACCTCAGTCACTCTTTCCTTTGGTCACCACTCGCCCGTCACCCTACTCTCACCCTTAACATAAGCACGGGTAGCAGTAGGTGTAGTCGTCAGCTTCCTTCCTTCCACAGCTCACTGACCGTTTCTCAGTCAACTCGATGTTCCTATAACTGTAGTCCCCTTCCTTCTTTTCCTTCCTAGACTCTGTCCAGAGCAGCTTTCAGGACCTTTCGTCAGACTGAATACAAGCCCGCTCCGAGAGTCACTTTCCACCTTCGTAGGGTACTAACAGTCAAGATGTTCTGAGATAACAGCTTGCAATCTTTCGTCCTCTGTCTTGTCTGACAGGAATCAACTCTGACAGGAACTAGCTCTGACAGGAATGACTCACTCCTGAATCACTCAAGACTAGAATGGCTGGAATACCAGAATCACAATCCTCTCACTCCGGTGTTCTGAGGAGATCTCCTCCGTCTGAGGTACAACCAACGACTAGCATGACTGTCTGGCTAGAATGCCTACTGCTGCATTTCTCCACACCCCTTTATACCTGAATCTAAAGGGCTCCCTCTGGTGGCACCTGGGAAATGTGAGATGTGAATGAATATCAGGTTTTTGTAATTACCTTTCTGCGCATACTCCTGGGAACATGTGTACCAAGCGCAGCTGGGCCACACATCCCCATACACACTTCTAAGGTTAGCCGAACTCAATATTGATGGGATCATCCGGCAGCCCAATATGTATGGGGGCCTCCCAACTCTCCCCCGTTAGATGATGTGGGAGGAGATAAGACTAAAGCAGTTTGAATTGTAACGCCTGACCCTTTTGTCATAAAGGAGACAAAGCCGCCTCCAGAGCTTTTTTTTCTTGGCTTGACAAAGACCCTGCGTGGCTGAAACGTTGCTAAATTTCCTGTGTCTACACTGGGGTTTATAAAAATATTCTTGTGAAAGGAACATACCCGGTGCCTCAAATTTTTGGAGTACGTGCAATTTTTACACCCTAGTGGAGGAGCTGTACCAAGGCTGCATGGGACACGGAGTGGTGCATGGGATGACACCTTGTATTGATCCAGAGCTGCTGGCAGCGCTTTTCTCATCTCCACCATTTGAACAGGGATCCAAACGCCCCTGTGTACGGAAGGATAGCGGTCAGCCGAACGATTGTTTGGACGACATCTATCTAATGTGTACGTGCCTCGTTAGATGATGTTGTAAAATAAGTGGTTGAAGTATTTTTCATGCACAGATTTTAGACCAGAGCCAAAGACCAAGGTAGATTTCAGCCTAATGATTATTTGGTCAACAGCTGTCATTCTCCTCTCATGTAGATTGGCCGGACACCTCTGACATGATTTATCTCAATGTGATATAGGACCTGGTATATTGAAATTTATTTTAGGAGACTATTTTGTCTGCCATGTTGCACATTAGACCATTGGCTGGTCGTTACAGGTTAAGGTGACCTCTATCTACCCTGTAGAAAATGGAATATACAGAACCCTACTTTGTCTCTTAATAAAAGTGTGGCTCCATCTGTCCCTCCAGTTTCTACACGATCAGCCTCTCTTTTAATCTCGTTATCCATAGTAGTATCTAGGGGGAGAGAGAGGTAGATCTGTAGGAATGTTAATAACTTTAGGACTTATGCATCTGTTTATAAGCTGTACCTACAAAGTGACGCCCAATAAATCTGTGTGCTCTTCCTCCATCTATTCAGAACCTGTGCATGGCCCCATTTAATTGCATTATAAATATTATCATTGCACACATGGGAATTATTATCTATTAGACCTTGGTGGAAAGTGAATGTCTACAGCTCAGATCTAAATAGGTATTTTTCTGGACCATTGGGGACAGATATTGTGAGAACCTGGGCCCACTGAAGGATCCAATAATTCTCAGTCCGATCCTGCCTCCATCCCAAATACATATTGCTTTCTTTAAGCTGCGCATACGCCTTTAATAACTGTCAACAAAATGCGTTTGACTGAAATCTGTCCCCCCGTCCTTCCATGCACACGCATGTTAAGTTTCACTGGGTGTGCAGTGGCTTGTATCTCTATAAAACAAGCAAAACTAAAGGGTCAGATGCTGAGTTTCAACATAATTTGCAAGAGGAGAGTCAAGAAGACACATATAGAAAATTACATGATACCGAAAAGTTGGCGATCATATGGCCGCCAGCTTTCTCTCCTAACTTCCGCATACGCAGTAATGCCCAGCTCGGCCTGTGTTTCCTATGAGAGAGACGAGGCCAGAATCATCTGCCGGACAAAAAAGGGTCGACCATAGAAATTTCAACTGCAGGACCCTTCTCTCACTCGACATCCTCTGTCGGGAGGAGAGGTTAGAGGCCCCCATACATATTACACAGTCGGCTCATTTTGGTTCATCAATCATGGACACCATTAAGTAGCGATATACTATCAGATAAAGATGATCCAGTAGTTTTACCTGATTTATGACCCTAAGGTTCGTAATGTTCCAGGCATTCAATTCTTAGTAGAAATATATTAAATCAACCAGAAAAAAGATTCCTGCAACCAAGATTATTCTGATTTTCTGTTTCATTAACCCCTTTGTTTATAGCTTTTTTCTGGTCAGTTGAACAGGCCACACACATGACACAGAGGCGTAGGAGACACTATCCCTGTAGTGATTACAACCTAGAATATGTATTATCGGTATATTTATCGACTGTTTTGTGTATTTCTTTACCAAAGCTGGTCATACACATTGGATATCTGATCGCTGAGCGATTGTTTATCCGCCTTCATACACAGAGCAATGCTCTGCTCCGCCACCTAGTGTTCCTGTTTTCTCTGTTAGGGCTGCACATATCGGACGAGTGCTATCTGATGTGTTAATCTGTGGGGAAGCGTTTTTTACATTCCAATTCAGCATCAGAAAAAAAATCTCTGCATGCAGCAATATGCAGCGCATATCAGATGGCACAACCCCCATGCAAGTCTATGGGTGGGTGGAAAATCATCGGATTGCACGCAGACAATGGAGAAAATGGATAAATTTTATTCTCCGTCTTCTTACCTGTGCTACGATTCTCTCATCCAAGAGAATCAGATCACACCGAGTTGACACTCAAACATCAAAATCGGATGAGAGTTTGGTCGGAGAGTTATTACCATAGTCGATCCTATTCTCTCGCATGAGAGGATCTACACTCGTGTGACCGTAACCTTAAAGTTCCGCTGCCGGAATCATGAAACAAAAGGTTCTGTCATAGAAAATTCCAGTAGCCGGATCCTTCTTCTGTGTCACGGAAGAAGTATCAAGCCCCGTAGACATTAAGTGGTCTACCGATCCCACTGAAATCGGCGGCTACGACTGGCTTTTATCTAATATGTATTGGGGGCTTAAATGTGCACACATGATAAGTAATTATAGATATTTCTGGAAGTGTCTATAAAGTTATGTTTTTGTCCTCTATGTCTAAATGAGATGGGTCCATTACAATAATATCAGAGACATTAGAAATGATAGCAGACGGTCCAGTGCTGTTATTCGGCAGGAGGGCTGTAGATGCTTCTTTTCCTAGAAAATTCTAGATAATGTACAAAAGGATTGAAGGAAAGATGTACGAGTCGTGCAGTAAATCTTGAGGCTTCTCTGACATTATTACACAACGCTCAGCAAGACAATTTCTACAAGGCCCTTTTTTTATTTGGCTCTTTTACTGATGTCAATAAAGTTCGGCTAATCCTAAAAACAGATGTCCCCCGCTGACTGTTGGATGCATTAAATCTACCGCTAATAATGCTGGAGCCAGCTTGTTTCCCACTGGTCCTAGGAAGAACGCAATGGCTCTAGAGGGTAAATTATTGCAACACAGACTTTATTCTTCACGTGACTAGAACTACAGATAGCTGGAAGGTATTTTCTGCAGTCGCTATGAACTCACATCTGTTGAACAGGCCTTCTCAGGTTAGGAAAGGAAGTACGGTAAATGGGAAAGAAAGTCCTGATTCCAGCTCATTATGGGAACGATTGGGGTGTGTGCTGGGAATTGGTGCTTAGACGGCACTAATCTGGCATGGTTCTAGTTCTCATCCACTGCACTGCAAGAATTCCAAGTTATTTGGCTGATAAGTGGAGTAGATCAGAGCTGTAAATATTAGTTCTGAAATCCATAAACTTGTTGGTAAGTCCTGGAGGAATAAAGTACAGGAAAATAAAATGGATGCATCTGCTAATAAATATACAGTTTGGATTTCATTACCTAAATAACAAGATCAAACGGTTTTACCTTGAAGTAGAATATAAATCGAGAAGCCCAGCTGAACACACAGACCTGGGTTTTACTGTACATCCGTCAACTATACTATATTACTTTGCTTCAAGGCAAAAACCTGGAGATCCTAATCATCTTATTGCATTTCAAAAGGTCTTCATATGCTTGAAATAATCATCACTTAAGGAAGAAGCCAGCTTCTGGAGACTGTAAGGTCTAGAACCTTGTGGAACGATCTCAGGTTTTCTAAAATAGTTTGAAGTTGTGAAAGTTTCATTATGAATCCATTTATTCCACTAGTTAAAAAAAAAAAAGGTTATATCTTTTCTTGCAACTGGATGGTGGATAAACACTAGACTGACGAAGGTCTGACTTCTGAGACCTCCACTGATCACTAAATGCAGGACGCTCCTTCCACAAGTTCTAGCAATTTTCAAAAAAACAACCGTCCATTCTGGCAATTGGTGAGACAACCAACATTCTTCATGTATACCTCTTTTCAGCACCGTAAAAGGCCTAAGTTTAGTTAGGAATTAATTTAGTAAGGGAATAAATACACACGTGGTCAAAATTGTTGTTACCCCTCATTTAATGACAGAAAAACCCACAAAGGTCACAGAAATAACAACTTGAATCTGACAAAAGTAATAATAAATAAAAAATCTATGACAATTAACAAATGAAAGTCAGACATTGCTTTTCAGCCATGCTTCCACAGAATTAAAAATAAATTAAACTCATGAAATAGGCCTGGACAGAAATGATGGTTCCCTTAACTTAATATTTTGTTGCACAACCTTTTGAGGCAATCACTGCAATCAAACAATTCCTGTGCCTGTCAATGAGACTTCTGCACCTCGCGACAGGTATTTTGGCCAACTCCTCAAGAGCAAACTGCTCCACTTGTCTCGTGTTTGAAGGTTGCCTTTTCCAGATGGCATGTTTCAGCTCTTTCTAAAGATGCTCAACAGGATTTAGGTCAGGACTCAGAAGGCCACTTCAGAATAGTCCAATGTTTTCCTCTTAGCCATTCTTGGGTGTTTTTAGCTGTGTGTTTTTGGGTCATTATCCTGTTTCAAGACCCATGACCTGTGACTGAAACCAAGCTTTCTGATACTGGGCAGCACATTTCTCTCTAGACTCCCTTGATAGTCTTGAGATTTGATTGTACCCTGCACAGATTCTAGACACCCTGTGCCAGATGCAGCAAAGCAGCCCCAGAACATAAGAGCCTCCTCCATGTTTCACAGTAGGGACAGTGTTCTTTTCTTGATATGCTTGATTTTTCTGTCTGTGAACATACAGCTGATGAGCCTTGCCAAAAAGTTCCATATTTGTCTCATCTGTTCATAGGACATTCTCCCAGAAGCTTTGTGGCTTGTAAACATGTAGTTTGGCAAATTCCAGTCTGGGTTTTTTATGATTTCTTTTCAACAATGGTGTCCTCCTTGGTCGTCTCCCATGAAGTCCACTTTGGCTCATACAACAACGGATGGTGCGATCTGACACTGATGTTCCTTGAGCTTGACGTTCACCTTTAATCTGTTTAGAAGTTTTTCTGGGCTCTTTTGTTGCCATTCGTATTATCCGTCTCTTTGATTTGTCATCAATTTTCCTCCTGTGGCCACGTCCAGGGAGGTTGGCTACAGTCCCGTGGAGCTTAAATTTCTAAATAGTATGTGCAACTGTAGTCACAGGAACATCAAGCTGCTTGGAGATGGTCTTATAACTTTTACCTTTAACATGTTTGTCTATAATTTTCTTTCTAATCTCCTGAGACAACTCTTTCCTTCGCTTCCTCTGGTCCATGTTGAGTGTGATACACACCATGTCACCAAACAGCACAGTGAGTATCTGTAGCTCTCTATACAGGCCACTCACTGATTCCAAGATTGTAGACAGCTGTGATGCTAATTAGTGGACACACCGCGATTTAAAATGTCCCTTTTGTCACATTATTTTCAGGGGTACCATCATTTCTGTCCAGGCCTATTTCATGAGCTTTATTTTTTTTTATATTCTGTAGAAGCATGGTTGAAAAGCAACATCTGACTTTCATTTGTTCATTTTCAAAGATTTTGTATTTATTTTTACTTTTGTCAGATTCAAGTTATTTCTGTCACCATTGTGGGTTTCTCTGTTATTAAACGAGGGGTACCAACAATTTTGACCGTGTTTAAGCTGCCATGAGGTGGACATACGTATTGATCAGGGTTTGATGAACCATGCAGCAAGACCAACTGAGCATATATGGGAAAAGTAGTAATGGGCTGTTGGATTTTAGCTTGTCTGATCCTTTTGTGTCTGGCAGCAGCCTACTCCTCTCCTACCTATGGAGAACACATATAAATACAGCGTTGAGCCTTCATATCTGTGGGGAGTCAGGCAGAATAGCCGTCAGCGAAACAAGCGCTTAGGTTGAGCATTTGTGTGATTTCAGTGGGGAAAAGGGGAATAAGCTGCTGCCATATAACTACAGCAGCTTATCTCTACTAAGAACAAAAGGATCAGGTGTTTACATTGCTTTTTCCTTTTTTTTCTCCAAGATCCTCTGTCCATATGAGTCGTTAGGCTCCCATACAAATTGAGTAATCTGCAGATTTGGACAAATTTTATATAATGTGTATTAGGGTCTCAAAAGGAATCTGTCACCTGGTTTTTGCTACGTTAATCTGAGAGCAGCATAATGTAGGGACAAATATCGTGATTCCAGTGATGTGTCACTTACTACGCTGGTTGATGCATCTGCTGCAGATCTAGCAGTTCTCTGAATGCTGAGCTCTGTATAACCCCGCCCACACCACTAATTGGCAGCTTTCTACGTGCAGTTTACATAGGCAAAAAGCTGCTACTTAGTGGACTACATGGCAGCAGGTTTACTAGTCTTCCAATGATAATCTATTTCTCATAAATGATTTTACCAAAATTACAGCAAGCAGCCCAGTAAGTTACACATCACTGAAATCAACTTTTTTGTCTCTACATCATATTGCTCTCGGATTAGGTGGCAAAAACCGGAAGAAAGAATCCCTATCAGAGGAAGCTTCTATGCTAAGGTGTGCCAACTTCTCAATTTTTACTAGGCACGACGTTGAAAGCTCTATGTGCATTGACATAGAAATGGGCAAGTTCATGTATACTGTATATACAAGCCCTCTGCCTCATTGTTGTCCTGGAAAATGCTTTGCTGGACTTTCCCTCCGTCTTTCTCTCGCGCTCTCTTTCCACTTAGCGAGGCGCATTAGGCTGCCCAGTTTTTGGAATGAGGAGCTGTAGTTGATTTCGTAATCCTCATGTATCGTCTGAGATTAATTATTTTTCAAGAGAGGGTAAAGAAAAAAAGAACTTGCAGAAAAACATTTAGAGAGAAAAATAATATATAGTGCATGTTGTGTCAAATGAGGACAGTATTATTAGCATGCTGAAGCAGTAGTTTTCCCTTAGCCATACAGAAAATAAGCGGTTCCAGTCATTTTTGGCAGCCAGTTACCGGCCATAATCACTATCAGACAAGGTACTGCAAATAAAATGGTGATATTTGAGAGTTGGGGATTTTTTTTTTCCCGGCTGGCCTCTTATTGAGAATCTTCTGCGTAGAGCAAAGCTTTGGCATCAGCCATACGTATTAATATTCTTTGTTCCATAAAATAATTGTGTAAACGTAACAGACATCTCGAAATGGACACATCCTCGCCAACCCCTCTCAAGGAAAATGCAGAAAGATGCCACCGCTGGCTATAGAATTGATTATGCTGTTGTATCAGGATTCTAGGAAAGCCTGGCGCTCAAAGAGTTTTATGGACTCAATGGATAGACATAGTTTTCTGAACCGAACTATGAGGTCTGTTGTAGGGTTGGGCTTGCACTTCAGTTTTTGCTTCAAAACTTGGAGCTAGATTCATTTTTTCCTCCCTGCTGGTCTCACAGCTCAGCACAGCTGGACTTAAGCTCTCCTGAGTAATTTGAAGACGGGTTAGGCAACTTTCGTTCTTGCACAGTTTTCTATACTACAACTTTCAGGCATCCCTCAGAGATGTGGATTCTTGAGCAGTATTCTTCTAAAGAGGGGGTCTACTTTATCTTCCTCTTAGTAAATATGTCGGGCACTTGATTCTGTGGCACTTACTAATATATTTCTCCCACTTTCCTCTGGCACAACTTCTTTAGCACAGGCATCTATTCCTGAAAAATTAACAGTTGAAAAATTTTCAGACATTTATAGAAGATACTGTTCTAAAAGGGTGTTCCTCGATGGAGTCCATGTGTACCTAGAGTACAATTGGAGAGAGTAGAGAAAAAAGCGGCGTGTCCCAGGTGCTGCCAAGAAGAGTAGGAGACTGGATGTGTATGAAAATGGAGAATTTATTCATACAACGCGTTTCAGAGTCAGTTCGATTCATTCCACATCCACTTTCCCACTCTTGTCAGTGCCCAGGATAAGCTACTTGTTTCTGTAGTTTTTTTCAATTTCCTCTCGACCACTATGTGGGTCAGCAACTTCTCACGGTTTATTTCTCCATACGGCCAAACTTAGATCATCATTGGGTCCTATGCAGCTTTACAGTTGGTATACTGGAAAATTGGCAGGGGCACTATTGTTGTATTATGGGGAAGGAACGTCAGCTCACCACGTTGTAGGAATACAGGTGAGAAGTCCCGCACGGATGGCCTGGAGCATGATAAAATCTTCAATAGGAAAAGGATTGGCTTGATATCATGCGATTGGCTTGATATGATCATGCCAACAAAAAGAAACAATTTTTATTGGCAGCACATTGCCCCGTGTATCCTGTATGGGGACGGAACAATTGTATTAAGAATTGATAAAATGCTATCATTGCTCATCGGCCCATGTAGACAGGTCAGTAAAAGTGGCCAATCAACTTGTTACATAGTCGATCGATGCTTATTAAAGCTGAATTTTTAGGACACAATTGTCACGTCTAAATGCGCCCAGGATACCCTCGTAAAACCATCCATAAAAGTTTAAAAAAAAGGTAAAAAGTCTCTTTACAGGATGACAATTCATTTTACCACAGATAGCATCAATAGAAACCTTATGCATTCATTCTCCGCAATGTTGGAGACCTTGAGTAACATACCCTATAGTTGCCTTAAATTGCCGCCAATGGTGGTTGTCAATTTTATGATCCCCTACATACAGTGACGGTATTTATAGATGATCAAGCTGGTGTTTTTTTGTTTTTTTTAATGATATAAGCATGAAAGCACAAACACAAGGTCCAGATGTTGCGTTTTTAGGGCTTGTGCACATAGACTAGGTGTGGCAATGTGTCGACCCGCCACCACAATTGTGGATTACCAGGGCAATGGGGTACTCAGAGCCGAGCCCATGGAAGTCTATGGGGTTTGTCACAGGTAGCTGTGGCTCGGTCTGTGGCCCGGGCGGTCTGGCGTATGTTGGGGATATATTTACAGGGGATAGGTTTATATACAGTTCGTGACGCCACCTGTAGTATTCTGGTAATTAGTACCAGCGCTGCTGTAGATCTCTGAGGGGATGGTGATGCAGCTAGATGTCGGGTCCCCTACAGGTGGGACTCTTCCCTCAGGTCTATGAAGTTAGTGAAGTCGGGTGCAGGTAAATAACACAGTCTCACACGGTCAGCGTCTTTCCATACCTTTGCTTGTAAGATGTTCAGGCAGGTCCCAGGGAGGCTGATCCAAGGAGAGTGTATCTTGAGACAGCAGCTGGACAAGTTAGGGGCCTCCTTTACTCCCAATACAATGAGTACAACCAGCCTGAAGCGTAGTTCCCTCAATAACTCCAGCTAATCTATAGCTGTACCGCCCAGTCAGCTTTGTGTCAGGAGCCTTCCTGCGAGGGAGCTGAATTCTTATCTTATCGTGCACTGATTCAAAGTCTTCACTCCCCCTGACCCCAGTTACGTACTGACTATAAGGGGCTTGTTTGCCGCGACCTAAGGTCCGGTAAATTCCTGGTTTTCTTATCACTATGCTTGAAACAGTAGTGATCCTTCGGTCCCCAGTGACCGGTAGCAATGTGCAGGACTTCTTCAATCCGTAAGCACTATTCCAATAAACCACTGTGCCTTTCGCCTTGTCCTCGCTGGTAACATAAGCACTCACACTAGCCAAGGGTCGAGCAGTCACTTCTTTCTTTTCCTTCACTTCAAAGTTAGTTACAGATGCTCAGTTTTCAATAGGCAGGAGCACGTCTCTGAACCTTATACCGTCCTTTAGACAGGATACTGAAGACTTTCTGCACTAAACTTCTTCTTTCCTTCCAGTGTATGCTGATGAGGTACAGCTCTGACTAGGCTAAGGTGAATTAAAGCACCTATACTAGACTCCACTTTCCGAACTGATGATAGAGCAATCTGGACTGCTTCCTCCCTCCAGACGTCTTCTCTCTCTGAAGTCAGGAACTAAACTCCAGACGTCTTCTCTGTCCGAAGACAGGAACTAGACTCACTAAATCACTCTAACACATACGCCTTGACCACTCCCTCAAGAGTAAACTCCACTACCCTAAGGGTGTGTCTAGTATATGTTGAGTGAATGAATATTTAGCATTAAACTGCTGTCTCGCCACACACTCTCCAGGGTACTGCGTGTGCCTAACACCAGGGCTACACAGCAACATTTTTTGAGGATCCATAATAATAGGGCTCCATGTGGCCTCCATATGTCTCTGATTTCATGCAGAGGGTTTTTTTTTTTTTTTTTTTAAGTCTGACATTTTATAAAAAAAATTGTGGCACAGACATGCTACATAAAAGTATTGTTCTGTAGAAGCATTGTTCTAGGGGAAATTATGATGGTACATACAGAATCTAACGGATCCTCTACAGAGGCGTGTGACGGCGTTTAGCTCCGTACTGAAGACGTAATTCCCAACTTTCCCCAAAGAGCCAGAAGACACACAAAAAATGTACCGTAAGCCTTCAAGAAGAGTTGGGAAATTTCTGGTGCACACGCCAAAGCCTCCCTAAACCTCCTATTTTGCAGCACTTCTGGAAAGTGTCTTGTTCATGGGCCACTACATCATCAGATGGAGCCCCAATAACAGGCTACAAATGCAAATGCAAATATTGTTTCATGTACGATTACCATGACTGTTTTGTACGTTAACCAGGGGTACTGGTATACGGCTAAAGAAAACCATGTCAGATGAACTTCACCACCCTCACAGATGACAGTCATTTTCCTTCCCATGTGCAGGTATTACATCATTCCAACCCAATCAGTTCCACTCCTTGCACTTCACCTACTGGGAATTCATTTTTTGCAGATGCTCTTAGCCAAAATCTGTTCCATGAAAATTCTGTGCCTCAAAAGGAAAAGTGACTTAGATTAGGTAGATCTTTGACTTCCTCTGAAATAGTCATGTTTCATGAACACGTACCCCAATTACTATTTTACGTATAGCTCAATTTTCTTCTAATGTTTTGAACATAAGTGATTGAGCACAAAGTGAACAAAAGTATCCTATTTCATGACTTTTCAGCGATCAGTGGCAACATATCCTCTGTCTAAATTATAACGAAGTCAATAATTATAACCTTATGGAAGCATCATGTATAGTTGATACCAAGAGTCTTCGGAGGACCCAGCACCTTGATTTCAATCGACACTGTGTAATACTTTTTTTCCCCTGTGGAGGTACTGCTGGGCAATTAAACACTTTTTGTAAGTTTCCCACACAGGTACCAGCCCATCTCTTAAATTCCCAGTAGCAGGACATTCTTTGACTTTTTTTTGTAGACTTTCCTAATAAAGAATAGTTGTCAAATGCCGTAAACCCAATGGATCAATTGTGGAAAAGCGAATACAATGCACATAAAACAAAAATTATGAATAGTTTGGCCACCAGATAAAAATATTGGAATGTTGGTGAGATTGGGGCACTTTTCCATCTCCATTTACTCCATGTATGCCCTGTTGAAGAATATGACGAGGTGGTTTGCTGGACCTGATTTCGAAAAACCCCTAACTGCTTTTCCAGACACATTGAAATCCGAAGCAAATGCTGCTGGCTCTGGCTTTATAAATAAGGTGTGTGACCTGAACGCCATATTTTTCCATATATTTATACTATGGAATATTGATTATTTATTCCATGTGAAGGAAAGAAAATTAGCAGAGAACCTAATTTGAGGAAACATTTCTCAGGGACTTTACAAAGTCCTCCGGGTGGGATGCAGATGAAGAATATGACATGTTTAAGTCTTCTGTGTATTTCTACCTGACAACGGTATACGGCAGATTCTGCTTTGCTCATTATGATCATTACCTCATGCAGTCAGTTCACATCCATGCCAAGAAACGTGACGGGAGTGAAATGGACATTCCTTAACCTGCTCTGAGTTGCCAACATAGGAGAGCCAAAATTAGTACACGAATGTTTGCCAAACCCATTAAAAGTTGAGATTATTTTTTAATTTTTTAATTTTAATTGTTAGGATCTTATTAAAGTATAGTATAGTTAACCCTCCCTCCAGTCAGTTCTGGATCATCTACAGATCTGTTTGGGCTAGTAATATACAAGCTACAGTGGTTATTCCGTCCCTTTGAGAAAAAAAATTAAAAAAGCAGCAAATGTTCTAAAATAATAATAAAAAAAAAACAATACTCCTTTAATCACCCATTGATCCAGCGCAGAGCAGTGTACGTGGCCTAAAAGTGCTACTATGGCCAGCAGCGTCTCCGGACGTGTCTCCCATAGAGCGTATCTGTTCGGCAATTGCAACGGGAGCTGCCAGCAGTGGATCTTGATGAGTTGTCTAAATGTATTTGGTTTTGTAGAACATTCCCCAGACAACCATTAATAACCTCATTGATAGCATCCAAGGCGCGGAGATTTCTGAGAGTGGCATTTATACTGGATACTGAATAAATTGAGATGCTTTGAAAAGTTTGTTTTCTTATTTCCATCATTTGTATATCATTAACATGTCCATCCGGTGATTTCCATAATCTCATGACTTTTCCTTGTTGGTGTTGCAGTTTGAATGTTGAGGAGTGTATTATCTGGTAAAGATGATCCAGTCATTTTGCCTGATTTATGAATCACGAGTATGACCCTAAAGGTACTGCCACACTAAACTATCCCGCTAGCGATCACGATAACGACGCATACTAATGCGATCGCTAGCGGGATTGTTTCAATATCGCTAGTAGCGGCTTAACTTAGCGATGTCGTTAAGGACGCTATCGCGGTTAGCGATCTCCTTAACGACTTTAGCGGTACAAAATACCGCTAAATCGCTAACAAAAAGGTGCCACACTCAGCGATATATACTTACCAGCGGGACGCCAACGATAAAAATAGGGTCCGGAACGATGAGAACGACGAACGAGATCACAGCAGGATCTCAGCAGGGGCCACGTCGTTGCTACATGCCACACAGAACAACGTCACTAACGAGATCGCTAAATAGTGACGTTTTTTAGCGATCTCGTTAGCGACGCTGTTTAGTGTGGCATACCCTTAAGGTTCGTATTGTCCCAGATATTCAGTTTCAAGTAGAAAAATATCAAATCAAGCTGAAAATGATTCCTTCAGCCAAGATTATTCTGATGTTCTGTTTGATTAACCCCATTGTTAATAGCTGTTATCTGGTCAGTTGAACAGGCTGCACACATGACACAGAGGCGAAGGAGATACTATCTATCCCTGTAGTGATTACAACCTAGAATATGTATATATCATTATAAGCTGTATCATCTGCCACATTTATATTTCTTTCATTATCTTTGGAGATACAATTAAAAAGAAAACCTTAAAGCTTTTATCTTGTTCTAGTTGCACTCTTGCACCCTCTTTAATGTGGGCAAGTTAATTAGTCCAAACCATGTTTCCACCATAGCCACAGCCTGTCCTGTTACATATTTTCTACATTACATATACTGATGTGCATTATCATCGTGACCTGTTTATGCTGATGGATGATTTGATGATGAGCAAATGAATTTAGAAGATTATAGTGCACAGTGGACCGGTCGGGGTAGGGTCCGACTAAGCAGCCTCTACGTTGTGACGTGCCGCGATGTGGCAAAGTACTATTCGGGCATATCTGCATAGTTTACAAATGGACGATTTGAAAGCTGTTATTTTAATGGCCTCTTGGCCATCACTACTAGAGACCCTGCCCTTACTCTATGCTATAGTTTAACCCTCCCATCAGGGATGGACATATCATTGGCGCAACCTGTGCTACCATACAGGGGCCAAAAGAGGTAAAGGGGGTCATTTCCACCTCCAAAACAGGTGGAATTGTGCATGATGATGAACTTGTCATGTGTGCATCGCCACGAAGATCGTCGCGGTTGCACATTCTGACTTCTCACAGCTGAGTTGCTGTTTCTTTGTGTTTGGCAGTTAGGGAGTTAATTCTGTCTGTGCTCAGTTCTGGGACTGGGTGCAGTTTCTCCCGGCTGCAATTAATTATTTGTTGATTGGTTTCCTTTAAATCTCTGGTTGTCTGTGTTGGGAGTTGCCAGTGAAATTCTTCATGCAGACCACAGATAGGATTGTATCTGTATAGACTTAAGTTAAAGAGCTCCTTAGTTGTTTTAAGCTCACCTTGCTTAGAGTTTAATATCCCAGATCATTTATGTTCCTTCTGTGTTTGAGTGTGTATGCAAGTCTGTGTTTTCTCCAGTCTGTCTTATTTGTCTAATCTGTGTATTTAGCAGAGATCAGCCCATATCCCTTTGGTGGTAATCAGAATCCTTCTTAGGACTGATTACAGGGTTCAGGGACTGATAGGAGACAGGGTTAGGCTGGAGACTTGGACCTCTGAACCATTATCAGTACCTCCAAGGTGAGGGATTAGTTAGGACCCCAGTTTAGGGTCAGGTTAGACCCCCGGTCCTCCTCTTTCCTGTGACAGTGTATCAAGTCCTCAAGATTAACCCTGAGTTCAACGGATATCGTGTCAGGTAAATCTATTCTATATTTACATGCTGATGTTGCTAATCTATATGTTGTATAGAGTGTTGTTCTTTTAAGAATAGTTTACTGACATCGTACACATATCATAAGACCGCGTGACATTTTCACTGGCCCATAAAATTATTCCCAGTTGCCATGGATCCAGTAGCCCAGCTGGCTCTGCAGTTGCAGGGATTATCCATGGAGCTGACGGACATTAAGTCCAAAGTTTTGTCTCCCTCGGAGCAAACCAGATTTGAACCTAAAGTAGCTCTCCCGGACAGGTTCACTGGTGGGCGAGACAAATTTTTTACCTTCAGGGAAGCATGTAAATTGTATTTTCGGCTTCGGCCTCGATCATCAGGGAGTGAAGAGCAGAGAGTGGGAATTGTTATCTCGCTCCTACAAGGGGACCCTCAATCCTGGGCCTTCTCCCTTCCTCCGGGATCCCCGGCTCTACAGTCAGTAGATCGATTTTTTACTGCCCTGGGTTTGGTATATGATGACCCAGATCGGGTCTCTCTTGCTGAGACAAAATTACGTAAGATACAGCAGGGAGATCGTCCGGCGGAGGAATTTGCTCCTGAGTTCCGTAGATGGGCCACAGATACTCAGTGGAATGACCCAGCTCTTAGGAGCCAGTTTTGTCATGGGCTTTCTGACAAATTAAAGGACGTTTTGGCTCAGTATGATTCTCCTCCATCACTGGAGGCTGCTATGGCCCTAGCTATCCGTACTGATAGACGGCTCCGGGAGAGGTGCGAGGTAACTCCGCCCCTGTTGTTACTCCACCTACTACTAAAGTCCCTTATGTTGAGGTTCCCCTTGTCTGTTCGGAGGAGCCTATGCAGTTGGGAGGGACATCATTTCGTAGGAGGGGATTGGCGGTACGCCGCAGGACTAGAAGGTGTTTCTTCTGCAGGAAAGAGGGACATTTTGTTGGGGGATGTCCATCCCGTGCCTTGTTGAGCAAAAAGTCGCCGGAAAACTGTTAATCCCAGGTTGTGTGGTGGACGACAACCTGGGAGTATGTATTTCGTCCGCTAGTTCTTCTCAGTTCCTTGTACCAGTGGAGGTGGTGGTTGGTACGAGAGTGGAGAGATTTTCTGTTCTTCTTGATAGTGGGTCCGGGGCTAATCTGGTTGACGCTCAGTTTGCTCAGGCTCAAGGTATGCATCTGAGTGTATTGGTCAAACCGATCCCTATATTCTCCATTGACGCCAGGCCTCTCGGCCAAGGTAGCTTTGTTCATGAGGTTCATAACATTGACCTTCGGGTAGGGGCAATACATAGGGAACTATTATCTTGTTATGTGTTGGAGGGTCTACCTACTCCTATTGTGTTGGGACTTCCTTGGTTGGTTAAACATAACCCTGTGATTAATTGGCAGTCCAGAGATATAAGCCAATGGGGGGAGTTTTGCAAAAGTAACTGCATGAACACAGTCATCAGTGCGGTCGTGCCTAGTACTTTGCCTCCTTTTTTGGAGGACTTTGGGGATGTGTTCTCTGAGGAGGGGTGTCAGGAGTTGCCTCCTCATCGCGTGTATGACTGCTCTATTAATTTACTTCCTGATGCTAAGTTACCTAAAGCTAGGTTATATAACCTTTCTGGTCCTGAGAGGCAGGCTATGAAAGATTATATTTCGGAAAGTCTGGCCAAAGGGCATATTAGACCTTCATCTTCCCCAGTGGCCGCGGGGTTCTTCTTTGTGAAGAAAAAAGATGGAGGCCTACGCCCTTGCTTGGATTTCCGCGAACTTAATCGGATTACTGTTCGAGATCCGTATTCACTCCCTCTGATTCCTGATCTCTTCAATCAAATTGTTGGCGCCAAATGGTTCTCTAAATTGGATCTCAGGGGGGCGTATAATCTGATTAGGATAAAAGAGGGGGATGAGTGGAAAACGGCGTTTAACACGCCGGAGGGACATTATGAGAACCTTGTCATGCCTTTTGGTCTGACTACTGCACCAGCAGTATTCCAACATTTTGTTAATGACATTTTTCGTCATCTGGTGGGGCTGTTTGTGGTCGTATATTTGGATGACATTTTAATTTACTCACCAGATCTTGTGTCTCACCAGGAGCATGTGAGACAGGTGTTGCAGATCTTGCGAGACAATAAACTATACGCCAAACTGGAAAAGTGTGTATTCGCCGTACAGGAACTTCAGTTTTTGGGTTTCTTGGTGTCAGCCTCCGGTTTCCGTATGGACCCTGAAAAGGTGAGAGCAGTGCTTGAATGGGATCAGCCAGAGGATCTTAAGGCTCTGCAGCGTTTTCTGGGGTTTGCTAACTACTACCGGAAATTTATTTGTAATTTCTCATCTGTTGTCAAACCTCTCACTGACATGACAAGAAAAGGGACGGATTTTTCTAAATGGTCGGACAAAGCTTGCCAAGCTTTTTCCTCTTTGAAAAAATGTTTTGCTTCGGCACCCGTTCTCATCCAACCAGATGCATCACAGCCGTTCGTTGTGGAGGTGGACGCGTCTGACGTAGGGGTGGGTGCAATATTGTCCCAGGGTCCGTCCCCTGGTAAATGGCATCCGTGCGCTTTCTTTTCTAAAAAATTGTCGTCCGCCGAAAGGAATTATGATATCGGCAATAGGGAACTTTTGGCCATTAAGTTGGCTTTTGAAGAATGGCGTCACTTTTTGGAGGGGGCAGTCCACCCGGTCACCGTTATTACTGATCACAAGAACCTGCTGTATTTGGAATCTGCTAAGCGTCTGAATTCCAGACAAGCTCGATGGTCGTTGTTTTTTACCAGGTTTAATTTTGTTGTCACTTATCGCCCTGGATCTAAGAATGTTAAGGCGGATGCCTTGTCTCGCAGTTTCCCAGGGGCCGGGAAAATGGATGACCCGATTCCTATCCTTCAGGAGGGGGTGGTAGTGTCGGCTGTATGTTCTGAGCTTGAGGAGGAGGTGTTAGAGGCTCAGGGGGACGCCCCTGCAGGACCTCCAGGGAGACTGTTTGTCCCAAATCAGTTGAGACAAAAGGTTATTGAGGCACATCATAATTCTGCTTTAGCAGGACATCCAGGGAGTAAGGCTACTTTAGATCTCCTTTCTCGCCGGTTTTGGTGGCCTAACGTTAATAAAGATGTTTTAACTTTTGTCGCGTCCTGTGGGGTTTGTGCTCGCTCTAAGACCCCTCATACCCGTCCGTCTGGGACCCTCTTACCCTTGAAACTTCCGGAGCGTCCATGGACTTATTTGTCTATGGACTTCATCACGGACCTTCCTCAGTCGTCAGGGAAGACTGTCATACTGGTGGTTGTTGACAGGTTCAGTAAGATGGCACATTTCATTGCTCTTCCTGCCCTCCCTAATGCTAAAACTCTGGCGCAGGTGTTCATTGGGGAGATTGTGAGACTTCATGGGTTGCCTTCTGATGTGGTGTCAGATAGGGGGTCTCAGTTTGTGTCCAAGTTTTGGAGGGCATTTTGTTTACGTCGGGGGATGCAATTGTCATTTTCCTCGGCTTTTCATCCGCAGACCAATGGTCAGACAGAGCGTCTGAATCAAAGCCTAGAGACTTATCTTCGGTGTTTTGTCTCAGAGAACCAGGAGGACTGGTCCTCTTTCTTGCCTCTGGCAGAGTTCGCTCTTAACAACAGGCGGAGCGAGTCCACTGGTAAGTCCCCGTTTTTTGGGGCATATGGTTTTCATCCCCAGTTTTGTACATTCAATGGGGGGGGCCCTTCTGGGGTTCCTGAGGAGGAGCGTTTCTCGTCGTCACTTGCTTCAGTGTGGAGAGGTGTATTGAATAATCTGAGTGCTATGGGGAACCGTTATAAACGTATGGCTGATAGGAGGAGAGTTTCTGGTCCAGATCTTAATGTGAACGATCTGGTATGGTTGTCTACCAGGAATATAAAACTTAAAGTTCCCTCCTGGAAGCTGGGCCCCAGATTCATCGGGCCGTACAGGATCAGTTCCATAATTAATCCTGTGGCATTTCGTCTGGACCTCCCTCCTACGTTTAAAATCCACAATGTGTTCCACAAGTCATTACTTAAGAGGTACGTGGCACCAGTCATACCATCACCTCTACCTCCTCCTCCAGTGGTGGTCAATGGTAACTTGGAGTTTCAAGTGTCAAAGATCATTGACTCACGTCTGAATCGCCGGTCCCTTCAGTACTTGGTGCATTGGAAGGGGTATGGTCCAGAGGAGAGGACGTGGGTTCCTGCGTCTGACATTAACGCAGATCGTTTGGTGCGGACCTTCCACAGAACTCACCCGGGCAAACCTGGCCCTGAGGGTCCGGAGGCCCCTCGTAGAAGGGGGGGTACTGTCATGTGTGCATCGCCACGAAGATCGTCGCGGTTGCACATTCTGACTTCTCACAGCTGAGTTGCTGTTTCTTTGTGTTTGGCAGTTAGGGAGTTAATTCTGTCTGTGCTCAGTTCTGGGACTGGGTGCAGTTTCTCCCGGCTGCAATTAATTATTTGTTGATTGGTTTCCTTTAAATCTCTGGTTGTCTGTGTTGGGAGTTGCCAGTGAAATTCTTCATGCAGACCACAGATAGGATTGTATCTGTATAGACTTAAGTTAAAGAGCTCCTTAGTTGTTTTAAGCTCACCTTGCTTAGAGTTTAATATCCCAGATCATTTATGTTCCTTCTGTGTTTGAGTGTGTATGCAAGTCTGTGTTTTCTCCAGTCTGTCTTATTTGTCTAATCTGTGTATTTAGCAGAGATCAGCCCATATCCCTTTGGTGGTAATCAGAATCCTTCTTAGGACTGATTACAGGGTTCAGGGACTGATAGGAGACAGGGTTAGGCTGGAGACTTGGACCTCTGAACCATTATCAGTACCTCCAAGGTGAGGGATTAGTTAGGACCCCAGTTTAGGGTCAGGTTAGACCCCCGGTCCTCCTCTTTCCTGTGACAGTGTATCAAGTCCTCAAGATTAACCCTGAGTTCAACGGATATCGTGTCAGGTAAATCTATTCTATATTTACATGCTGATGTTGCTAATCTATATGTTGTATAGAGTGTTGTTCTTTTAAGAATAGTTTACTGACATCGTACACATATCATAAGACCGCGTGACAGAACTATTGAGATGCAAAGTGCCGTATGTTGTTCTTACACATGGGCCCTTTTCTGCCAGTGCCTCTCATACATGGTTTAATGTAATAGTACTTTCTAAAAGACTTGACAGGGTAAAAATGAGGGGATTATAGACGTTTGGACACATGGTAATAGATATACTGTCTTAGTAGTGTACAAGTAATTAAACTTATGAATGCAGCCAAATATTTCACAATGCCAGTTGATTGTCCTTTCAGAGAGGAAGAGGACTAGAACTCCAGTGCCACCTATCCTCGTTCTGGAGTTCTAGTCCTCTTCCTCTCTGAAGACACAATTTGCATATTTAATTTCCCAAAGGAGCATAAATGGCTTATGAATCTCCTCTCTCTGACATGCCAGGCTTGGCTTGTCATTCTCCACAAGGAGAAACGTTGCCTTTTAGACCACAATGCCAGCTGCAAATTTTTCACCAAATTCTGTGTAGTATCTCTTGTGGTAACAATACCATATTTTGCGCTACACACATCTTTTTTGCTTACCCCCATCTATCTACCCAATAAACTTTCTATATTTTTTAATCTAGCATTTTATAATATTTCTATTAGGTTAAAATGGAACTTTCGTCAATTCTGTAGGTAATGACACACAAGTATGAGGCTGGCCATCGAATAGTCCTAGCTAATAGTAATCTCCCAGGATAGGAAATTGTAAACCTCTGGCATTTGCAGTACTGTTACTAGACACTGGCAAGGATGAAACCCTTCTCTCCAAGTTTCAAGTGAGAGTTTCATATTAACTGAAGTCATATGTTATGAAATCGTAAATCCTATCCTAACGATTCAAAAGGAATACATTTTACAGTTCCCGGCAGGCCGGAGAGCAGGGTAGTCAAACTTATTTGGATTGTAAAAATGGTGATTGCTGAGTAAGATCATTGGTGCAGACCACATAAAGCTAATGATATTCTACTATTTGCTATGGAGAGATGTAATCTTACGCCGAAATAACAAAAGATGCCTGGGGCTTAGAAAAGGGTTCTGATTACTTTCTTGCTACTGTTAAAAAGCGACTGATAAATTACATCAGTGATACAGAGCAATATTCAGATGTAAAATACATTTTTACTAAACAAGTTTTTAACATTTCAGATTTAAAGAAACACTCTTCCCATCAAAGTTTTTATCCTAATATATTGCAGTTGTCATATTACCGGTATATAGCACTGTGAACTTACAGTTGCTCATTTTACCTTTCTACTCATTTAATTCTTCTCTTTTCACTAGGTCTATGATTTCACGTGATTAAAAACTGAATAGCTGAATCCTTCTAAGCTTTATGTAGAAACAGAAAGTCTCTTTTCCCTGCATGAGTCATCATAAGAACTACAATCCTACATCATGGCAAAAGCCCCTGGCAGCCAAGCTCCACCCCCCCTTGAACTTCTGACCCAGCTCCTCCCCCCTTAAATAGAAACATAAAACTACACATATTCGATTTCCAAATGCCTGCGATACCCTAAAACACCAAAAAGTTATATAAATTGCTGTTTTTTTATGTGAATCTCCAAATATCAGCAAAAAAAATTCATCGTAATTTATAGGAACCCCTAAACATCACAGGAATAATAATTACAATTCTTGTTCATAAAATAATGCCTCATACAATTATGCCGATAAAGAGATGAAAAAAGTGAAATACAGGGAGGCAAAAAGGCAAAAAATGGTTAGTTATATATCAGGCCTGGTCTTTGAGGGGTTAAATGTGTTTTCCACAATTTGCAGAAATATTCTTTGAAGGAAAGTGCCAAAAATTAAAATAAAACACTAGCTTATATTCATTTTCCTGTCACTCTAGCGACTCCATTAAATTCCCTGCCACTCTAGCGCTGCCATTACACTCTCTGCCACTCCAGCGCTGCCATTACACTCTCTGCCACTCCAGCGCTGCCATTACACTCTCTGCACCTCCAGCGCTGACATTACACTCTTTGCCACTCCTGCGCTGCCATTACACTCTCTGCCACTCCAGCGCTGCCATTACACTCTCTGCACCTCCAGCGCTGCCATTACACTCTCTGCCACTCCAGCACTGACATTACACTCTCTGCCACTCCAGCGCTGACATTAAATTCCCTGCCACTCCAGCGCTGCCATTACACTCTCTGCCACTCCAGCACTGACATTACACTCTCTGCACCTCCAGCGCTGCCATTACACTCTCTGCCACTCCAGCGCTGACATTAAATTCCCTGCCACTCCAGCGCTGCCATTACACTCTCTGCCACTCCAGCACTGACATTACACTCTCTGCACCTCCAGCACTGACATTACACTCTCTGCCACTCCAGCACTGACATTACACTCTCTGCACCTCCAGTGCTGCCATTACACTCTCTGCCACTCCAGCGCTGCCATTAAATGCCCTGCCACTCCAGCGCTGACATTACACTATCTGCCACTCCAGCACTGCCATTACACTCTCTGCCACTCCAGCGCTGCCATTAAATGCCCTGCCACTCCAGCGCTGACATTACACTATCTGCCACTCCGCACTGCCATTACATCTCCTGCCACTCCAGCGCTGCATTACACTCTCTGCCACTCCAGCGCTGCCATTACACTCTCTGCACTCCAGCGCTGCCATTATACTCTCTGCCACTCCAGCACTGACATTACATTCTGCTGCCATTAAATTTCCTGCTACTTCCCTGCCACTCCAGCACTTCCATTAAATTCCTGCCCTCCAGCGCTGCCATTAAATTCTCTGCCATTCCAGTGCTGCCTTGAATTCCTTGCCACTTCAGTTCTGACATTAAATTCCTTGCCATTCCAGCGCTGACATTAAATTCCCTGCCATTCCAGCGCTGCCATTAAATTTCTGCTACTCCAGCGCTTGCCATTAAATTTCCTGCTACTCCAGCGCTGCCATTAAATTTCCTGCCACTCCATGCTGTCATTAAATCCCTGCCACTCCAGCGCTGACATTAATTTCCTGCCATCTCAGTGCTGTCATTAAATTCCCTGCCACTCCAGCGCTGACATTAAATTTCCTGCTACTCCTAGCGCTGCCATTAAATTCCTGCCACTCCAGTGCTGCCATTAAATTCCTGCCACTCCAGTGCTGCCATTAAATTCCCTGCCACTCAGTTGCTGCCATTAAATTCCTGCCACTCCAGCGCTGACATTACATACTGCCATCCAGCACTGCATTAACACTCTCTGCACTCCAGCGCTGCCATTAAATTCCCTGCACTCCTGCGCTGCCATTACATCTCTGCCACTCCAGCGCTGCCATTACACTTCTCTGCCACTCCAGCGCTGCATTAACATCTCTGCCACTCCAGCGCTGCCATTACACTCTCTGCCACTCCAGCGCTGCCATTAAATCTCCTGCCACTCCAGCGCTGCCATTAAATTTCCTGCCACTCACACTGCCATTAAATTCCCTGCCACTCCAGCGCTGCCATTAAATTCTCTGCCATTCCAGTGCTGCCTTAAATTCTTGCCACTCCAGCGCTGACATTAATTCCCTGCCATTCCAGCGCTGCCATTAAATTCCTGCCATTCCAGCGCTGCCATTAAATTTCCTGCTACTCCAGCGCTGCCTAAATTCCTGCTCTCCACTCAGCTGCTATTAACACTCCACTCCAGCGCTGCCATTAATCCTGCCACTCCAGCGCTGCCATTAAATTCCCTGCCACTCCAGCGCTGCCATTAAATCCTGCCACTCCAGCGCTGCCATTAAATCCCTGCCACTCCAGTGCTGCCATTAAATTCCTGCCACTCCAGTGCTGCCATTAAATCCCTGCCACTCCAGTGCTGCCATTAATTTCCCTGCCACTCTCAGCGCTGCACATTAAATTCCCTGCCACTCCAGCGCTGCCATTACATTCCTGCCACTCCAGCGCTGACATTAAATTCCCTGCCACTCCAGCGCTGCCATTACATTTCCTGCCACTTCCAGCGCTGACATTAAATTCCCTGCCACTCCAGTGCTGCCATTAAATTCCTGCCACTCCAGCGCTGCCATTAAATTCCCTGCCACTCCAGTGCTGCCATTAAATTTCCTGCCACTCCAGCGCTGACATTAAATTCCCTGCCACTCCAGTGCTGCCATTAAATTCCTGCCACTCCAGCTGCTGACATTAAATTCCCTGCCACTCCAGCGCTGCCATTACATTTCCTGCCACTCCAGCGCTGACATTAAATTCCCTGCCACTCCAGTGCTGCCATTAAATTTCCTGCCACTCCAGCGCTGCATTAAATTCCCTGCCACTCCAGTGCTGCCATTAAATTCCTGCCACTCCAGCGCTGCCATTAAATTCCCTGCCACTCCAGTGCTGCCTTGAAATTCCCTGCTACTCCAGCGCTGCCATTAAATTTCCTGCTACTCCAGCGCTGCCATTAAATTTCCTGCTACTCCAGCGCTGACATTAAATTCTCTCACACTCCAGTGCTGCCATATTTGATAGTCCTGCTGGTCTTTGATAACGTTTCTGTACTGTTGATTTCCCAACCATGCTCAAATCCCTCCTGTGTTGTACATGTAGGCATCATTGAGGTCAGTGATTGGCTGCAGCGGTCTCATAGACTATAGTCATGGTCAATACGTCATCAGGCCTGAGTTGCAATGATACATACAGTCCATGATCTCTGACAATCCTTTTGACTATTAACTCCGCTGTCTGTATACCGTACTCCAAGGTTTCTCGGTCCACAGGAAATAGTGATCCGAAGCAGTTTTGCTTTCTTTGTATCGTTCACATACAGCTCTGTATATTATGGGAACCTTGATACCGGGCTGTGGCTGTGCTTATTTTCATGGTTTGGTTTGGCATATGTACACTTTTTCACATGTTCCCTTTTCATTGTAGCATTGTCATATTTGTACATTAAAAATATGTTTAGCATTTTACTATATTCACAACAACTACAGTGCATGAAAAGGGTGAGTATATTTTATATCCAGGACTCGTACGTGCCAGGGGCTGTGCATACCTGCATATTGTGCACAAATATGGAGAATGAGGCAACACAACCAGTGAAATGAACCTTTTATTCACCCATGCAATGTTTCCACTCCAGTTAGCTTTTCTCAAGGTCAAATTACCATAGGAACATCTATCATATAATGAAGCCAAATTTATGGACAGCAGATGTACTGAAGAGCCACCATACTGGGAAGGTCTTGTATTGAGATCTAAAGGAGTAACTATCATTTTTAATTTTTATTTCATAACCCAATAGTGCACACGAGAATAAGACACTTTGTAATATATCTTGTCAGAGAAATCTGCTTCTTTCACCTCCTGGATTGATTTTTCACTCTCTGTTCATGGGTAAAATCTGTATTCAGTGAAGACTGGTTTTCCCATTACTGAGATAGGAGATGACAGTTGGTGCTTATAAGACTCTATGCAGAGTGGAGGGGCGGAGCTAGAGGCAGACACAGACATTCTGCTGCAAGGTCTCTGAACATGACATTTACAGTTCTGCATAGAACTTTATGAGCACTAGCTGTCATCTCTGTATTGAATCTGAATTCACTGTGGACAGATTTTACCCATAAATTGAGAATTTAGGAAATGAATGAATCAGTCCAGGAGGAGAAAAAAAGAGGATTTCTCTAATAAGATATTAAAAAATTTCAATTTTTATGTGTACTGTTAATTTATGGGGGAAAAAAATGAAACTATGGTTACTCTCTAAGTTCTACCCGTGCCCTGGACATTTGGGATGATTGCTTGTAGGTCACTGCATGCAGTTGTTCGGGATGTAGTACAGTCTGTGTCTTTTATGGATTAATACAATTGCTCTATTCTACCATGTAAGACAATACAAATATTCAGCAGATAAATATATGCAGTGAACTGGTTTGACTCGTGTGTCACAACGATTTGTAGCTGCCAAGAGACTCCAGCAAACAGAGATGTGTCCAAGCTAAATACATGAAATGAGACAATCTCTAGAAGATTAGATTACCCTCCCTGCAGATGGTTTATATATTTTCCATGTATGTATGCAGAAAAAGAAGCACTTTCCATATTTAAAAGCAATATTTTACTCAGAAATTATGCGGTTTCTCCTGTTGGAATAAAAATTCTATCTGGATCAGGCTGGTGGTGTATCCTGGTAGGTCCGAGGTAGAGATGGATGCTTAGGTGGCTTTTTGTCTCTTCATGGCACTTGGTGCCTACCTATGTTATGGATTCCTTCTGCTAGTGTAAGAGAAAGACAAAATCATCTCTGCACCCTGTATGACCCCATCCACCAAAAGCGATTTCTCAACTCCTGCTTGATTGACAGTTCAGAAATGCGGCATCATTGCACTACTGACCCCAACATTGCGCTGTCCGATGCTGCAAGCGGAGCCAGATGTGCCTCTGCAGCATTAGGGGAACGCAGGGGCACTGATCGCAGTGTCCAGCTTCAGAACAATTATCATATGCTCTATTGGAAGGAGCTTATATGTACTGTGCATGCTTGGCCACCGCTGATAGATGGCAGAGGTGGCTGGTCCTCTAGGCAACGAGCAGTAAACTATGGAATTACAAGTCTCTTTGTTCTTGAAAACTGAGAGGATGTTTAATAACAAGTAAATAGCAAAGTTGCTTGTTTTTGCAATACTTTCCAATTTCAAATATTTATGATGGGAACAACTCCTTCCTTTTTTCCTTAATTCTTCCTTATTTCTTTTCTCGTCTTTCCTTCCTTCCTTCCTTCCTTCCCTTTCCTTCCTTTCTTTATTTCTTCTTCTTTCTTTCTTTATTTCTTCTTCCTTTCTTTCTTTCTTTCCTTTCTTCGTTTCTTTCCTTCTTTCCTTTCTTTATTTCTTCCTTTCTTTCCACCTTCCTTCCTCTCCTACTTCCCATCCTTCCTTCCTACTTCCTTCTTTTCCTTCCTTCCTTTCTTTCCTTTCTTTCCTTCCTTTCTTTATTTCTTCCTTTCTTTCCTTACTTCCTTTCTTTCCTTCCTTCCTTTCTTTCCTTCCTTTCTTCGTTTCTTTCCTTCCTTCCTTCCTTCCTTTATTCTTATTTCTTCCTTCTTTGCTTTTTCCATTCTTTCTTCATTCCTTTCTTTCTTCCTTCTTCCTTTCTTTCTTACCTTCCTTCTTTCCATCCTTCCTTCCTTTTTTCCTTCATTCTTTCTTCCTTTCTTCCTTTTTCCTTCTTCCTTTCTTCCTTTTCCTTCCTTTCTTCCTTCTTTCTTTTCCTTCTTTCTTCTTTCTTTTTTCCTTTCTTTTTTCTTCTTTCTTTCTTTCTTTCTTTCATTCTTTCTTCTTGTCTCTTTCATTCTTTTTCTTTTTGTCTTTCTTTCATTCTTACTTTCTTTTTGTCCTTCTTTCATTCCTTCTTCCTTTTTTTTCCTTTCTATAATCTTTCTTTTTATCTTGCTTCTTTTTTTTTCTTCATTTCTTTTCTTTTGTATTCATTCTGAGTAGCTTATTATTATTCACAATCTTGGCCTGTACCAATAGCAGAACGGCTTGGAATCTGTTCTTTTCTGCATGTCTTATTAGGGTTGGGTTTGGTCCGTCACCTTTTCAACTTACAACATTGAGAAAGTTACATCAACACTTCTTGGGATACTGGGGAATAGGTGTAGCAGGGCAAACCCGTCCTAATGTCTATGGACTACATACCGTAGTAGTAATTTTGACACACATCTGGAAACATAATGACATTCCTCTGGCTGCATGTGGAACGTTATAGATAAGATTACATATAATTGTTTAAAGTCGTCACTACTTAGTGTGCTAAGAAATGCAAATTCACTCAGCAGACGTCATATGGCTGTGCCTTAATATCTACATCTGGTGCATTCTTGAGACTCCCGAATGCCTTTCTGACATGGGCTGGAGACTAAATTTACACCCCTTATCTCCAGGGAAAGAACAATAATGAATTGATTTCACATTATCATGTTCAATCCAAAATATTTGTCCTAAAAACTGAAAAATTGTTAAATAGAAGCTAAAAAGTTATATTGAAAAAAAAAAGTTAATCTATACTCCAGACCTATGAAAAAGATATCTGTAGCAAATTGCACCAAACTTGTTAAAAGGTGCATCATCTTAATCAATTTTGTGCATTTTGAACTGTCCTGAACTCAGAAAATGAAATCTACAGCTGCTATGAGCAAGGGCAGATTCTCACCAAAATGTGTGACATTTTCCTGGCTCTAGGCTTAAAGGGAATCCATCAACCCAAACTGACAGTATAAACTAAGCACATAGCCTTGTCTGGAATATACAGCCCTTCTAAAAACTGCACCTTTAGTGATCCAATATCTGCCTCCATTTGGCATAAACTTAAAGGGGTTGTCCGACCTTAGGCTACAAGTCCATGTGACTGCAGACTTGTCGATCCTCGCATCGCACCCACTGCACATTGTGAGGATTTTCCTGTCTGTGCCAGCTCTGGGAAAAAGCAGGCATGTGGCCACAAGTGTGTGATTTGCATACATGTGATCACATACTGACTAGATGGGTGTAGCCTCACTCTATGTAAGTGCACTGAGTGAGGCGGACACAGTTTAGTCGGAATGTGGCATGGAGTATGCACATTACATACTTGCTGTTATGACTTCACAAGCACATGTACATGGGTAGCCTACAAACCAGGGAGACAAGTACCTGAACCTGACAGATCCCAGTTCAGACTGGTAAATTCTGTACTCTGACCCTGGTCTAGTATAGCTATGCCTGTGTAGCAGCTCACTTGGGAAAATAGGTTATACACAAAAAACTGCAACTGACTCTGTTGGTTCCTGTAAATACTAGATATCCTGACTCTGCAGTCCATAGTGACACCTGTGAGTGCAAAATATAGCAAAGAAACGGCAAAGCGAAAACCCTTAGCTGGAATCTCACAGAATGTCTCCAAACATCAATAGAGTTTCAGAACATACAAATAAATCTGAAACCAGCAGGAAACGCCATCATGGAGACAGGATATAAAGCTGCACCCAAAAGGTGATAAGCACACAAATGAAAACGCCTGCATTAAGCTAACCAGACTGCAGCCTGAAAAGCAGAACCAAAACACCCAGAGAAAAGCTGTGTCTCCTGTGGCTCAGCAGAAGGAGAAGCCGACCACAGAACACAAACTCAATGGATCGAATGAGCATGACACTTGCGGTCATCTGACCGCCCATTGCTTGCACAGGCACTGGAGAATCCTCACAGCATGCAGTGCATGTGATGTGAGGACTCACAAGTCTGCAATCACATAGAGAGACTGCAGATTTTTGGACTTGTAGCATTAGGCAGGAGAATACCTTTAAGATTAATCAAATATGCTAAAAAACAAATAAGCATATTTGATGACTCTTGTGGCCAAGAGGCTCAGGGCAACATTTCACCAACTGGTTTTGCATGGCCCTAATTCCTTGATTGACAGCATTGACTTGCCTAAGCTTTTGCTGCACTCTGCATTCTCACTGCAGCCAAGCCAGTGCTGTTGATCACCAGTATCGGAGGTGGGGCATGCAAACCAAGGGGCCAGAATGGTGCCCTGAGCTTTTTGGCCACATAAACAAGGGCACAGAGCACTCTTATTACCATATTTCATTAGCCTCCAGCTTTTGTAGACTATAGTCAGGAAATAGGAAACTAAAGGTGAGATTTTTAGAGGGGCTATATCCCCTACAAGGCTATGTTCTTTAGCTTATACTGTCACTTTGGTCTGACAGATCCCCTTTTTAATCCCCAATAATAAATCTGCCTAAAAGTTGTTTTCTAGGCTTCCTTTCTTGGTACTTCTTACTTTTTTAAACTTTTGGTTGGCTTGGTGCAAAAAAAGAAATGAAATGTTTGTGCAAGTTGCAACTTATTTGGAACTCAAAGAATCAAAGGTTGGAGTAAAAGTATACTAAATAAGTAGTAAAGTATTTAATATATCTGTTGTTTAACTTGGTGGCTAAAATAATGTCTCCCAATCATTGACTTAATGCATATTGGTAGTCCTGAGATTGGTGGAACATTAAGCATCTTTCTGATATTTGGTTGGTTTCTGACTTTTGTCTAACACTTAGGTATGTTCCTCAGTTTAGTATAGTGTTCCACTTAAATATAGTAGAAATTAATGAATGTAACAGAGTAAAACATTTACCTCGAAGTTATCAAGTGCTAAATACATAAGCTGTTTTGGACTTGAGCTGGTGTCGGGGGAATATCTAGTTTTCCTCTTCTTTCCAGATTTAAGATTTATGATGCAGGATATATCCAGGTATGCAGTCTGTGTTTCCATTCTCCAGTCCAACATTACTGTAGATGCAGAGTAGAAATACTGAAATAATCCTGTGCAGCGAAGCCTTGCAAACATCTTGCTGATATAATCTAATACCCTTACTGGCAAAAGCCTGGGGTTCATTCTAGACTCGTATAACACTGTGTACCAACCCCAAACTCAAACAGCCCAAATAATGGTCATCGCGTCATGTAGCACCCATATTGGTACAAACTATAGAGCAAGTAGAACTGCACTTCTGTATTCTGTTCAGCCATAACGTTCAAGCGACCATCCAATATTATGTTGGTTCCTCATGTGTCCCAAAAACCAGGTATGATGCATCGAGGCCTGGATGTTACAAGCTGCTCCAAGATGTTAGCAGCAGATCCTTTAAGTCCTATATGTAAAGTGGGGCCTACTTGGATCTGACATGTTTTCCCAGCACAGATTGTCTGTTGGACTGAGATTGGAGGCATTTGGAGACCACCCACCACCCAAAAAACAGTAGTTTTTTGTTTGTGATCACATGATTTATTCAGTTTTAGTTATTATATTAAAAGTTATGTTTTAGTCAGTGGAATCTCTCCTTGCTAATCAGTCTAACAACGTAACAATCAACGCGGCCCACAACCAGACCGGCCCTTCTGGCATTTGCCAGAATTGCCAAATGTCCAGTCCGGCCCTATAATAGTATAATACTCCTGTGTAACACATTGACAAGATGTTGAGGGGCTGCATGGTGATTAACAGAATCTGTGTTCTCAAGACACCCATACTGTTAAGAGTTGTGACGAAGCACAAAGTCGTTGACTCTGTCACTTACCCCTGCAGGCTATGTATGGGTATCATTAGGAATATTGGTCTTGTAGTAAATCTTGCTTACCTCTATCTGAGGTAATATTAGGAATATATCCCATATGGTGCTTGGGGACAGTGACAGCATGGGCCTGTGTGATTTGAGTCCCAGTCCGTACCGTCTGCTCTATGCGACACACAAGTGTAGGTTTGACAGCAATCTCACGTATATGGCCAACTGCATGCAAAAAGGGGAACACAGGTCATTGCTAGTAATGTGTGGCCTCTGGACATGGGCAAGGGCTACTTCTATAATCCCCAGAGGGTGGTAGGTCGACCACTTGTAGTTCACATGAGTTTACTGTAATGAATATAGCAATGGCTGACTATGGATTTCACTGAGATGATGTATTTTTATGCCAGTTATGGAAATGAGCAACCATTGACTATATAATAAAAATAAATAATTGCTCTCTTTAAATACAGTCATAGACGAAAAGTGTTGACACCCTTGAAATTGTTCCAGAAAATTAACTATTTCCCCAGAAAATTATTGCAATTACACGTTTTGTTATACACATGTTTAATCCCTTTGTGTGTATTGGAACAACACAAAAAAAACAGACAAAAAAGGCAGTTGAACATAATTTGACACAAAATCTCAAAAATGGGCTGGACAAAATTGTTGGCACCTTCAACTTAATATTTGGTCTCACACCCTTTGGAATTAATAACTGCAATCAATGGCTTCCTATAACTAGCCATCAACAAGCTTCTTACACCTCTGAACTGGAATTTTTGACCACTCTTCTTTTGCATACTGCTCCAAGTCTCTTATATTTGAAGGGTGCCTTCTCCCAACAGCAATTGTAAAATCTCTCCAGGTGCTGGGATTTATAACAGGACTCATTGCTGGCCACTTAAGAACTTTCCAGCTCTTTGTTTCCATCCATTTCTGAATGGTTCTTGAAATATGTTTGGAATCATTGTTCTGCTGAAAAACCCATGTCCGAGGAAGCAAACCCAGCTTTCTGACACTTGGCACTATAATGCAACGCAATATCCGTTGATAATCTTCAGATTTCATGATGCCTTGCACACAATTAAGGCACCCTGTTGTGAACACTTTTAATCTGGCTTCAGAGTATGGGCTCCCTCTGGTGGTTGCTGCTGGTAATGAAACTGGTCTGGCTGACAGAGGTCAAACACCTGAAGAGGATGATTGGAGATCAGGTGTTACTGACTGGAGAGATTTAAGTGAGCAGCCTTCCCCTAGTGGTTGCCGGTGATTTGTGTTTCTTCCTGAGCCTTCTGGAAGTTCTACTTGCTCCTTGCTTTTTCCTGCATCTTTCAGATAAGTTATTTGTCTATTTTACTCTGTGGCATTTTGCTTTTTTCTGTTCTCTGCCTTGCTGGTGTGAGTTCAGCCGGGTTCCCTGCTGGGACCTGTGCTGGACTCTGTTTTCCGTTGCCACAGCTTATGTCAGTCTGTGCTGTATTTCTAGTCCCATTTATTTCAGTATCTGTTGTTTTGCGTCCAGTTCACACCAGAGTTCTGATTTAGTGGGGGAGAGGTCGTGTGGCCTCAGTATTGTTACATATCAGATGTGTTGGAATTTTTCTTATGGTTTTTGCGAGATTGCAGACAGTATCCTTTCCTGTCCTGTTCTATCCAGACAGTTTGGGCCTCAGCATTTGCTCACTCAATTTTCTGCCTGTGTTTTGTACTTCATCTGTCTCACCGGCAATATATGTTTGGGGGCTATCTATTCCTTTGGGGCTCTTCTCTGGGGCAGTTTAGCTTTCCCCTTTCTCTCTTTAGGCTTAGTTAACTCTTTGGCTGTGTCGAGGCACCTAGGGCATCGTAGGTACGTCCCATGGCTAATTCTAGTTGTGTTGTCAGTTTAGGGGTCTGCAATCCGCTAAGTTACCAACCTCTCTGGGTGTCTGATTGCCTAGCCTATTTCTCTGTTATCCTCCTCGGTTACCCATAACAGCACCCAGTACTAGAGTTGAGCGATACTTTCCGATATCCTAAAGTATCGGAATCGGAATGGTATCGCCGATATCACTAAAATATCGGCGATACCCGATACCGATACCGGAAGTCCCATGTAAGTCTATGGGAACAAAATATCGCAACTAAAAAAAACCCATTCTTTCCTTGTAAACACTAAATATACACACATAGAATACATATATATATATATATACATGTCATTGTGACATATATATATACATATATGTATAGTTTATACACTTCTACATAGTAAAATATCCTCTCATTCAATTGCCGGGTAAAGCCGGCTTCAGTGAAAAGACAGAAGCACCCGACATGAAATGACACTTGGTGTACATAGGGTTAACCATGTCTTTTCATGTCGTTTGCTATCTGATTTGCACAAACAATTAAATCAGACTATGTGTGCAAAATTTCACACCTGTAGGGGTTAATTAAAGGTGTAAATTCGTTGTAAAAAAAACGGACTTTTTTTGCTACGAATTTACACCTTTAATTAACCCCTACAGGTGTGAAATTTTGCACACATAGTCTGATTTAATTGTTTGTGCAAATTAGGCTGGAGTCACACACAACCACAAAAAATCGGTCCGTTTTAGACGGTCGACAATCGGATCAAAATAAAAACATCACACATCCTTCTGGCATCCGATTTTCCTTCAAAGATGCGATTTAATCGCATGTGTGTGTACCTTGTAACATCCGATTTTCATCCGACTTGCGAGATTTTCTCGCAGGCTTGCAAAACTGACATATAATGGATCCAAAAGAATAGTATTTAAATGCCAAAAGAAAGAATAGATATATACACATAGAGCACATATATATATATATATATATATATATATATATATGTCATTGTGACATATATATATATACATATATTTATAGTTCTTACACTTCTACATACTGTTATAGCCGCTAATTCAATTGCCGGCTTCAGTGAAATCACAGAAGCCGACATGAAATGATACATTGTTTCCACACATTTAACCATGTAATTTCATGTATTTTTATATATGTTTGAAACATACAATTACATGAGTATATGTGTGCTAAATTTCAGACATGTAGGGGTTAATTAAAGGTGTAAATTCGTTAAAAAAAAATGCGTGGGCTCCCGCTGTATTTTCTCCACCAGACAGACAAAGCAAGCGAGTGGGGGCAGATAATAATAGCCTAGGGAGGGTACATTTTTTTTGTGCCCCCCCTGGCTACTAACATCTGCCCCCAGACACCCCAGAAAGGGCAAATCTATAATTAGATTCGCCCTTTCTGGCACTTTGCCCGTCTATTCCCATTGCCCTGTAGCGGTGGCGAATGGGTTAATAAGGGGTTAAAATGACCTTGCAATTGAAAGGTCACTTTAAGCCAGGTTAATAATTGATAGCTGTCAATTAGGCAACTATCAATTATTAATCCTATTGTATGAAAGAAAAATCAAACACACACACTTTAATAAAAAATAAGTTTAATTAAATAATCACACAGTTTTTGACCATATTTTATTTTCCTGCTAAAACCATTTCCTGTAATAAAAATAAAATAAAAAAGCAAAATTATACTTACCAATCCGATGTACAGTCAGGTCCCACGGTGTAATCCATCAGAAAGGGTTAACAGGTTAAAGGTCGCAGAGAGCTAATAATGCTGTCTCAGACCTGTATTCCCCTGAATGAATAAGTTCCTCTCCCAGCGAAAGTAGAGGAATAGATTCATGAATGGAGCTTAATTGATTTCTTGCCAATTTAACTGTAGTGACCTGACCTAAAGGGAAAGTGGACACAATCAATTAAGCTTCATTCATGAAACACATCCTCTCCTGTCGCCAGGAGAGGAACTTATTCATTCATGAGCTTTGAGCTGAGCATGCAGGATTACTTGCACTGCTTGGCTCAAAGCTAGTTAACCCTTTGTGAAGGATTACAGCGTGGGACGTGACAGATCGGCGGAATAGGTAAGAATAATGTTGTTTTATTTCTTTTTCTTTATTTTAGGAGATCAATGGCTTCGCACGGATTTAGTGTAAAATAAAATATGGTAAAAAAATGTGTTTTTATATCATTAAAATTATTTATTCTTAAAGTGTGTGTGTTTTTTTATTTACTTCAATAGGATTAATAATTGATAGTTGTCTAATTGACAGCTATCAATCATTAACCTGCCTTAAGGTCACCTTTCAATTGCAAGGTGACAGTAAGGTGAGATTAACCCATTCGCCACCGCTACAGGGCAATGGGAATAGACGGGCAAAGTGCCAGAAAGGGCGAATCTAATTATAGATTTGCCCTTTCTGGGGTGTCTGGGGGCAGATGTTAGTAGCCAGGGGGGGCACAAAAAAATGCACCTTCCCTGGGCTATTATTATCTGCCCCCACTCGCTTTGCTTTGTCTGTCTGGTGGAGAAAATACAGCGGGAGCCCACGCATTTTTTTTCAACGAAATTACACCTTTAATTAACCCCTACATGTCTGAAATTTTGCACAAATACACTCATGTAATTGTATGTTTCAAACATATATAAAAATACATGAAATTACATGGTTAAATGTGTGGAAACAATGTATCATTTCATGTCGGCTTCTGTGATTTCACAAAACCCGGCAATTGAATTAGCGGCTATTACAGTATGTAGAAGTCTAGGAACTATAAATATATGTATATATACATGTCACAATGACATGTATATATATATGTATGTGTTCTATGTGTATATATCTATTCTTT